>CM023956.1:27132161-27146591 GCA_013407115.1 Glycine latifolia
TCATATTTTATACGCTAATTTTGTATCAAATCACTTTAGCTTGGGTTGACCACAACTGGACATGCTTAAACTAGCATCGAATTACACATGTGGGCTTTGGAACACAACTTGCTTAAGCTTGTTATCTTTGGTCCACTTAAGCAGTCCCAAATTAGTCCGCATAAGCTGTGGCTGTGAGCCCTTAAAACCCAATTTTGTTCCTTAGCTTAAGCGGTTCAAGATGGGCTGGCTCAAGCTAGGGTCTTGCAACTGCAAAAACAAGAGTGTTTCTTCCTGTACCATTTATTTTTTCTACTACACCATTAATTAACAGTGCATTTCCAAAATTGCCCTTCACATTTTTGAAGCTTTTATACATAGATTTGTATGATTCATACTTACGGATTCGCCAATCCGTCCGTAAGTTTTTTTTTTATATATACTGATTGGACAATCTGTAAGCCCAATTCGTACGTTTTTTTTTATATACGGATTAGACAATCCGTAAGCCCAATCCGTACGTTTTTTTTTTGGTAAGTTAAAATGTATTTTAGAAAATAATGGTGCATGCAGGTATGGAACTTGTGACCTTCAAGTTACTAACACGATGTTCCAACCAACCAAACTGATAGACCAATTATATTAAAAATTAATTAATATTGATATATGTATATATATATCACTAAATTTATTTAATTTAAAATAATTTGTTATGTTAAAATTATATGTGTATTAAATATACATTAGAAAATTTAGTGTTATATGTATCAACATTAATTATTTTTTAACATAATTGAGCTATTAATTTATAGTTTAATTTATTATTTTTTAATTTAAAATAATTTATTATGTTAAAATTATATGTTGTTATAAAATTTTAGCATATAATTTTGTTACATATGTGTATGCATGCATTAATTCAACATATAATGTTATTATAAAATTTAACATAATAAATTATTATAAATTAAAAAATAATAAATTAAACTATAAATTAATAGCTCAATTATGTTAAAAAATAATTAATGTTGATACATATAACACTAATTTTTTTAATGTATATTTAATACACATATAATTTTAACATAATAAATTATTTTAAATTAAATAAATTTGGTGATATATATATATATATATATATTAATTAATTTTTAACATAATTGATCTATTAGCTCAGTTGGTTGGAGCATCGTGTTAGTAACCTGAAGGTCACAACAAATGGTAGAGGAAGAAACACTCCAAAAACAAAACAGGCATCCAATGGCTTTCGAAGGTTCCCAAAACTTAAATAACTTTGTGTAAACCCAATTTTTGGATTCAACAACGAAAACCAACATTTAAAACAACAAAACACATTCACAAACCCAGTAAAATCAAGAAGATCTTGAGCCTAATCAAAGGACTACCTCATATTGAAAGCACCACCTCCTCACCATCTATGTAAACACAACCAAAACAACACTCATGGTAGTCTCTACATAAAAAAAAATACCATGATTCAACCTAAGAAAAGGAAAAGAGAAAAGAGAAAAGAAAGGAAGCTTATGCCCTTCATGAATAGAATTCCAAGCTCAAGAAAAGAAGGAAACCAACTTGCCATGTGAAGATTCAATCCCTAGCTTGAGAGAAATCCATGGGAAGAAGGAGAGTGAAGGAAGGTTTTTGTTTTTTTGAATTGTGAAAAGGATGGGGGAAGATTTTTTAATAGAAGGTTTTTTCTTTACTCCTAGCTAGAAACTTTTACTAAGCCCATCCCTCTCAACTTTCATAACAAAAGCTCATTGCCCAAGTCTCACAAAACTGTTAAACCCATAACAACACATAAATATAAACATATAATTGATCATCAAATAAATTTTAATTAATTTCGTTTGAATACATTAAATTAAATTAAATTCCTTTTATGCATATTAATTAAACTACTTAATCATACATTATAAAATTTTTACGGTATTATAGTATTCAAATACATTAGAGTCAATTGTTCACGAAAAATAGACATTGTATATAATGAACCCTCACCCTTTTTCTTCAATGTCTGAAAGAAATTGTACAAAGTCTTAGTAATTTAATTAATAATATGTTTGGTTTAATTTATTATGAAGAAATAATTAACTTGTTTCCATCTTTGAGAGCTTTCTGAAGAAAAAAAAAGAATACTAATTCTTTTTCAAAATAAATTTAATAACATAAAGATTCTATTTCTTATATCTATATTCTGATTTCGTCCTTGACTGCCCCATGTTTACGTTGGAATTAAAGAAAATATTAAACAAATTGACTGAACAAAGGTGAAACAATGAATTAATTAATTTAAATTGATGCAGATGCAGTCTCTATTGACCTTACAAGTGATTCTTTCCCCAGAAAACAACTACGTACCGTGTTATTTCCGTGTGGCAACTCAACCAAATCTATATAGAGAATGCCTAATCCAATCTTTATTTGTCATGTTTATAATTATTATTGTTATTATTCCTTCTGGCGATGCAAACTGCCATGCCCCATGTCGTCAACATATATGAGAAAAATATCCTTTTGACGATGTTCAACTATAATTAAATTAGATGTCAGGGATTCAATTAGATTAATGCAAATAACAAAAGATAATACTTCAATTAATTAAGTTGTTTATATTTTCTTCATCGAACTTTTTAATTAAATAATACTACATGTCTCTGTTTATTTCAATAAGTGATACAGTGATATGGGAAACGAGTCGAAGTTTTGCACATGATATATTTTTAATATTTGTGTGGTTATTAAATAAAGGAGATATGTAAATTAATACAAAAATTAATTAAGAGAAAACGACATATTGCTTGTTGAATACAAGTAGTTTGTGTAAGGTTTCTTAATTTGTTCTTAGAAAATAAAATAAATAATTAAATTTATATTATTACAATACTATTATTTATACTGAACAAGCCATTGTTGTGGTTATTTAATATTTGCATGTATTTTGTGTTTTAATATGGTGTAACCATTGCTGGTGGATGGTCTTTCTTGAGATACTTACTGGCAATGCAAGGTGCAGCTCTTTTCTGTGTAATTAAGGACTTGGGTGTGTGTGTGTGATATATATATATATATATATATTGCTGACTAAAAAAGCAATTATGTCAATTCCGTATAGGAAGATAATTTGCCTATGAACCGAATCTTAAATTTATATTATTTTGTATGAGGACATATATAATTAGAAGAACATTTTTTAAAATTTTAATCACAAATAGGAGGGGGGGATCCATTCCAAAAGTATCATCATGAGATTTTTCTAAAATATCACCATATCTTGCAGAATAATGGTGTAACTGTAAATAATGAAGTCAAAAGTGAGGTTCTAAGCACCAACCTCATTTACATACGTAATTTTTCCTTTTTTATATATTCCCCACCCAAGATGTTCTTTCTCACGTTGTATTCGTCCGTCCCCAACCATACCGATCCACGTTTTTTAGTTGGCAAAAGTCAAAACCACCCCTCACCAAATGTTAAAAAAAATCCTCTAACACATTTGTTATTTTTTTTTTCCTGATACCCATTATTCTTATTTAAAATTTATAAATTTCGTTCCTGATATATTAAATAAAATAAACTTATATAAATTCACTAATCCAAAGAAATTTAATTTAGTAATAAATATTACAATCAAAAGAGTGTGTTATAAATATAAGACTAAAATATATTTTTAAAACAAGTGAGTTTGATTTTGGTTTCTAGTAAAAAAAAATTCTGTCTTTTATCCCTCTAAAATTTAAAATTATTAGTTTTGATCCATGTAAAATGTGTAAATATTTTGTTTTGGTCCCTATATTTTTTTATTTGCATCCCTCCAAAATTTAAAATCAAACTTTTTTAGTTCCTAACATTTAATATAAAGCAGATAAATACCATACACTTTAACAACATAGAAAACGTTTTATAAGTATCGCATGCTAATATGATACAACAAACACCAGTGAGTATCACTTAAGATGGCCACTAAGCCTTTCACTAAACACAAACACTAAATGACTATCACATTATATAATAGGCATAAAAAACAATGATTTCATATTTTTAAGAAATGAAAATAAAATATAATTTATAAAAACTAAAATCAAAACTTACATATTTGATAATGACTACAAACATATTTACCCTTATATATAAGTTACATAATATATGATGTTCATTTTTAATTACTAAAAGTTATATTGTTGAATTGCGAATCAGGTTACCAAAAATTAACTTAAAAGAAATCATTAATTAAATTCTTACAATTAACTACACATCCTTGCACTTTTCATTCTGACTATTGCCTCTCAAAGCTAGCTCTCCCATATCTGTTTAAATCATATTATATCTCATTTTCTCATATTTTATGTCTCTTTTCCTTTTCTTTCAATAATAATAATAATGAATATTAAATAATACTACTACTAATAATAAAGCTGGCTATTGATTAAAATTTAATTATTATTACTTATTACCCTAAAAGTCTAAAACCTAAGGGCTAGTACATGCCAGTTCCCATCCCCACGTACCTATAAAACCCACACAACCCTCTCCATCATTCCTTCGTGTTCTCTCAAGTCAACATTCTTTCTTTCTATTTCAGTATTTCTACTCACTCACCATTCACTAACCAACTTCTACTATGGCTTCTCGCTACGAACTCGAGCTGAAGATCGCATCAGCGCGCGGCCTCAAGAACGTGAACTGGCGCCACGGCCCGAACCGCCCATACGCCGTCGTTTGGGTGGACCCCAGGAACAAGTGTTCCACGCGCGTCTTCGAAGACGGCGACACCGAAGCCACCTGGGACCAAACCCTACTTATTCCGCTCCCCCCGGAGCCCCTGGAGAATCTCACTCTCTACGTGGACGTGCTCCACGCCGGCTCCGAGGAAGATATCAAGCCGTTCATTGGAGCGGCTAGGCTCAAGCTCGTCGATATTCTCGACGAGGTCGGAGTCGGCGAGAGCGTCTACCGCACGCTCTCACTGAAGCGTCCCTCGGGGAGACCCCAAGGGAAGGTCGACGTAAATGTTGTTATAAGAGAGTTTGGCTATCGTGCGCAGGGTGGATACTACGCACCTTCTTATGGCGTGAGGGAAAGGGATTATTCTGCGCCGGTTCAGGATGGTAATTATTCTGCGCCTCAAACGGCGTCGTATGGACAGGGGAGTGGTTATGGTTACGGTTATGATCAATACGCGCCGCAAGAAGAGAAGAAGAGTAATAAGTTTGGGGGCATGGGGACGGGATTGGCTGTGGGCGCGGTTGCTGGGGTTCTAGGTGGAATCGCGCTTGTGGAAGGTGCTGAGTATGTTGAGGACAAGATTACTGATGACGTGGCAGAGAAGGTTGAGGATGATCTTGGTTACGATGAAGATGATTTCTAGAGACTCAGTACTCCAATATGAAAAAAGAGTAAAAAATATGAAGAAATATCTTGACGCTTTTATTTTTTCTTTCTTCTTTTTTGTCAGTTATTAACTCTTTTGTTACTGTGGTTGATAATGGTTAAATGCATCTTATCATGTACACTTTGCATATGTTCTTTCTTTCTCTTTTCTTATTCCCTTTAAGTTACCATAAGAAAAAGAAGAAATATAAAGCACTATGAAAGAGGTCATTAGTTGATCCAGAGATCCAAATTCAAAACCTAGAGTTTATGAATGATGTTTGTGAAACAACGTAGTGTTGTGAAACCTATAGATGTTTTCTAAGTGTCTAATTTGTTCATTGTGGCTATGTCCAACAGTATAGCTGTATAGTGTTTGTGATATGATGTCTTCCTAAAGTTATATTGCCTTTATTTCTATCTATAAAACCCAATTATTTAATTTATTAAAATTAAAAAGGGTAATTAATTTAATTAATAACGATAAATGTATCCTAAATTTATATATTTTTTCAATCTCTTCTAAATATTTATTAATATAATTTCTCTTATTTAATTAAAAGTATTTTAGTCTAAAAATAATTAATACAAATAATATTATGAATTGATTTTAATTGGTGTGAATAATGTATGGGAAGGTTAAGGAAGCGTGTCCGGAATTTGACAAGTCCACTTTCTCGACACTCTCATCTGGCATATCTATTTGTTTCAATTTAATCTATTTAGGGTTAGGGATTTTAGATTTGGGGGTTAGGGATATGGCTTGCATATTTGTTTCAATAACTTTGTTTTTTTTTTTTTTTGGAGATTTATAATTAAATTTGTGACCACTCGTTTACACGTCATAAACAATTTGTGAGGAATGCAACAATTCATTTGCTACTCCAGTTACCAATAATCATTGTGATTGCAGGTTGCAGCATGGGTCATTCAATACTTCACAATTTTCCTCGTTTACAAGCATGAAGTGATCGTTCCTGTTCTCAAGCGATTCCTGCATTTTTTTTGTAGTTTTTTTTAGTTTGTGATACTTTTTAACCGTTAGAAATTATATTTTTGGATTTTTTTCTGTAATTTGTAAGTATCATAAATCGTATTTTAAAATTTAAAACAAAAAACAATTTAAAATAAAAAAACAACATCACATAGGATTGGAGGTAACCAAACTTAATTTCGAGCTAAAAAATGAATATGACAATTTTAGGAGGGCGGAAATTTGACATAGACTAAATTTAAACTTTAACAATTTATATGGATGAAAAATATATTTTAACTTTTTTATGATATGGCTTTTGGCGAATGATTATATTTTTATTATGGTTTTTGTGTGTAATAAGTGTTTTATGGTTTTTGTGTGTAATAAGTGTTTGTGAAATGTATATGAATTGGTTTATTACGCGTGTTTTATGATATGGCTTTTGGCGGATGGTTATTTTAATTATCATTTGTGTGTAAAAAATATATGCATTGTTTTATTATTTTCACTCATATCTTGTGTGCATTATGCCAAGACGTGGAAAACGGAATAACCTATATTGTTCTATAACTTTATCCATTGCTTTGAGTATTGGCAAGAACCTTATCCATGACTATCCATTGCATTAAGCTGCGGAATACATTAACCTTTTGGTTATGATTTTTATGTTTTTCTTTTTCTTTTTGCATATAAAAAGAGAAGGTTTTGGGTCCATAAATAAGAAGGGAGTTAGAAATGGTTTAAAATGCAAGATAAGCTAAACTAATGGGTAGGAAGTTTGAATCATTTACGTATTTTTTTTTCTTCCATTTTTTAACCATTTAAAAATAAGTGTAAGAACAAATGATATAAAGGTAAAATTACGTAAAGATCAAATCATTAAAATAAACATATTAAAATAAACTAAGCAAAGAATAGTCGTCTTTCCCACAATCAAAATTATATATGTTCACACATGTGATTTTCATGAGTTTTGAAATCATTCTCACAATTATTAAATGAGTCTTATTTTTTTGTGATATGATAATATATAAGCAATTTAAGCAACTTAGTTAGTTGTGCAGCTTTAGTAGAACAAACACAACCTTAATACATTTATCACATTTTTTATTTTTATTTTTTATTTTAGTACAAATGAGGGCCTTAGTAGTTATAACTACTAATTATGTTTAAGTTTGTATAATAGAGTCTTGAATATATTGTGTGTTTAATGTAAAAAAAATTTTCTAACTTTGACTAATTAATGAAATATAATTCACTAACCTATATTATAGTTTTCATTTCTTACAAAAATTCTCACAAGAGTCTATTCATATAATACATGGAAAATGGGAGGAAGGAATCAAGTTATTTTAAGTGTGACTCCCCATGCTTATCCTTTGTTTTTGTTTGTTTAATCTGGTGGTTAACTATGAATTACTCCTTAAAATCATTATATTAAAGAGAATAAAAGGTGATAAGAGTAATTTTTTTAAAGTCATTCTAAAATAAATAAAAATTTGTTTTGTTGGAATGTTAATTGATGAATATATGTATAGTGTATTTTTTCATTAAAAAAATATATGAAATAATTACAAAATTTATCTAGTCATCGAATAAACCATTTTCATCCTATATATATCTATTAAATTTTGCAATATAAAAAAAGCTTATTTAGAGTCTGAATAATAATAAAAAATATGCTTCAACCTTCACTCTTATTAGTGTTTTCATTCCTTCTATTGATTTTCAAGGATTTTAGGTTTCTAATAGCACTCTAGTTACTTAGTGTGAAAAGCATGCAATTGTTCTTCTTGTATCCATTTCAAATTGCAATCTTTTTTATTTTCTTTTTCCTCTTGTTATTGGTAGTAGTACATATTAACAAAAGTGACACTAGTAATAATAAAGAACTGTTGCATGTTAACAAAATACTAATTTAGTTTCAATGATATATTATGTTAATATGTACTGTAACATGTTAACAAAATAAGCAATGTCTAATCTACCTTGAATGAAAAAGATTTAATCTTCTTTTTTATTATTAACATAATATATCAAAATTTAGCCATTTTCAAATATTTAATCTTCTTAATTTTTTTTTGTCAAAACCTTCATATTCAAACCTAAATTTCTTTGGTTTTTCAAGAGAATGGAGGACAATATCATTGGGCAAACATTCAGAAAAAGATATCAAAATAGGTATCTCTTAACTAGAATAATTCCTTAGACTAAATACTAGAATTTGAATATTGAAAACAACCTTATTTCTAATACACTGTGCTACAGTAGAAAAATAGGAATTCCTTACCTTTTATCTTTTTATAAGTATTCTACCGATGACAAATGAATGGACTTTAATTTAATTTTATCTGGAGTACATACAAGAAAAGTCAATGGATAATGTGTTGTGAGAATGTTGTACGTTGGTCAAGTACGTGATCTTGGTATTGACCACCAAGCGTTTCAAAATGCTTAACTATTTGCATGGCACACACATATCATGCATATTAAACCTTCAAACTTGCTTGTGAATTTCAAGCTATAGATAAGGAATTGCAATAGTAAACTTTGGAGTAAGTTATATAGTGGAAGACAAGTTTGAAGAAGGTGACCCTAACCAATCATGTCCACGATAAGAAAACAATAGTCAAGAATTTTAATGATATTGTTGAAGTGCAATTTAATTTTGAATAGTTAGTTTTAATTGATTATAAATTTTGAATAAGTTAGTTTCCTATTATTCCTCTGAATCTAGAAGGCAAGTTGACATTTTTCTAATTTTCTTATGTTAGTTGCTGAATATTAAAACAGCCCTTATATTTAGGTAACTAATAGCGACTCCATGTTGCTCTTTGTGTATAAATATTGGAAACATTGAAATGGGAAAAGAGGGAAAAAGTTGTATCCCAATATTGAAATGTGTCAGTTCTATTCTTTTGACAGATATCATAACATGTAATATTTTCATTTTAATACACAATGAAAGGAAAATTTTCAAATTTTTATCTAAGAATTTTAATGATAGTCGTGTTTTATTTATATTTTGATGAGCTTATTCTTAATACTTATATTTGAAATTGATCTAAAAAATGACAACTATAATAGTTATTTTATAGTATAACCTCAAATACTATTTTTTTATGGCGAGATGGGACAAAGCCCAAAATAAAACTATATTTCAAAATTTTATATTTCATTTTATATGTTATTCTTATTTTTATGTGTTATAATTTTCTTTATTTTTAGGAACTTATCAATTCATTTTTTAATGTGCCCAACAATCCCAAAGAATTCTTGGGGAAGGGGTCATTTCTTTTTTATCTAAGATAAATAGAGCTAAAAAAAATGAGAGAATTAACAACGATAAACACTAATTTAATCCATAATGAGCACTTGTCGCATTAATAGCATGGACAAAACATGATTTAGAAAAACCTCCTCCAATGCTAAATTCTATATCTTCACCAAAAGCGGCCTGATCCGAGGCACATGAACAATAAAGAACCCAGCAATGTAAGAGTATTGCTAGCAGTCTTCTAGTAATTTTATATTTTCAATCAAAACGTGTCACAATAATATTTTCTTGAGAAAGATTAGCAACACATTCTTTTAAACATACTTTTTTTCATTGGTTGAAATTTATTGAAAATGATAAATTTGGTTGCAATTTGATCTGTAATTTATTTGCTTTCATGAAATTTCTCTCTATTCTTGATTTGCTTGCATGATCTGTTCTGCATACCATTGTTTCCAATCCAATTGCTTGTATTGCTCCTCTTTGAGATACTTGATTGACAATATAGATGTTTGACAATCTTTGTGTTGCCTGTCTTTATTCCTCTAATTGAAATGAGAAAAAGATATGGTTTTAGAGAAGCAGTTGCTCCATGGGAAAACTAAGTTATATC
Organism: Glycine latifolia; assembly: GCA_013407115.1. Lineage (NCBI taxonomy): Eukaryota > Viridiplantae > Streptophyta > Magnoliopsida > Fabales > Fabaceae > Glycine > Glycine latifolia. The sequence goes on from CM023956.1 coordinate 27,142,398, forward strand.
TGGTCCCAGTACTCCCAAGCCTAACCCAAAGCCATTCTATACATCGATCCCTGGAGAAAAGTCTGATTTGTGTTTTTTTCCCACCTTTGAAAACTTAGATCTCCCTTTTTAGTATCCTGTGGTTCAATTAATGTATTTTTATTGTACTATAGCATTATTTTGAAATACAAGTTGGAGTTAATGTATATCCAGATTGTTGTCTTTCTGTTGTGCTACAGCATTACCCTTTTGTTTGGCAAATGTCAATGGAAATAGAGATTACTTAAGGACAAAGAACATGGTTTCTTTATGATTTTTTTTTTCTATTTCAGTTAAACTATGGTTCGGTTGTGCTATCCTAATTCCTAAGTGCTCTGGTTCGGTTGTGCTGCATAGGTCATAAAGTTTGTTGCTTAATTTGTCTCTTGTTTTGCTCTTAAGTCACTGCTGCTAAAAGTTTGCTTGATTGGATCTTTCTATGTTAATGAGGCCAATATTTTGTGGTTAAGATTTGATTGGAAGTGATATTTGCTGCCACTCTATGTAAATTTTTTCCCATTCCACTCTCTTCAGTTGCTTTGTACTCTTTCTTCTTTATGTAATACATGCTTTCACTCTGGTTTAGAGATAGCCTTTGGCTCTTTCACAAGGCCTTTCAGTAGTATTCTGATTATTACCATTGCAAAAGGGCTTTCACATGTTCTAAAATCAAGTCACTATGAAGCCTTGTTTCCCATTTCTTATATAAATTGTTCCATTAGTCTGAGGTGTATTAGTTTCTTCTTTTGTATGCGATATATACATATACATATATATATATATATATATATATATATATATATATATATATATATGTTGATGAAGTGAGTGTCTGAATGCTAAACTTTTGTCGTTAATTTTTCTTTTTCAAACATGCATGTTGGAATTTGCAATTTTACCACTCAATCCAAATACACTATTTTATAAATTTTGGAGGATATAAATTTAACTCACTAATAGAGAATGTGTTAAAAGAGTGTGTTGTTAGAATTACTCTTTAATATAACCATCAAAAACACATACCACATGGAAAGCTCTTTAATTTTAAGGAGTTCTGAATTTAAGGGATGATCCGAAAGAAATTTCAGCATTCATCATTGAAGTGGAAATGTGCCACCGGTATATATGTTCTTCAATACATTCTCCCAAGTTCTAAACTCCAAGCAAAACCATGGTGTGATTATCTTATTGGGTATGCGTTGTCTTATCAGCATCTATGCAGTCATGTGCATCAAGTGTGCATTGGTAAGCCTCTACGATTTCATCTCAAATTTTCCACCATACTATTCTCCGTGATCATCTCAATTTTGTCAATATTAGTTGTAAAGTCGTGATAAATAAATAAAAAAACAATAAAATAACATGTGCTTTGCATTTTAAATCATTGTATACTGATACACTAACGCAATCCAAATGGATAGCGGTTAATCCACTCAAAATAGAGGGGAAAATCATATGAAAAGCAAAGGTATATTTTATTGTATGCTATTTTTGGAACTCTATTCCTTGTTTCCACCTTGTAGGCTTGAGTTTTTGGAGAATTTCAAATGTTTGGATGTGACCAGAGCATTCTAAATAGAAGCATTATACAAGTGACCTTGAGCTGTATAGATTTCAACCTATCCAGTTACCTATCATAAACTGTCACTCTTATGTCTTCTGGGAATGTCTTTTCTTTTAACACAATCTCATTATTAGTTCAGTGTTTGGTGTGGCAAGCATCTAATGATGAGCCTCTTGTCAACACAGAAGAATCTCAGTAAGATGAACATAGCTCTCTATTTTAACAGGTATGAGTTCTTTGTTATAGACTAAACTCTCAAATAATCCTTGAAAAGGCTTTTTAGTTTTTACTTTGCAAAAAAATTGCTTCTTACTTGGCTGTAAAATTTTTAAAAGTTATTGATGGTTTTGTATATTTTCCCCCTTGATTAGTAACTTGGAATTGATCTATCCTGTACTAGCAATAAATGTAACTCTTGCTGATAATACTGATATAGTATAAAAAAAAATTGTCTCCAAGATTAGGGAAAGTGGACATTTAAGAGATGCCATTGTTGGACCAATATAATTGAATGTGAATTTCCTTTATCTATGCAGGGAAAGAAGAGATAATGTTTGTATTATGTTTATATTGATGTTTTATTTTCTGTATGATTTTTTTTTCTGACCAGAAGATGTATACAAAATGAATAAATTGGGTTGACTCTAGCTGAGTAGGAATAAAAGGTGAATATTTTGTGTTACTTTTTTTTTTTGAGATCTGAACTAAATCATCGTTCATAATGCATCAAAGGCAATGTAGGATCTCTAATAAGTATGTGGGTGGTCAATTTGTTGCCATGCAGTCAGGGATTTTCAAACTCAATGTATTCATCAATGCTTTAAACATGGCTTTTAATCATTTAATTTGCATCCTGGTTTCTTATAAGGAGGAAACAATATTGTTAAGAAATTTTGCATATGCATGCTATAATTAAAGTCAGCCACTCCCTTAAATTGACATTTTTTATTTTCTTGCATGCAGTTTTACTATTAGGAAACCGAATGGCAGTATTAGGCTTTTTAGTGTTACTTTTTGTTGGAGGATTTTTTTTGGCTTAACTATAGGATTATCACTCCCAACACTGTCAATAACAAAGGTGCTGAAGTTGAATATCTTATTCTTAGTGTATCTTATGCTTGAGAGGATGATTTATCAACCACGAACAACGTTATTTTAATTCTTAAAACACATTTTCTCTTATTTATTAAAAATTATAAAATCATGATGAGTTATTAAATATGATATAAGACCAACCAAATTTTATCATTTTTTAAAAATTTCAATTAATAAGAGAGAATGTGTTTGAAGGAATATGTTTTTAACATTTCTCTTTGCAACATTATTTTAATGGGTGATTAACCAATTTCGTCCATATATTTTATACTCATTATCAATTTAGTTATGTAAATGTACCAATAATTTAATCTTATCATCAACTCTCCTCCATATTTATTAACATTTTTAGCGATATGACACATGAAAAATGACATGGCAAATCTATGCAATAAAAGTGGAAATCACATGCAGGATCACTATGTTGGACCAAATTGTAATTTGTAGTATGTATTTTTATTATCTTTTATTAAGTCACCAAAAAAATTGATCATTCATGTAGTCAATTTCAAAGGTGTTTTATTTGGTACTGGAAATAAGGTTTAAGGATGGTTAATTCCATTTGATAATGATGAGTATGTGTTAGCTATATGTATTGGACAAAATTTGTAATTTAATGGTACATACACGTTTTTATATTCAAGATATTGTTATGAATTATTTTGTCATTAGATTATATTTATTGGAAATCATTTTGTCGCTGTAGAAAAAAGTATTATCACAAAATTAGAAAAAGAACCTTCTCAAAATAACTGGTATTTTTTACAAATTTTAAAATCAAAATAATAAAAAAAATTGACATTCTAGTTCAAAACATTATTTGGTTGAAGTGGAAGGTTCCCTACACATATAAATATGTCACATCATCAAGTATGTGCCATGTTGACACTCAACATTAACATAAACAAATAAAACTTAACAATAAGACTAAATTATGGATCCATTTATGAATATAAAATTTATCAAAAAATAATTTAATATCCCAATTTAATATCTATCTATAAAAATGTTAGCTTTCTTACCTTTTGGATAAATATCACACATATATTTTTTACGAGAAATAATCATATTTAAGATTATGTGTCAATTTTATTGATAAAATTAATCATTTCTATAATCCATTGACAAAATTGTTGGTAAATATATGCAGGAACAGAAAGTGGTCATTTAGATATTTATCCTTATTTTAATTCTTAAACATAATATATATTGTTACGGATATTTTATATTGGGCCAAAGACTAAAAGGCCCAAGGTAAATATAAAACGAGTTATTAAAGGAAAGACCCAAGAAGATCAGAATCCTAAATATTCACAGAATCAAAGAAGATACAGGAGGTTATTTACAACAAATATCCAATATATCTGTTCATCCTTTCGAAGATCGTGACCAAGAATCGGACTGGTTTCCTCATTTATCTGCAGACCAGTGAATATAAAAAGCCCCTCTCCTCTTTGGTGAAAGGTACGCACATATTCTGACTCTCTCTTTTCCTTTCACACAAGCACACACTGCAC
>CM023956.1:27146691-27198063 GCA_013407115.1 Glycine latifolia
ATATATATATATATAAAATACACAAATAAAAAACAATAACAACATTTCTATACTTATACAACAATTCTATTTTTTATATATTTCATTTTTGTCGTTATTTCTATTTTTCTCTCACGTTAAATCACCTGGGCAACTTTTATTTCTCTTCCTTTTTCCTATTTCTCACTAGGAATATGCACTCACCAGATAAATGAATATCATTTTCACAAATAAATAAAAAGACTAAATAAAACATGCCCGGTCACCTACCACGCGACGCCAACGCGGAGTACAAACCAAAATAGGAGACCTAAACGATTCTCTTTCAGAAACACGAAGCGACAACTCAAATGAATTTTATTACTTTACACAAAAAAATCCACAAAATAGAATCAAAGTCATTAAATTTTTTTTTAAGAGACAAAGTCATTAATTAATCCTTCATAAAAAAACAAAGTCATTAATTAATCCATTATTAACGTTAATATTTATATTTTACAAACTTGATCCATAAGCAACTCTTTTTTTGTTCCTTCCCTATCCAAGATACGGTTTCTCAGCAGCACGTTCCCTACTAACCATGCCGGAAGCAAGGAACCTTTCCATATGTAAAATTCACCACCAATGGTAAACCCGTAATTCTCCCCCAAACCCGAGGGCAAAGAAACAAACCCCACCTATAAAACCATGAACAAGTCTTTCACACTTCCAAACTGAAAAAAAGAAAAACCAACGAGCCAACGAAATCGCAAACAGAACAACAGCAACGTTAATAATGGGTTCTCGGTACGAAGTGGAAGTGAAGCTCTCATCAGCACGCGCGCTCAAGAACGTGAACTGGCGTCACGGCCCGAACCGCCCCTACGTCGTCGTTTGGGTCGACCCAAGCAACAAGCTCTCCACGCGCGTGGACGAGAACGGCGACACCGACGCGACTTGGGACCAAACGCTCACAATTCCGTTGCCACCGAAGCCACTCGAGGATCAAACGTTGTACATCGACGTGGTCCACGCCGGCCCCGAGGAGGACACGAAGCCGCTGATCGGCTCCGCTCGGCTCAAGCTGGTGGATATTCTCGACGACGTCGGAATTGGCGAGCGCGTGAGCCGCACGCTCTCGCTGAAGCGTCCCTCGGGGAGGCCGCACGGGAAGGTTGAGGTTAGCGTGACCATCAGGGAGCCGAGCTATCGTGCGCAGGGTGGATACAACGCACCTCCCTACGGCGTGAGGGATTATTCCCCTGCGCCGCAGGGGTATGGTGGTTATCCTTCCTACGGGGCCCCACCACAACAGGCGTATTATTCCGCTCCGCCAAGTGGGTGTCCTTATAATGCGCCTCCGCAGCCTTACAATGCGCCGCCTCAGAGTGGGTACGGCTATAATGAGCTGCCGCAAACGGCGTCGTATGGGCAGGGGAGCGGGTACGGGTACGCGCCGCAGGAGGAGAAGAAGAAGAGTAAGTTTGGTGGGATGGGGACGGGATTGGCTGTGGGTGCGGTCGCTGGGGTTCTTGGTGGAATCGCATTGGTGGAAGGTGCTGAGTATGTTGAGGACAAGATTGAAGATGACGTGGCAGAAAGAGTTGAGGATGATCTTGGTTACGATGGTGATGACTTCTAGAGAGTGGTGTGAAGTTTCAGGAGGATTTAAAAAAAATGGAATAATAATATTTTTAAGTTTTTTATTTTCTTTTTCTTTTTATGATGTGATGACTTATATATAGTCTTTTTATTGATGATATCATTAATGATCTTATCAATGCTTTTCTTCGTTGTCTTTTTCAAGCGTTTAAAATTTTGTGGGACCGCGAATAAAACAATACATCATGATGAACAATTAATTTGTTGATCAAGAAAAATCTCGAATGCATTGTGGTAACTCTTGAAATTATTGACAGCATTTGATGAAACTACAACATTATGATAAAATTTTGGTCTCTAATTGCAAGACATGATGAGAAGGGAAATTTCATTTGTGCTAAATCTGTCCCTTTTGTGAGAAATCCGAGACCTGTTGAACCTGAAGCCTTGGCTATTTTAGAGGCTGTTAGTTTGCTTGGTGATTTAGGATACTATAGAGTCATTATATAAACTGTCATTACTAGTATTTGCAAACATAGGCTTTCTTAGTTTTCAAACTTAGAGGTGAGATAAGTTAATTGGGTAGCTCATGTTTTAGCTCAGGTATCGCAATTTCATGTTAGTTTTCAAATTTTTTTTATTACATTTCATCTTGTATTCAGAATTACATTTTTCTATTGATATGATATGAGCTATTTGCTTAAAATAAATGAAACAAGTTGCAAGAGCTTTTACATCGTTTGGCCCGAGGTATTGTTCTGGGAATATGTTGTTGGATGGTTGCCTCGAAAAGAATACAAATAAAGGAATGTTTGAACGTTACATTGCGAAATGTGAATTTCGTGGGGGAGAAAGCGTAACGGGATAAAGCATCTTAAGCAAAGTTTCGTGCTTCATTGAAACTTTTTCTTGGCAAGAATTTAAAAAAGTCTAGTGTAACACAAAGTGTGATATAATATTAGCCATTTAATTTTCACAGTTATGTTTGGACCAGTTAGGACCGAGACAAATGGAGGAGACTGTTGACAATAATGGAGGCACCACCACAGAAGGTGTTATGTGCGTCTGTGTGTGAGCAAGTGGCCAACTTGATGAGTTTGACCAAAGTCATATTGGAGTTACTGCTGAGCAGAAACAAAGTGTGTTGAGACCCTTAAATGAATTAATTTGGGAGGGATTAATTCTTTAAAACAGACCTATATTTTATTAGGTTTGTAAATTTATATATGAATTTAATGATCATGCAAATTAATATGACTAAATTTATTAGAATAAAAGTCAATAATTTTATTATATATAATGTATTGTCATTAAATGATATATTATCAAATGAATAGTCTATTATCTCTTTATATATTATCTGAATTTAAAGTTTTTTTTCCTTCAATTTTTATATATTTGAAGTTATTGCCACAAGTTTCTATTCTCTATAAATGTTTATTTTTTATTTAAGATTTTAATTTAAAATTTAAAATTTATCTTTTTTACACATATATGATATATTAAAAAATTATTATTTTAATATTTTTTGTCTTTATTATCTTTATCTATATATATATATGAATGAGAGATCAAGTTATTTCAAGAATAATTCTAAGATAATTTAGTATGAATATATTTTTTATTATTTTTTTTTTCAAAATAAACTACCTTCACTAATTCACGGTCTCCAACTTGTTAGTGTTTTAAATTTGGTATAATATCATGTGAACACAAAAAAAATGTGTGTTGTGATAAGAGGTATTCAAAATCAAATCAAACGGTTTGTAAATTGTAAAATTGATAATAAAAAAAACCACATTTTTAAGGGTTGATTCGATTTTTAATTTTTTATTATAAAAAATTGAACTAAACCAAACAAATCATATATGATAATTATATTAATTTTTATTGTGATAATTAATAATAAGTATTAAATAATTTATTACTTTTCATTTGTTTTATAATAAAAAGTATATTTTACTTTCATATGTTAAAAAGAATGTACAAATATTATTAAAAATTAGTGTTAAATATTAAGTGATACAGAAATTATTATTATGTTATAAAAATAGTTAATAATATTATTTTATAATAACGCTAAATAGAAGCGAATATAATATTTTTAACTAAAATATATTCAACAAAATTTAATAAAAACAAAACTCATTTTTTAAATTATATAGCTTATATAATGATTATGTAACTTTAGTTGATAGATTTAAAATATGATAATAGATTAAAAAAATAAAAAATTGTAAAATTGAATTTAATCAAATAGTAAAAGATTAGTTTATTTTAGTTCAAATTTGATATTATATTTAAATTGAATCAAACCAAATCTTTATGTTTAATTCAAATTACTTTTATCTGAAAATTGCATCGGGTGATTATAAAATGAAACTAAAAATTAGAGCTAAAATATGCAGTTATACCATCATGTGCTTTCTAAATTGTGAAGAATAGGATTGGGTTCTCTCCGTGTGTTCTTTCTGACTTTAACATGCATATTGAGATATTTTCGAGGAGTTTTCTCTTGGAGGGTTCCATTATGCCAGTTTAATATTGATTGTTTGTCAAGGCTAAATTATATCTTGTAAAATTGAAAGCAAGCTCATGTAATTACTTATTAGTGATGAAATGATAAAACTGAAAATTCAATTATGTGTTTAGGTAAGTTAGGTAAATATATATCAAAAGTTTTATTTTTTTAATAAATTATTTTTATATTTAGTTTTACTATTAATTAATTAGTACAAAAAAAATTATCAATAAGAAGATTTAGTTCATCTAGTTGAATAAAATGCATAAATTATTTTAAATCTCGTACTATTTGTATTTGATTTGGAATGATAAAAAAGAAATATATTTTATCAAAGAAAGTTTAGCTCATGTGATTAAATAAAATAGATAACTTATTGTAAATCTCCTATTACTTATAGTTGATTACTAGTAAATAAAATATTTTTATTAACTCTGTTGATTTTATAATGGCAAAATGATAACTAGATTTTTGTTGAAATAAGCATGTTAGGGATTAAGAGAGAAAAAAAACTAACGGTCAAATTGATATGTTGGTCCACACATGATAACTAAATTATTGTATTTATTAAACTTGACCATTGACAATTAGTGACAACTACTGGTCATCGGTAACAAATAAAAAAATTCTAACAATTGTTATTGGGGGCTTCTTTGTCGGTAGTTTGTTATTTTTCCAAACAGAATAAAATAATTTTTAGTTTTAATTTTAAGTAAGTGACAATATTAGTATTTTTTTTTGTAAATTATTATTTTTATTTATTTTATTCAATTTAGTTCGTTTTCTATTAAAAAGTTGATTTTGGTCTCTTATATATTTTAAAATCTAGTCAATGTTATTTTACATTTCAAATTAGGTATTTTGGAAGCTTAAAAAGGTACATGAAACAACATTTGAGTGCAAGAAGCAATTGCCCAATATCCTATCCCAAACCCAAAAGAAACCAATAAATAAAACGGTCATAGTCTCCAACAAGGAAGGTCCATTATCTACGCTCAATAAGGGGTGTGAATAGAATAAAAGGGGAAAGGGTATTAAAAGTAATAGTCTCAAACAGGAAAGAAGTATATTACATTATTAAGCAATGACTAATAAGTAATTGGTATGAGATTCGATTTTTTTAAATAAAATCTTAAATTTGATCTTGTGAATGAAAAAAATATGGTTGAAAAAAAAGAATTCCACCTAAGATAATCAATAAGGCTCCTTGACAAAAATTAATTGTGGACAAAACCAATGAATACTCTATATCAATAACATATAAAAAATATTATGAATGAATGATACAAGAAAGCACAACTAAATTTTCTGAAACATATTGGTTTATTTTCTAATTTTTTAAATAGAGCAAGAAGCATATATAGTGCTATTGTCCATCGATTAGTTTATTTTCTAATTGAGTCCTCTTGAAGCATATTTATTATACTCAAATCAGTCATCTACTTGATCGACATATTGGGTCAAGAGTCAACCCAGTGAGCCACTAATTGACTTGAATGACTTAGTATAATATATATAGTGCTACTACTAGAACCAAAGAAACAATAGGGTAATACGTGTATGTGTCTTTGTACAGATGGAAAAATTATTCGATGATTTTAAACTATGATGTGCTTATGTATGATTTCAATCAATCTTTACGTAGCTGTGTACTTAAATTTATTAATTTATAAAAATATTTAATGATACTTAATTACATGTAATGTAGAAATTAATTAAAATCAAACCATCTAATAATTTTTTTGTCAATGAAATCCAAAGAGAGTGGTGTTGGGCCTTGGCAAAGTAAACATGAATGATTGCTCTATGGTGCTCAATCCGCGGGATGTTGCTTCTTGCATATCCTTTTTTTACTTTCGGAATAACCAATTTAAAATATAAAATTACATTCCAAAATGTATTTAATTTTTGTCTTTCAAAATAACCAATTCAGATGGTAAAAAAAATAACATTTGAAAAAGGATGCAAGAAGCAACTTGGAGGTGCAGGGAGCAACAGCCCCATCTGTGTTTTGTAGTTTTTATGAATAGAGAATGTATAAAGCCCGATTCTTTTAGAGAGAAGAAAAAAAACATCGTGTAGGAACTTTTGTGAACTATAAAGTAAATTTTCAAAGTTAAAAACTTTAGTTTAGAATGACCATTTTTCTTTTCCAATTAAAGTAAAAGTACTTGTATATAGACACCTAATAATAAATGTAAAGAGTATCTTTAATAGATTAAGAATCTTTTTTATTAGATCTATTACTATATATGTTTTTGAAAATCTCCATGTTAGATTCCTTCTCAATAATTTTTTAGAATTGTTCCCATTTTAAAAAAAAAAAAGGAATTTTAAAGTCTCTCCCTAACTAATTGATAACACATATGTGTAGACTATTTTTTTCATGAATCATTTTCCTCATAGTACGTTATATGTTTCCTAGCATACCGTAATTTCGTAAATTGTACTTTAAAAAAACACTATACTAACAGGTTCGAAACAGACACTTCGTACCTTAACTAATAATATTTTTTATTTTAAAAAATCAACAATATATATTTTATTTTATTTTTAATTATAAATAAAAATAATGAAAAGATATAAATAATTGTCATATTTAAGGAGTTACTTATTACAATAACCATTTGATTTAGAGGTAGTTTCATAATTAATTAGAGGACAAAATCATATAAAAAATGTGTAAATCAAATAAGATAATTATCTTTATAATAATTATAGATTATAGATTACTTGATACCCAATGCCGTTGTCCATCAGACCGTCACCAATTTAATTAGTGGTTGCAGAAACAGAAAATAACGTATCAAGGAAGAGTTAGTCTAACGGTTTTGGTATGTATTTTCAATTTTAAGTAAATACAATATCTTTTTTATAATATTTTATATAATTCATATTTTATAAAAAATTATTGAAATACAAAAGTAAATATATTTAATATTTTAAAATATAAAAAATTAACATTTTCATTTAATAATTAAGAAAGTTATCAAATTAGTGTTGAATAAGATATACTCCCACTAAACTTATATATAAACAAAACAACTATATTTAATTAATTAAGAAAGTAAGTTGAAATTATTTAATTTTATTTATTTTAAATAAAAATAAAATTATTTATAAAATATTTTTTATTACAACTTGATATTATAAATAAAATAAAGTCCTTTAAAAAAAAGTAAAAACTTAGTTCTCTTTTTTTTCTTTTTTTTTCCAACAAATATTATTAACATACTTCCTAATATACCTTGTAGACACATTCTTTATTATTAATTTAAATTACTGAGCTTTGCTTCGTGATATTCTATCTCATTAATTAACTTTAGCATTAGGCAAACTACTTTCCTGATACGTGATCACTCTCCGTTGAGTTTGTGAAGAACAATTTCATAGTTTTTAATAAATTTAATTAATTCTGTAAAAAAAAAAAGTAAATAAATAAATTTTAATAATTATTAAGAGTATGTTAAACTATGTATACAGTGTATGCATATTTTTACTCTGCATCTGAAATGCAAAATAATTTTACTCTGCATCTGAAAGAGGGTCTATCTGCCTACTCAGCCGCGTTCACATGGTTCGCTGTATATACATTATTATTTTTTTCTTTTTTGGGTATGGAAGCAAAGTGATTCAGTACTCAATAAAAGAAAAAAGAAAACTAGAAAATGCACATTTATTGATATATAATTTTTTTATCAATAAATATTAATTTATTAATTTTGTTATTAAAAATGGATTAGATCTTATAACCTCTCTCTTCTTTATCCGTTAATCCTTATTGATGCATGCATGATTGCTTTCTGCTTCACAAGTTCACAGCATAAACTCATTTCAACTCACGTTTATTTCATTTGAATTTGCTACACTATATTGTATTGGAAAGTGATGCATGGACTTCTAAATGGTAGATAACACTTAAAGAGATAAACTTGGAAAATCTCAAGTCCTATGCCGGTTATGTTATTTAATTTTCTAAAGTTGGAATAAAAAAAATCTAATTTTCTAAAGTTGAATGTTTAATCCTCGTATCTAAGTGCTGTGACGGAATCACGAGAGTTTCAAATGGTGGGTCCTTTTGTACATCTAGATTTTATTTATTCTTTTAAGCTTTACAGTTAGAATTTAATTTAAAGCAATTGGTTAGCATGAACAATTGACATTGTCACCGTAGGCTTTCGGCTTTTTATGGAAGCCATGAAAAACTCTTTTTCCATCTAATTAGAAGACAGATAGTAGATGGTATTTGAATTTTGAGAGCTTTAATTAATGCTACTACAACAAGTCTAACATTTTGACTGGAAATTTTCTACGTGGCTCCCAGAGATCTCATTAGTTATGTTATGCCAAGAAACGAGTCTGAATTAGTAACGATGATCTATGATGATAAAAACATAGGAAGACAACTGTTATCCAACATAGCTAGCTATTTATGATTAATTAATTATGTTTTACAACTTCCTTTCTAGTGTATGGCCTTTCTTTCTTCCTACTTATTTTTTTATTTTATTCATTTCTTCTTCTACTCTGAATTAATTCAGTGATCTTCCTCTCTCCATCTCTATTTTTTTTATTATTCTCTGGTGTTTAGTGTATTAACCTTGTTTCATGATTTAATATTAACGGGTGCACTACCAAAAGAAAAACAAAAATTTAATGTGCCTGACCAGCCCAATTAATTGATTGTGTGCAAAAAAAATAAAGAGAGAAAACAATGAAACAAATATAACACTAATTTCTAATTACTCCTATAACTTTTAAAGTATTTGTTATAAAATTCAATAAATTTTAATTATATGATAACCAAAACTGAATAAGATCGAGTATAAAATTTGTTTACGCTATTGGTAAGTTCCAATTAAATTTTACATTGTTACATTGTGTATGTATTAATTGTTGTTGTGTTAAATAGTTAGTCTTAATCATGTCTCTGTGTGAGGCTTGTGTGAAAGAATTCAAAGGAAAGAAAACGGAAAAGGAGACCAAGCCTCACCAACAAAACAGTATTTTATCAAAATCTTCTTCCTCTTTTTTTGGAAAAATGTCACTATTGATGAGAGAATTTGTGTGACCATCATTGACATAATAATGTCATTAAGATTAAGACCAAGACTAGTACTAAAAAACAGTATTTGCTTAACAGAAAGGACGGCGCATGCCCAAATGATTTTAATTCATAATGTGAAAGTGATGTTAAGTCTAAGCTACATAATCAACATATAGTATGAACACAATTAAGTTTCATATAAATTTTAAGTATCATATAAAAAGTAATTTGTGACCTAAAATCAGTTGAAACTAATCAGTTTTAATTTTCTATCATTGAAACTAAAAAAGTAAGTTGTCTTGAACCTAATAGTTTGTTAGACTACCGTTGGTGGTTTTTAAATAATTATTGGTTAAATAACCTTTGTTTTGAATAATAAATTTCAAGCATATTAATTAAAAAAATATATTTAAATTTTATTTTAAAGAAACTATTTTGAAAAAATAGTTTGTCAAATAAAATTTTGTTCAAACATAATATAAAATAAGGTAATAATGAACCCTTGATAAAAAGATCTTTGTACATCCTAAATAAAGAAGGGAATTCTTCCAAAAAATAAATAAAGAAGGGAAAAATTATCGGTAGGCTACAGTGCGCCAATTACCTTTTACATCATATAAAAAATTAATCATATCAAACGTTATTTAACTAATAATTTATTCATAACTGATCACAAATATGACTAAGATATTCATTAATTAAATAAATTTTTAATAAATTAATTAATCATGTAATTATTCCTATGACAAAGTGTAACGGTTGTTGTTTAAATAAAATAATTTGCTTGTGTTAAAGTGTAAGTAATATTATTTAAATGTAGTTTATTATTAATACTATTAAGTCATTATTTGATAAATATAATTTATTAATTTATGTAATTTAATAATTTAAACTAATTTTTTGTTTTTTTATTAATTTATTTAAGTCAATAATCTAAATGCTTAAAAGATACTGAGGTTAATATGATTAATTTTTTTAATCATATAATTTGCGTGTTTATTTGATTTCACTATGAAGAATTGATTTTGAGTTTAAAATTAATTATAAATCAAAATTAATTTTAGATCAATTTTCACATATTTAATTTTAAATTAAAAAAGATTTTAAAATTTATTTTAAGTTTATAATTGATTCTAAATTAAAATAATTTTAAATAATTGTTGTGTTTAATAAAAAATCTATATTATATTATATTTTTAATTTCATTTTATAATAAAAATATTTAAATATAAATCACATCATTTTAAAATAAATTTTTAATCAAAATTAATTATATGAATGTTCATCCATACATACCCTTTAATATGTGATTGTAAGGAAATCATATAATAAATCTGATAAAGTTAACGCCTTTTGCCCATTCTTTGAAAGTTCATATGTAGAGCCGCACAAATTTCAAGCCAATTTACTTTGGCATTTAATCTTGCAATAAATACCATGACAGAAAATATAAAAAATCTAGCAATAATAACCAATATAATGAAAATTGATTTGATTATTGATATGTTAATGAATTAGGGAATCAATAGCTAACTAGTGGATTTGTAGTTAGTTTGATTTGATCTGATATATATTAAAAATTTAAAATTATATATTTATTTATTATATATAAATATAACTAACATTATTTGATTAAGAACAATCCATTCATATTTTAAAATCCAAAATAACAACGAATAATAATGAGACATTAAAATGACGTCGTAGCGGCGGTCCATTTCTTTTTGCACTCATAACCCAATTCATGTTTGTAAAATTGGGTTGAGTCGCCAAATTTCCTTAAAACCAGCGAGGTTTGGCCAGCGGCGGTTCACATGCATGGACGGTCCAATAATGAAACAAGTCCGATTAAGTCATCAGATCTCGATTGGACTGGTCCAACCGACCAGGTCGAACCAGGTTTTATGACACTGATAAAAAATGATCAATTTCAAAATTGCATCGTTTAAAAAAAGTTTTAAAATGAATATTTTTTTCATAATGATATTAGTAAGAAATTGTCTCTATTAATAACTTAAACTAATATATAAGTCATTATTACTTGTGTCAATTATTGACCGTTGTTATATAAATAAATATACATGATTACATATATTTTTTGTTCGTAAAATGTTAAAATGAGTCTACACAATAACGGTTGATAGATAAATAACCTTGTGTCTAGAGTTTGTAATTAGGAGATTAGTAATCTGTTTGTAATTAAGGGATACTTTGTTGGATAAGTGCTTACAATACACTTTTTTAGCATATTTTTATTACCATGTTGATGATATTTATCGATAAATTATTTTCTTTATGATAACAATGAACAATCAAAGGAATCATTTTTACTAACGTGTTGTTTCGAATGGTATTGAACTTAGTTCCCTTAAGCAATGTTAAAAAAATCGTTTTGGACATTGATCCAATTAAAGTAGTGGATCAGTAATCCAACCAGGATCAATAATTGGTCCGGTTTGACCCGGTATATTAACAATTCAAAATTATATATGTATTTATTATCTAGAAGTATATAACTAACATCATTTGATTAAGAAAAGTTCATTTATACTCCAAAATCCAAAATAACAATTGATAATAATGAGACATCAAAATGACATTGTAGAGGTCATTGGATCTTGGTTGGACCGATATGACCGGTCGAGCCGAACTAATTTTTATAACATTGTTCTCAAGTAAAGTATCGAGTTTGAGTCTTGTATAGTTGGGAGAAAAGAACACCATATGGGTGACCAACCAGGTTCTTCGATGAAGATTAGTCATCGATAAAGTTAATGAATACTTCATACTAATAACATGATTATAAAAAAAATTCATTCTCAACAAATTAATGCTTAAATATTGGATAAAATAAGAATAATAAATTAACCTAACTATAAATGAGAGAAAACATAAAATAGTAAAAATTGACACAATTAAAATCTAAAAATCAAAATTACACAATCACCATACTAAATAATTGAAAATGTAATATAAATCCATTTTATCATGTTTAATATATTCTTACAATAACTTTCTTATATAACAAAATTCACTTGCTAAAACTAATATACTTAAACACCAGTTAAAAAGAGTTTTACTATTTTTAGAAAGAATATATATATCTATATAAAAGATAGATACTACTTAAAATATACGAATCCTATTCAACTTATACCAATATAATGTTAGTCTCAATTATATATTTATGATATAATAAATGTTTACTTTCTAATTATTATTTTTTGTTTCTTTAAGCATGTCACTTGATGTATATTACACAACAAAATCTATCTCCTTAGAAATCAAATATAGCTTTGGAGTATGAGTTTTTCTGATGTTACTACCAAACATTTCTGCATCTATAATTACATCCTACCAAACTGCTAACCCAGTAAGCGTTATTAATTGGTCACAACCGCTCTCATGAATTCCATAAATGCTGCCCAACAACACTGCTCTATAATAATCCTCTAATCTCACATACACACATCAAACTAACATTCGTAATAATTTCTTCCATCAGATATATTTTCTTCAAAAACAATGGCAGGTGAGGTGGTGAAGAAGGAAGAGTCTCTCAACCTGAAAGTCACTAACAAGAGTCATGTTCAACCTGAGGAGAAAATTGGAAGGAAAGAGTACCAGCTGGTCACTTTTGATCTTCCCTACTTGGCCTTCTACTACAACCAGAAGCTGCTGTTTTACAAGGGTGAAGATTTTGAGGGCATGGTCCAAAAACTCAAAGTTGGACTTGGTGTGGTGCTGAAGGAGTTTCACCAACTTGCTGGTAAGTTAGGGAAAGATGAAGAGGGGGTGTTCAGAGTGGAGTATGATGATGACATGCTTGGTGTGGAGGTTGTTGAAGCTGTTGTTGATGATGATGAGATTGGTGTGGATGATCTAACTGTGGCTGAAATTAGTAACACTAATTTGAAGGAGCTGATACCTTATAGTAGTATTATGAATTTGGAAGGCATGCATAGGCCCTTGCTGGCTGTTCAGGTAATATAATATGTAGTTTGTTCAAATTTCCATGCATGCTGATTTAATTAGTTTTTATGTTCTTGGTTAGATTAGCCTTTTAAATACAGGAGTCATCATGGTCTAATTAAAGGGTCAACATAACATTCAACTTCAACTTTTCTTTTGTAAATTATAATGAAACTGCATAATGATAACTAAGTTCATAACAGGGGGTTGGATAAAACAATGAATATATATTGTAGCAGATCCAATTTAAAAAGAGGTTTTGGATGGCTCATAAAGCACCCCATTTTCCATAACTTCCAAAACCTAGTAGCCATTTGATATGTTTAGTTTTGACCTTTTTTTTGGGGTTTATTTTCACCTTTTAGTCAAGAAAGGGAGAACATTATTTAAATTGAACATTTGAGTTGATGTCATCAGAAAACCTCTTTTTCCTTTTTCTCTTTTGTTCCTTCTATTTAGATCAAACCATCTAGCTATACTAAAATTTTGAAATTAGATGCAAGACATTGGGTGAATGGATGTCTTTCTTATATACCTTTTTAGATCCAGGGGAAACTCAGCCCACCACTCTAAGAATGGTGTCTATAAGAGGTTAGTAAGTTGTAAATCACAAATGAATCATAAATTAAGAGATCACTTTCTGCTTTTTGCAAAACAATATAGGTAAAACATCAAATCACTACTACCAGTTTCCGTGTCTCATTTTGTCAATGACAAATAACAATTTAATTGTCGAGGATTAAATTTTGGTCCACTAATAATGCATATGGCAATCATTTAATTGGTAAATTATTAAATGAGTTTGATTATAATAATAGTTTTTTAAAAAATGACTTTCCTTGATAACATATCAATACATGGTTTGGTGATAGTATAAAATCTTTAAATTACTATAAATTAAGATTTAACTCAAAACTACAACAAATGTTCATTTTTCTGTATAAAAAAACAAATGTTCATTTGAGTGCGGCTCAAATGAAAAATAATAATAATACAATGAAAATCAAGTTTATGCAAATTACGCATGTTATATTGCTGTACCAATAAATATACTATTCATAGACTATGTTACAAGACAAAGGTTCATTTAATTTTTTTTCTGAAATATGTTTAAAGTCTATACTTCAACTCTGAAGTCTAAATGTTATCTAAAAAACACTCTGCAAAAGTCTAAATCTGAATAAAAGGGCCAGTTGTCTCAGTCCTGTCTCCCCCCCCCTGTTTTCATTTTTACAATAACGGAAATAAAGTTTGAATTTCAGAGTCTAAAACTTTGTATAATCTACACAACCTACCCAAATTTCCCTACTAGATCCATCCTAGTAGATGATCCCCATTATATCTTTGATTCTGAAATAAGGAATAAAAAAAAAAGAGTGAGAGATTCGTACAATTTCAATTAGGTGCACATAAGGAGTAGGGAATCTAATCCGAAGTTTCAAATTTTATGAAGAAAAAAAAGTAATGTTTAAGAAGCTGTGTAAGTTGTTCACACAACGAAATTTTACAAGATTTTAATGCAAATGAGGAAATTTGACTATTGAAAATATTGCTGAATTTTAATTTCCAAAATTAAAGGCCATTTTATTATCATTTCCTCAAACTTAATAGAGAGTAAATAACACTAGTAATTGTAATTATAAGCCACACGCGTAGGTGGTCAATTTATTTGACAAATAGTGTGTTAAATTGCTGGCGGATACTGTTAACTACCACGTTATGCCATTATAGCGCCACCCCACTCATCACCTATCAACTTCACTCTCGCTTTCTCTTTTTAAATTATATGATATCTTTTTTTTATTTTTTATTTTTTTTATTTTTCATGTTCTCACTTCATTTGCATTCTATTCTTGCTCACAGTTAACGAAGCTCAAAGATGGGCTCGCAATAGGCCTAGCATTCAACCATGCTGTCTTGGACGGGACTGCCACGTGGCAATTCATGACCTCATGGGCCGAGATCTGCAGCGGTTCACCCTCCACGTCAGCACCACCCTTCCTGGACCGAACCAAGGCCCGCAACACACGCGTGAAATTGGACCTCTCACTTCCTGAGCCCAACGGCCCACCAACTTCCAACGGTGAGGCAAAGCCCGCGCCAGCACTTAGGGAAAAGATCTTCAAATTCTCCGAGTCAGCCATCGACAAGATCAAGTCAACGGTCAACGAGAACCCTCCATCCGACGGCTCAAAACCATTCTCAACATTTCAGGCTCTTTCCTCCCACGTTTGGCGCCATGTAAGCCATGCACGTAACTTGAAGCCGGAGGACTACACGGTGTTCACCGTCTTCGCCGATTGTCGGAAGCGGGTGGACCCGCCAATGCCGGAGACTTATTTCGGAAACCTAATTCAAGCTATTTTTACCGTTACGGCGGCTGGACTCTTAACAGCTCATCCGCCACAATTTGGGGCTTCATTGGTCCAAAAAGCTATTGAAGCCCACAATGCTAAGGTAATCGATGAACGTAACAAGGAGTGGGAGAGTGCACCCAAAATTTTTCAATTCAAAGATGCTGGGGTGAATTGTGTGGCTGTTGGAAGCTCCCCAAGGTTTAAGGTTTATGACATTGATTTTGGGTGGGGGAAGCCAGAGAAAGTGAGGAGTGGAACTAATAACAAGTTTGATGGGATGATTTATTTGTACCCGGGGAAGAGTGGAGGAAGGAGCATTGATGTGGAACTAACCTTGGAGCCTGAGGCTATGGAGAGGTTGGAGCAAGACAAGGATTTTCTTTTGGAAGCATGAAATTGCTAGGCTAAGTACGTGCAATAAAAAAAAGTGGCTAGAAAAGTACGTGGAGCAAATTTGGAAGTAGTACTACTCAGATTGTTGAAGGGGTCGACGTCAATGTCTAATTATGAATTCTGATGTGATTCATGAATGCAATTTAATTTAAGGTCGTGCTGTCTTAGGATTTTATATGTTTTGTGGTTCTACGCTTGATTGATTTTGAACCTACTAATGTTTGTTCAACTATGTACGGTCAATGATTGTAGTTCATGATCGACAAGTGAAAGGAGTTATTGTGAGTTTTAATTATAGTAATATATAAGTTATATATTTATATAAAAAAAGATAAATTATATTATTATTATTAAATGATACATATATATATATATATATATATATATATATATATATATATGACACAAAAGTAATTATTTGAAAAAAGAAAGATAATTGTAACTCTAAAAGGAAAATAACTAAAGGGAAGCAAATGGATTCTTTTAATGTCAGTTTGGAACAGGGATAGAGGGAAAAAAATGTTCTCCTGTTTGGTTAATTGAAAAGAAGAAAAGCGTTAAAAAAATGGATGTTCACACTACTTTTGCAATCCTCTCTCATTTTGGAGAGAAAAGAGGCACAAACAACATTTTTTAAATAAGAATACTAAATTATCTTTATTATTTTACATTTTTTATTAGAAGTATTTATGTAATTTTATATACATATTTTTCTTTCTTTCTGCCTTTTATTCAATCAAATATAATTTTTATTTTATTTTCTCTCTTACCAAACAATCTAAAAATCATCTCATTTTTTTCTTTTCTCTTTCTTTCACTTTTTTAGAAAATTAAACAAAGCCTTAGTGACAATTGTAAGGAACGTGTCAATAAAGTATATTTATACAAATATCAATTCATATTGAGTTGTTAAAAAAAATTGATACGAGAACAAGAGGATCAAATCACTTGTCCTCTTTTCTATCTCTTTAGCAAATAAAAAATAAATGATTAAAATATATGTTGTTTATATAAATTTCAAAATATTTAAAATTCATCTTTATAAAAATTTTGATATGTTTTTCGTCCTTACAACATCAAAATGTATTATTTTTTGGCCTAAAGTTAGATTTGATTATATCCAAACCTATGTGATTGATGGCTATGCAAATAAGTCAGTCCATTAACCAGTTGGACACCGACACGTGTCAATGTTCCAACCCTATCTCTCTCCCTTCTCGGTCTGTTTTCCTTTTTCTTGCTCGTTTCTTCTCTCGCATTGGTGCCACCACCACCATCTCCTCTTTCTTCACCAACAACAGAAAAACAAACACAAAACAAAAAACACAAACACATACATACAACATGCACACCTAGACAACATGAACAACAAGAAAAAAAAATCAAATCACGAGCACGCTTAACGATTCCCTTGATTTAATTGAAGTGGCAATGCACAACGATCAATTGTTGTGGCTCCCCATGTTAGCAACAAGGGAGGTCATTTGTGCATTGTCCAATCTAAACTAAGCTTCTTTTGCTATAAAATCGATAGTGACTGAGATAATTGTTGATGATGTTGTTGAGGGAGGCATTGCACGTTGTTGAAGCTGGTGCTCTGCTTGATATTTGTGGTGAACATTAGGGTGGTGGTGTGTTGGATAAGTTTCGTTTAATGCTTGGCCTAAATCCCCAGGTGCTGGAAAGGGGAAAGTTTGACTTGGGCTCAATTCTCAAGGGAGTTGACCTCGGCCCATTGGCTTTAGGCTGGTCAAATCCCTAAACCTAATTCCTCTCTATAAATACAACATTTATAGATGGAGGCAGACAAAATTCAGATTTTCACAGAGAAGGAGAGGATTCTCGTTTGAGTGCAGAAAGAGTGAGCTTTCTGTGAGGTTCTCCGACGAAAGGCTGTTGAGAGTAAGTGACTCCGAGAGGTTGAGAGCAACCCTTGTTGAGTGTGTTCCCTCCATTGTTGGTGAGGTTGAGTGTGTCTCCAGCTTTAGGCTGTGGAGAGTGTTTGTAACCATTATTGATATAGTGGATTGTTTCTGGACAAGGTCCCGTGGGTTTTCCTCTTGGAGGTTTTCTCCCACGTTAAGCTATTGTTTGTGTGTTTTTCTCTTCTGCTCTTCCTCGCTTTGGTTTATTCACGTTTCCGCACATTATTACTATTTGATTATCTGAGGGTTGAGTCTTAGACTCCCTGATTGTTCGTTGGGTGAAGTGCAGCGCACCACTTATCCCCAACATGGTGAGCCAAAGCTAGTGCTTTGCTTGATGTCTGGAATGGTGAAGTTTTACATTAATTATAAATATAATCAATATAAAATAACGTTTTCTACATTAGTTACATGAATAATCTATGTAAAAAAACATACACCTAAATTTGGACATTATATTCGAATCTATCTCCAAACAAAAAATAAAATATTTTAATTTAAAAAAAATATATCAAAAATTTTACAGAAAAAAATTCTAGACATTTTGATATTTATAAGAATTAAATATTTTTATTCAATTGGGGCAAAGGATATTTAATTGGTGCATCTGCATGCCTTTAATACTCGATATTGAGATATGGAGACTAGGGATAATGCTTCTATACACATAAATTTGTCCCTAGTAGGTAAGCAATAATGGGACACAAAATTCACCAATAGAGTGACAGTTCAAGGCAACTGTAGTGATTAATATGGGCACATGCATCTGCACGTGTAAAGGTTCTATCTCTAGTGTCCTTCGTTTTCTTGTCAAGGGAGAATTCTTGATTATGTAACCAAACTAGGTGTCATTTTATCCAAAGTGGGTTAGTTGTAATAGAAGTTGGCTATGATTCCACACGAATTTTACTTGTAATATGTTAGGGATTCTCGACCTTGGCATTATTACTTGAAGCAGAGTTCTGCCTGACTATTGTAAGGGTTAGTCTGGCATTTAATTATACTTGTGAATGTATCTAGACATGAAAAACAAAAAAGGGAAAAACTTGACATCGATCATTTATAAGTAATTTAATTACCAATGTGGTGCTATTTTGGAGATCATTTATGATATTGGGTGAACTTGCAGGTATGATCTGTTGAAAGTGATAATTTCTACATGACCACCAAGGTCCCCTTAGGGATGTATATACATTCGTCCCTTTCATGTACACGTATATTTTTTTAATATGAATACGTTAATAAATTAAAATCAGAAATTATCTAAAAATATATTAATAATGTAATTTGTTAACGTGTTCACACATAAGTTAGCCATGGATCAATGTGTATAATTGCTCTCATGGGAATCCAGATCTTGCGAGTTTGGCAATTTAATTGGTAAACCAGCATCAGGAGTGGATTGTTGAGTTTTTGAGCTAAGTAATTAGTTCTAATATTTAAAATGATTTAATATTATAAAATTGAAATTTTGTTCTCTGAGGTTAATGGTTTATTAGACTTAGGAGCTAGATTAGAAATTTGTTGAGCTAAGTACCTTACTTAGAATTCTCTTGAGTACCACTTAAAATTTATAAATGATAGTTTTGCAAGGATAAATTTACATTGATCAAGATCTCCTACATTTCAAATTTAAAAGCATTGAAGCCATCTGGAATATTGGGTCGTGTGGGGCGTATTCTAGTGAAGAAAAATTTGGGAAACAGCAAACAACTAGGTGCATGAATATAGGGAAGACAACAACAGAAAAAACAAAACATAGGAACAAAAGAAAATTTGCATCTCAATTCCCACGAAAGCATGTGCTAAGTGAGTCTCACATTGCCACCAGCTTTGCTTTAACTGGTGCTGCCAACGGTGGTACCGAACCCCTTGCCAAATCTAAGCTGTCACAAACTTCGTGTTTGGAAACCCATCAGAAAGGAATGAATTTCATTCATATCCAACATAGAAGTTATAACTACTAACTTCTGATCAAACATGTAAAATTGCATCCGCAACGTGTAACCAAACACGCTAAAAATACTACTAAAAGACCAAATGAAATTATCCCAGATCATGTTCATGTACAACCAATATATATTTCAAGGATTCCCTTTTTAACTAGATAAACAAAGCAAAGAAATCAGCAGCATAACATCACATATCTTACAAGCTAAATTACATCATTGATGGGAAAGACAAGTATTACCAACAAATAGTAACTCAACTTATTTCAAGAAAGTAAAATGCAGAAGAGGTCATGGCAAGAGCTTATTAAATATTGTGTGGTTAAAGTGCAAGTGTGCAAAATATCAATTTGCCCCCTTCCATCTAAAATATATGATAAATATAGAGATTATAGGAGATACTTCTCTATCTTGTTTTAAAGATCGACAAGCAAATGAAAAGGTACGTTTCATATTAAACATCAATATTTCAGATTGCTTGCAATTCTGTTTCAAATCTTAATTAAGAAAAATAGAAATAAAATTCTTACCTGATTCCGTTCATAAAGCATATATTTTTTGTGAAGTCCTTAATTTATGTATGCCGTCCTTTAGTAAGTAAACTTCGATCAATTGGGCCAATGATCCCAATCACCCGAGCAAGTAATGTTGCAGCAGGGAATCATTTTGGAAGAGGACCTATAGCATGCATGAATGGTTGAGTGAGGGAATTTGATATAAATCTTTACATGCTAAAGTTTGAAAAACTAAATTCATACCATTTTGAAATAAATAAATGACCTTTACCTCACATCTGCTATAGCTTTTAACCAAAATATTCTCCGGCTTCAAGTCACAATCTATTATATCAGGAAATATAACGTAACTAACAATATTTTAACAAACTAATATTTGTCAATTAAAAAAAAAAGACAATGTAATTATATTAGTCCAAGAGTGTGCTTCCAAACACTGAATGGTAATTGACTGCACATATAAGTTGAAAAGTGTTTATAATTAATGACAGTATTACACTGGCATAAAAGATGAAATTAAACTAAAGATCACAGTACAAACAGCATACCATAAAACCTGCAACCTTGGCATCGTGAAATACACTTCCCCCAATGATTCTCGATTACATTTGTGAAACTCGTATAAGTTGCCTTTAAGTAGTTCACATACGTACTATTAACAAGTATTCCTAGTTAACAGATATTTCTCAGCATCACTTTGACTATATATAGTTTGAAAGGATAGGATAACCCCTCATATAATAATGTTTCAAAATAAAATGAAAGTGCAAATAGTTATACTTTACAAGATATCCTGGAAAGCATTGAAACCTGACAGGGCTACAAATATTAAGTTCAGAGTTTAATTAGTTAAAAATAACACAAATAAACAAATGTGGTATCATTGTATAGCACATAAAATTATGAAGAAAGTGATATTAGCATCCAAAATAAACTAGATCTAATAATGTATTGACGTAGACTCTTGATAGCAGTGGGGAAAATAAGTGCCCAGAAAGATACAATAAAAAAAAATAGTTTTATGACTCGTGCCATTCACGAGAGGATTCTTATACTAAATTACTAATTGATATGAATTTATAATTAAGGATTTGTCTAACTGATCCATGTAAAAATGGAGTTAAACAAACTCTTTTAAATTATATATATAGTTATTATGCATAATCTTTTCTCACTCATGTCATTTATGTATATAGTTAAAATTCCATATATAATACATAAATGTGTCTAATATATTTTTCTTTATGAAAAACCCTTGATATTTTTTATTTTATTCATTCTACAACTTATAAGCGTAATTCTTTTAAATATTTTTTGAGAATTTAATTTCATCATTATTGTTAATTGAAAATTATAGATATAAAGAGTATAATTGTTAAATAAAAATTATATAAAAAAATTGTAAAGAATAAAATTACTAAATTCTGATTATCGCACACATGCATGTCCTATATTTTTTTATTACTTTATAAATAATAAAGAGTAAAACTGTTAATTTAACTGAAACAAACTATAGTTTTTAATTGTATAAAGAATATAGTTTTATATAGTTAATTTTTTAAAAAAATAAATTACTGTGGACTTTTTTGGGCAGTTTTTATTTTGTTTTATAGCTGTTAAATACTGTTGCTGGATAGTGGGGTGGTCGATTATACATTTTAGGGACTGGGCATGGTAGCTTTTTTGCTTTATTATTCTCCAAATTCTGAGTCGGGAAGCACTAGCTGATTGAAATGCTTTAACAGGTCTGTGGGATTCTATGTACTTTGCTCTTCTATTTTCACTCATTATTTTTGTCTTTACTGTTATTAATATACATATATTATCTTTGCCTTAAAAAAACTAATGGATCTACAATGCAGTTGTTGCTAACTGGTTTATCTATCTCATTTATATTACAATTAAAATCTTCAGTTGGGAAAGCAATTTATTTGCATAGGTTCTCATGGCTATTATATTGCATCTTGAGCTTCTATTCCATTATATGTGCAAGGGTATTTAACCAGTGATTTGACGACTTAGTAAATAGTATGGATGGTTGCATTTATGGTAAAAAGGTAATGATAAACCAGTGTTGTGCAAGGTTTACAACAAAAACATGATAAATGAAAAGAGAAAAGAATACTGAAATTTGAGTTATTTGAGTTGAGACTAAATTACCAGCCTGATCTGTTTGGCTCATTTCATTTGGTTCTATGATTTTAAATTCTAGAGTGTATTTTCTGAAGCCTTTCATGGTGACTTTTAAGATTCACATTAATGGTAGAATTATTTGTACTTTTTGTTTGCAATATAAATATAAATTCTCTCATAATCCAGATTCAATAAAAAAATTGTAACTCACCGCTATGTTTTGTGGAACATTTTCGTATTTTTACTTATTCATTGATTATTTGAGCTTATTGTTTTGAAGAGGTAGGCACTAAATTGGTTAGTGCATTTCTTACAGTATGCTAAACATGGAATGGTTTCTTATTGTCTAGATAGTAAATGTTCCTTAGAAAGGAGCTATGAAGCATCCAAGGGGGTAACATTCGTATGTTGTTTTAGAAGAATAACAACTCTTGTCCTTTTCTTTTTCTTTTCTTGTTTTAGGATAAATTCAGGATATTTTTAGTTGAGAGTCAAGAATTAATTTTTTAAGACAATGAAATATATTTTAGAGTGTGATTAGTGATGATCCTGAACACGGTCAAACTAAGCAACATTCATTGTCCCACTTTAGAGGACACCAAAATTTTATTTAGTCTATATAAATATTAAAATAAATTTTTTATATAATGTTATACTGTGATAATGTCAATGTGGACTTGAAGAATCCTTTCTTTCAGTTGAATTGCAGAATTTAAAGAATGATAAGATATAAATATAAAAGAAAATAATAAAAATTGAAATTCTCTAAAACATGATAATTTTTATGATCTTAATAGTAAAATTTTATTTGAAGAATTAAAAGTCAATTAATTCTTTGAAGACATTAAATTGCTTTTCTAATGCATATATAAACACATAGAATAGTATTAATTATTCATGTTATCATTATACATATCTACTAAAAGAAGTTTATTAAAATTGAAAATATTAAAATCCTATTTGCAATATACTATGTCACATGTTAGACTAAAATCTTTTGTTTTGATTTTTTTTATCGAAAATGATTTTTTTTATTTAAATCTTGACGATGAACAGATTATTAATGAATTTTGTAACAAAAATTACAAGAAGGACAATATCTAAATTATTATCATGCATAATTTCTTTTATTCACTTAAGGTACCAAAAATCTTATAACTGACTCTGAACATTATCTTTTCTACGGGTATTTCTTTGTATGCATAAACCTAAGATCAAATCCTTCACTACTATATGTTTAAGGGATCAAGTCATCTATTAATCTTTTCACACCATTTTGTTATCCTAAATTTCTTATGCAATTCAATTCCCACCCAACACAAAATCCACTCATACCTACTTCTCAAGTTGCATATATCTTTTCTTCCCTGGGCACCTCTTTCACTGTCAAATCCATCACTCATTTGTAAATCAAGTTTGTGATTTTTGCTCTTCCCGCGTGAACCCTTTATTTTGGTGACAAAAACAAGCAATTTTGCTATTAGTCCAAAGTCAGCTTAAAAGTTTAAATAGAACTCAGATAGTAATTAATAATTGAATCTATTTGTGTTTTATAGGCTCCTTTTTTGTTATTTCTTATTTACGTTCTTATGGATCGGTCTGGCTGGCCAGTTATTAGCCCAAAGTTTGCAACCAAAAAAGTAATGCAAGATTACGTGTTTTTGCTTCTTGCACTCCAACTTACTTCCTGCATTTTTGGAATATTTTTTTCCTTTTCGGATTCATCATTTCATAAGTTAAATTCTGTAATCAATCCGAAATCTAAAATTACATTTAGGATTGGTCATTCTCGAAACCAAAAAAGTGGTGCGAAAAGTAACTGGAGGTGTAGAAAACAACAGCCAAGATGGTTACTGTTAGGCTCAAATATAAAAATACGAGGATTGGCCCAAATTATAATAAATAATACGATTATTAAAAAAAATTATAATCCACGTGTATCCTTCAACAAAGTTATTTCTTTTAGTCAGAGTTTTCTTGTCTTCACCTTGTTTAAGGGAAAGAACTAACTTTTATAAAGGCTAAATTAAACATCCACAAAATAAATAGTAGCTAAATATATCGAATTTGAGTTTTAAACTTAAAAGTTGTCTTAAACTTATTTAAGTTAAAGACCAGCATATTTTGACATGTAATTTAATCTCAGAGACTTACTAATTAAAGATAAAAATATTTTTTATCTTTAAAAACACTTATAAAAATATTTATATATTCGAATTAACATTATCGTGAAATATAAATAATATCCTTACCAACTTGATCAAACTCTCACGATCCTGTATAATGAACCAAAATGTCCCTTTAGCACTTATCTGCTACCATATTTTCAATTGTGACCTAAAAGCCAACTCATTATTTAATTATTTGCTCCTTTGAAGTTGATATTTCATTTTGATCATACTGCATGATTCGTGCAATCATTCATTCTAATATCAACAAACCAGAATCTTATCTGCATACAACTATTGATTGTTTTCCAAGTATACGTTAAATCTGCTGGTGGTTGTCAAGAACTCTTTGGATGTGATTTTACTCCAAGGTCAAAGACAGGATAATCAAGTTATGACCAGCATTGGCGCACTAAGCTAGTTCATAAAATCCATATACAAACAAATTTATTTATTTAAAGATTAAAGTATCCTCCTCTTTCTAAATAATATTTAAGTTATTCTCTTTTTATTAATTTAAAAACTACATTTTTCTTAAAATCACACAAAAAAATAGACTACTTTTGTGTGATTTTAGTTTGGATTCCCTGGCGGAAAAGTTATGATATTTGATGTAATAAATGGTGTATTTATTATCGGATCAAGTTATATAATAACATTAATATGCACCGCATCACAATAAATTTAGCTTCTTATTATACTTTATTTCATGAAATACGGCACAGACTTATTGTAGGGAAGCAAAAGTCAACGCGGAGAGGTGCACGTTAACCTTTCGATCTGTATCCAAAACATGAATGAAAAATATCAACTTCACCCTGATTGGGGGAAGATGAGAAAAAAATAATGAAAATAGAAAGAAAAAATAATATAATAAAAAGTAAGATGAAAATGAGGTGGAAGAGAATTTATATATATATATATATATTATTTATAATTACTTGTTGATTTTTTCTACTCAAAACCCTCAACTTATTATTTTATATATAAATATTTGAGGTTTTGTAATGAATTTTGAGACATAAAATAATTCTAAAATCGTAGAAATAACGATTTTACTGGAAACTTGATAAAAAAATTAAAGGACTTTATAAGATATATGAGATTAATTAGAGTTTAGAAAGGAGAAATCTTGAGATTTTTTCCGTAAATTTTTATGCTTTTAATGGGTGAATTTTGAATAAAAGACAATTTAACCAATTCAATATGTAAGTATTTTAAATAATAAAATAAAATTTTGAGAGTTTCAAATTAGTAAGAAGATCGAAATTGGTTAACTTTAAAATTAGAATGATTTAATTATAGCTCATGAAAAACTTGGAGGACTAAAGTAAAATAATTCGAACTAGAAAGGTCAAAAGGATATGATTAAACCTTTGAAATTTTAAAAGATGAAATGGAGTTTTGAACACGTTTTTATTACCTTATAACTTCATTCAAAATTATTATCTCATCGTCTAAAGTTCTATAATTCTAACAAAGATTAAAATTAACTGACAATAATGTTGATGTCAATCATAGAGGAAAGAAATGTCTAGGATTTGTTTATACTAAAATGGACTAAAATATAAAATATATTTCCCTTAAAAGAGGAGAGTAATTTAAAAAATTAAAAGATAAAATACTTATACTATAATTTAAATAAGGGTTAGTTAAATTTTTAGTTCCTCAATTTTTTATATTATATTTTTTAAAAAATATTTTTAGTAACTTTTAGTTCTTTATTAATTTTTTGTCATCATTTTTAGTCTTTCTAAAAAAATTTCTCTATTTTCAGTCTTTTATTTTTATTGCTAAAAAATAATCTCTAATACAAAATAAACAAGGGATTAAAAATTGATAAAACAAAGGATGATATTAAGCAATAAAAATAAATAAAAGATTAAAACAGACAATTTTTTTATAGAAAAACTAAAATTGCTGAAAGAAAGTTAAAGAAGACTAAAAATAGTATAATAGTTTTTGAGGAACTACAAATTAAAATCTAAAAAATTGAGGGGCTAAAAATTTAATTAACCCTTTAAATAATTAA
Organism: Glycine latifolia; assembly: GCA_013407115.1. Taxonomy (NCBI): domain Eukaryota; kingdom Viridiplantae; phylum Streptophyta; class Magnoliopsida; order Fabales; family Fabaceae; genus Glycine; species Glycine latifolia. The sequence goes on from CM023956.1 coordinate 27,173,264, forward strand.
AAAATATAATTTATCCTATCATCTTATAATTTTCTTATACAGATTGGTGATTGTGTTCTCCTTTTTTTCTTAATATATGAACATCAAACAGAATGATTCAACCAATTAGACCAACAGTCTAATATTTTATCCGATCTAACTCAATTAAAATTTTGTCTTACATATATAGCATATTTATAATTTCATATAAAAAAAACAAATTTGCTAATCTTTCTTAAAGAAAAAAAAGGATGGAAAATCAAGCCACATAATCTCTGGCAGTGCGTGGCTTTGATAAAAGGTTTCTTACCATCTATCATTTTCTTACAAAATTAAACCTCTAAAATTTAATTCTGTATATGTGTACGTGCTCCTTTATTGTATCTATAAATTCAGTTTGTTGGATTTAAGAGCGTCACATAAATTTTGAAAACAAAACAAGAGAGGAAATTTGCCAATACTTTATCGACAGAGTTGCCAGATCCTGCTAATTAAATAGTTTTGGACCCTTCATTAAAAAGGCTAGTTGATATCCAGCTTTAAAGATAAGCTGTTTTCAAACAAGTATGAGTGGTGCATTTTATCCTTAAAGGACAGCAAAAAGAGCCTACATAAAGGAGAATCATTATCCCTTAGACAAATCTCCACGGCCAAAATTTTCTTTTATAAAAAAAGTATTTTTAATAAAAAATTTAAGTAAATTGGATCTCATTGATTCATTAATACATATCAAATTTTAATATTCAAATAGTATGTATATACAAATATTTAAAAATTATTCATTAATAAAATTCTAATATAAAAATAGAATTTGAATTCACATTTTTAATGAGATATAAACTTGTTTAAATAATATGTCTATTCAAGTATTTATAGATTATCATCAATATAATTTTGACATTAATATTAAGATTCAAACTCATATTCTTATAAAACATAAGAATATGAGTTTGATCTTTTATGGATCAATTTTGATTGGTAAATTTGTTTTTTTTTGTGTGTGTAATATAATATTAAAATGTGTACATGAACCACCACCTACGTGTTAAATTGGAACATGTGGTGTGCTGGCTTAGCTTTTGACTGGTAGGGCCATGGCCACACAAAGCCATCCCATATGAGGGTCATCTTGTGTCAAATATCAGGTAGTTCCACCTCCTAATGGACCCACCAATCTAAGAATTAGCCAAGTGAATAAAGTTGGTCTCTTTTTTCCCCCTCCCTTTCTTCTCTTCGATATTATATCATTGAAAGTGAATCTATAAAGTCAAACAAATAATTTAAAACTTCATATAGCCCAAGCCCATCCTGAGGGTTGTAAAGAGAATAATAGGAAATATGCTTAAAAGATTTTGAAAGTAACATTGGTTGAAAAAAAAGGGAGGGGGTGAGGAATGACATTGAAGGTCTTTGGGTCTATGATAGATAAAAGGATAAGAATAAGGTTAATTTTATCTTTGAAATGGTGCTTTATCTCCTTCACTATTAGCATTTGCCATAAAGAATGAAAAATACAAGGAACCATTTTTTAATTTAAAAACGTTATTTCCATAAGTAAGCGTAGTTTCATATGATTATTATTATCTTTATAAAATTGAGATAAAGAAATAGATAAGTAATAAGCATTAAAAATTACAGCCTAATTTTTTATAATAAAAAAATTCATATTAAAAAAGGCACACATCACTAATTAACTAAAATAGAAGGTAAGGGAAAATTAGAATTTAATTTCTATGTATGGTCAGTGAATTTTTTTTTTACACTAGGTATAACTTTAAAGCAATTATTGTGATTTATTATTAAATAATTATTGTAAAATAGAAAGGCAAAAAAATATATAATCAGTTATTTAAATTCAAAAGGGTGTATAATTATTAATTAGGGGGAAGAGAAATAAGAAAGAAAAAAACTATAAATATAATGAATTATATGATATTATTTTAAAAAAAAATATTTTTACCATCATAAAAATTAGTGTGAAGTGTTCATCAACTTTGATAATAATTAATCTATATAAAAAAATCTGATTAACCACTTAAAAGTATTAAATTTAATATAACTCGGATGAATTACTTATTAGTTTTGATTTAAAAAAATATGGATAAAGTATGAAGAATTCTTGGATTGTTATATATCCACTTGACTATGCCCGGTGGTGTGAAAAAGTGAAAAATCCTTGTGAACCATTCACATATAAAGTAGATGAATCACACTGAAGTTGACGTTAAAAGAGCAATCTTTTGGGTATTTTTTTTTTAATCTTTTCTGTTCGGTTAGTGGTTAGCTGAGTATCTTTGAGTTAATCATCCACATCTAAGAATAATTATAGGTTCAATTATGTAGCATTCAACCTTTTGATGTCGTAGACAAGGTTAAAAAGTGATGTTAAGTTAATAAAAGTAGCTTTTTGCTAGTGTTTTAGAAAAGAGAGAGAATAAGGGCAAATAGAAAAAAGAGGGTGTTGTGATATCAATATCAATGTGGAGTGGAGGATAATGAGTAATGAGTGAAGGGAACCAACCGTGGAAGTTTAAAAAAGATAGAGATGCTTTAGGGGAATGTCACAATCTCTCTCTTTCTCACACACACACACACACGAGGGCAATGCACGAAAACCCATTCACATATGTCACCAAAATGCAAGTGGATTCCACACACGTGCACAACAACTTTCACAATAGGGTTGGTTCTCGAGTCTCCACTGAAGAAAGAAAAGAAAGTATGCATTGCAAGGACCAAGGAGGAAGGAGCTTCTCTAATCTTTATGTTTCTTTTTTCTTTTGAGTTTTTTTTTTTAATTCACAACCACAGCATTTTTCTAATTTGAAAATAGATAATATTACTTCAGTCACTTAATAAATAAAACAATATTATTTATATAAGGTTAAATTTGTTTTTCTTTAATTTATTTTTAACATTTGATTTAATCCTTTATTAAGATTTAATTTGATTCTCTAATTTTTAAAATTAATTCGAGTTGATCTTTTAATTTTTGGATTTAATTTGGTACTTTAATTTTTAAAATCAGTTCAATTTGATTTTGTCATCTAAATTATTTTGAGTTGTCATGTGTTTAAATTTAGTTTTCCAATCTAAATATGTATTTTGTAAAGGTTCAAAATTGTCACTGATTTTAAATAATCATAAAGTGTGATTTCATAACACTATTAGTTCAATTTAAACAACAAGATCAAATTAAATTGATTTTAAAAATTAGAAGATAAAATTGAATCGCAAAAATTAGATGATCAAATAAAATCTAAAAAATAAATTAAATGATTAATAAATTAATTTAACCTTTATATAGTCCTTTTCATACATTAATTATGAAATTGAAGGATAGAATTAATATATTTTTATTTTTAAAAAATGAGACTTAATTACCTATTGTGGAGAGGTTAGGATGAGTCTATGAAATAATGAATATATAAGAAATGTGAGGGGTAAAAGTTAAAAACAATTCCTGATCTCTATTTAGACTTAATTACCCCTCTTATTAATTATTATTACAAGTAAGGTTATAGTACGTCTTGAAGAAAGAATAGAAGTTTGGAACATTTCTATTTGGAACATAGTTATTTAGACAAATTAAAATGATATTTTTCTTATTGGATAAGACAATTATGTACCTAAGGGTTGTCTATGGTGATTGTTCATAGATATTTGACTTTGGACCATCTTTTCATGTGAGCTCATAATTCTTCTCCAACTTCTCAAATTCTTTTCAAATCACGTCATAAGTAAAGATTGTTGGACGAAGCGAAGAGCATCTAAGAGGATTGTTGATAAGAGGTTTTTCTTTAATGTAACATGTTTAATGTATTGTAAGTTTTAATCAAATAATTAAAAAATCTCAAAATTTCAAGTGTGACTTCAAGATTAGACATAGGTCGTGTTGATGATCCAAAGAGTATAAATTCTACAACACTTATATCTAACCTTATTTATTTAATTACTTATATATATTGAATTATTTGCTTATGTATTTTCTGGTATTTATTTTTAAATCAACTCAATTCGAGTTTTATAGAATTATATTGTTCAAAATTTAATTAAGGGATTTTGTTGTTGCAAAGAGATTGTAACAAGTTTCTTAGAATAAAGAAAAGAACACTTATAATCCTTGGAAGAGAAGATAGAAGAATATCAAAGAGATATCTCTTATGATAAATATCATTGGAAAATAACTTTGTATTTTTATCCTTTTTTTATATTAGAGGTTCTTTTTATTAGGCCTTGAGATTTTTTCTCACATCGAGATATTTTTCATGTTAATATTTCACTGTATTTGTTTATTTCTTATTTTACATCTCTCTGAATCTATTTAACTTTCATTTTATGTCACACAAAAGAAAAACTTTATTGATTGTACTATATCATAGTTTGAAATAATCCAATAATCTTAGATAATCCTACATTTTTCCAATAATATTAGTCAATATTATTAGTGATGGTTATCTTTCAATATATATATATATATATATATATATATATATATATATATATATATATATATATATATATATAAGCCTTTTGGTGTATCTTGTCTCATATATCTTGTGTGGGCTAGTTGAAATATTTTTTTTCATCTTTTAAAAAATTATTATTGGGGGTAGTGGTAGTGATGGCAATGACGATGACAATAACACTGGAAATGATGATAGTATTAAAAATGACCATTGTCAAATGTAAGAAGTCTATGTTTTTTTAAAATTAAAAATCAAATTTACAAATTTTTTTATAAAATAAATGTAAAAACACTTAGAAAAATGAGTTAAAAATTATTTCAACTCTATTTTGACAAAGACGTTTTTGTTTTTAAAATTACATTTGAAAACCATGAATCAACAACTTTGCAACCATCCGAAATGGACTCTTAGATCTCTTCTATTTACATTATATTGAATGTTTAATGTGTAATGTGTAATAAACATCAAATAATTTAATTTTTTGTAGATGGATGAAAAAAGTACACAAAAAAGCAACAAATAGAAGACTATGGTCAACAAAAAATATAATAAATGTAACCATTAACAACATTGGAATCAAACTCTTAGGAAAGAATTGAACATGAGTCTCCATAATGATAAAAAAAAGTGAGATTAAATCTATTAATAATATTTTCAACATGCTTCTTGTCTCTCTTGTAACAAGCTATTTTGATGTTCCAGGAAAGAATGAAAACATAATTCAATTCCTACATCACGAATAATTTTATGGGGAGAAGTTTAGGCCAAATAATATTTCATTGAACATTGAAGCCCATAACACTAATTATGGTGTAAGACAATTCGTGTGCCACGATGTCTTTTGCTTCACAATCTTTGTCAATGAGATTGTACCATTAAGTTAGGTTCTGGTGGAGCAAGATTTTCAACAAAATGAAAGCACACATGTCTACATCATTGAATATGATTTTAAAGCTCTTCCAATCTTCGTTTCACAAGGATATTAATGTATTTGTTTTAAGAATGACTTTATTAGCAACCATTGCATGAAAGTCATTTATTGGCTTCATTCCTAGGAAATGTGAATGTACTTAAGTATGATTTTGGTTGATTGTATGACACATAATAACATTTTTATTTTGAATTAGTACACGTTTATGTCTTTGCCAATCATATGATGAACCCCATTGTGTAGATTCATTTGAATTTAATGTTATCCACATCCCATGTTGAATTTATGGCTAATTGTATCATTTCTTATATTTAACACTGATTTATGTGAAATAAATACATTTTTACATTTTTTTGATTTATGTGAAATAAATACATTTTTACATTTTTTTCCTTATAATTTGCATTAAATGTGTTACTTTTTTTAATGACAATTATCCAATCCTCGTGTATCCCCTATTGTTGGGTTGATAAACATTGACGCTAACAATTGATTTTAGCTCATATTTAATGCTACCATATTTAATGCAATCATAATTGTGGTGTCTCCATTAGGGGCATGACGACCACAATTTTTAGCTAGGAGGCCATAACAACCATATTTGGCACAAATAATATGGAGCCCATCATATTAAAATTTATACCAATGGCCATTAAGGCAAACTTCATCAACTATAGGTTGAATAAGGTCAATTTCAGTATAGTTACATGCAAAATGCCATCTATCCACCTTGATAGTTTAGTGCCAATGTTAATTGGTTTATCCACTACAATAGTCATTGCAAGTAAAAAAAAAAAAAACTTAGTTTAACAATGCAAATTTAACTCGTAAAAATTTTTCCACACCATTGTTCTTTCAATTTTTTCATGGGGAGATTTGAATTTTGAATTCCATTGTGTTACTACCTAATAACAATCAAACATCATCTAGGGTTCATTTGAAATAATGTTTTTCTTGTTGTCAAATATTGTAGTCCACATTCATCTTTAGTAATTTGATAACAATAACATCCTACATTGAATAACAAAACTCTTGAGACACAATCATCCAAGTGGACCTTTGATAGTAAATGGTTGTCATCCTTATATTCCATGCGAACTTAATATTGAGCCAATAAATCTATCATCTCTTTCATAAAACATTGATATGTTGTTCCCAAGGATTTTGTTCCAAAAGAAAATAATAGGTGGTAGTGATGGTGCCACAATTATATGTCACTACCTTTATATGATGGTTCACTCGGTGGAGACCATAGCTCTATCACCATTGTAGAAAAAAAATGAAATATTATCATTGGTTATTGATGTTTTAAAACTCTTGAGTTGAATTGCTTTAATTGAAAATCAAACTTATGGTCGATCCAATTATCTTTTTCTATCAGAATTGCATATGACTCACTCGACTCAGCTTCGAACTAGGCAAAATCGATGACACAACTCGGTTTGGAGTTAACAAGTTGTCCTTCTCTTCACATGTTGCGTCATCCAAAAAACAGTTTTTTTACACTATCTAATTGCACACTCAACTGGTGTAGTTATGATGCAAGTTGGTTGAATTTTCATATGCTCAAAGTGATAAAATTTTCATGCGCAATGAGTGATCATGTTGAAGTTTGAAATAAGAAAAGTACATTTTAAATTTGAAATTAGGAAACAAATTGACATGAGAGAATGTTTAAATCCATATTTATGAAGTGGGTAAAAGATTTTTAATCATTTTCAAATAGTCATATTAATTCAACTATATGTCAGAAAACTTATTCATATAGAATGTCTATCATATAAAATTAACACATTTAATATATACTGATTCAAATGATTCAACTAGTGACTTGCTATTTTCGTAGATGGTGCCAATCATTTCTCCTCAAATTGACCGATAAGAGAGTATTTGACTTTTTATGAAGTTGAGTCTAAAATGTTGTATGATTTTCTGTATTCTTAGTTGTGAAACCTTTTATGTTCACTTGGTGAAGGTTTGTGTAAAGGTTATTATGTTTTGGAGTGTGATTGGATTGGTTTTAAAATATTACTTATAAGATTACAATTCCTATTGTTTTCCATCAAGCTAAACATGTCTTATGATTAGTTTATTTTTTAAAGAAATCCAACTTTAGTTTTTTTTTTTATAAAAAAATTAGGGACTTAGCTATCCCAACTAAATCAATAACTATTTCGATTCTAAAAAACATTGTTAATTATTTTAATACTAAACTAAATTTCATTCATTTACTTCATATTGGATAATTGAATTTCACTCCCATTTTTTAAAAGACAATCTATTTTCATTTGTTAATGACCAAAAAGACATAAATCACATGTTGACAATCATTAAATATGTCGGTTAATTAATACTACTAACTAACACATGAATCTTGATTATTTTGCAGCTCCTTAATTCTTTACTCATGATCTGTATTGCAAATCGTACTGAAAAAATAATAACATATAAGGTTACTCATATGTTAACAAATTTAGACAAATTAAAGATAATAAGGTTTTTAATCACAAAATCAGTCATATATATCATAATGAAACATATTATTAACAAACAACGTTTCTTAAATGGTGAGGCCTAATGATAGAATTGAAGCAAGATCATTATAATCTTCATTCAACTCTGATGTAACTTGGGTAACCTAACTAGGAAGATTTTGCAACCCCTAGGTGTATAATTCACAAGATAATAAGTATACTTGCAAACAGTGAGATTATTTATTTGAAAAGCAAATAATTCTTAGTTTAGCTACCTGTATAAATATAAAAACTTGCATTAATTGTCAAATTATAATTAATTAAAAAGTTGAGCAGAAATTAAAATCTATTACTATAACTTTAATAATAATAATAATAATAATAATAATAATAATAATAATAATAATAATAATTATTATTATTATTATTATTATTATTATTATTATTATTATTATTATTTCTTTCACAAATTGCCATAAATTGGCATCTTTGAACGTTTTGCATAAATGATAATTTGGTAATTTTAAGTTAAACGGAATATATTGTAATTTCACAAACACCGAACATGTTAGTGTTGGTAGGTTTGCTTAATTAATTTCTACAAACACTAAGACAAAGGAATCATCTTTAAATTTTAAATTTTGATTCTTTCATTTCTCTTAAAAAGAATACAATAAAATGTTGTGATAAAAGAGACAAACAAATCTAAATATTTATCCCTAATTAGGACACTAACTTTTTTTTTTATATAAAAAGATTGTTTACTTTCAAGTATATATATGTAACATTTTTCTGATGATTGCATTTTAGTTATAAATGTAAAATATTTATTAATTTTATTAATGATTAATCTTGATCAATTAAAAAATCTATCTAACTTTAAAATCTTACTTTTAAGACACCCATATTCAATTCATATTACATCCATTTCGAAATACAGAAAGTATTTACCACAATCCCACATTCACAGCATACTCTTTGATTTTTTTTACAGAATATTCTTTGAATTAATCATCGAAGAAAGTAATTCTAAAAAGATATATACTATCGGTTAAATTAATTCTTAAATAATTCAAAATATATTATAAGTCTCTCTCTATATTTTATTTATCAAATTAACCCTAATGTTAAAAATTTAAAAGCAAAGCAAAGAAGTGTATATTTGAGAATTAATTTAAACAATAAAAATAAAAATATAAAATACATCAATTTTTTTAAAATTACATTATTTAAAAACTAATACAACCAACATTTTATTTTACAGAAGTTGAATTTCACAATGTTTCTCTCTCTCTCTCAAACTTGGCTGTTACTACTTATTAGATGCTACTTATTAGATGATGACTGAGTCAGATGCAGTCAACAGATAATCAGAATACACAGTCTACTGAATTAATGCTCCTGATTCTCCTGATCAGAAAAGTTCCACCGGAAGCATGTGGTCCTGGCCACACAATGACCGTCACAACTGTCACGTGAATGCTCAGAAAAAAGCAACAACATAAAACAACAAGAACAACCGAGTGCAGTGAATCACGTGTATTTCACACCACCCTTAATAGGCATCATTTCATGCATGCCTTTTTCACTGAGTGGCACAAAAGGGTAATTTCTACTCAAAGGAAAAGGTTAGTTCTGTAAATTCAAACCCACATTCACGTTTCATAGGCTGCGCTGTCATCATTATTATTTTTATCCCTAGCTTCTCCTACTAGATCTTAATTATTAAGAAATCTTAGTTGCATGAAACGTATCATATGATAATAGTTAGTTATTAATATTTAGTATTACTAATTCTTAAATCTCCTTATTTCAACTTCCACTTGCAGCGGAGATTCTTTTTTTTTTTTTGTGTGTGTGTGCTAACTAAGATCTAATTAATTTAATTAATATAATATCATAGCCACGTGAAGATGTGAAACTGCAAGTGGCTTAAACCTAAATAAATGATTTTTTTTTCTGTAGCTTTCAATCGTCCATTGTTATAAGAATTTCAAAGTTTGAGTAAGCAATCCCTTTCCATTTATAGATATATAAATATAAGAGAATATATATTGTTAGTGAGTTGGCAAGAGTAAATTACAAATAAATGGAATTGTTAAAAGTTAGTAAAAGATGGAGATATTCAAACCAATTTGAGTATGCCGTACATCCCTAATTAACTTGATTCTGTTTCGGTTCAGAAAAATCAACTATTCGTTTTGTGACATGAAGAAAAATAATTAACGTTTCACGTACTTGGAATGTCTCAGTTATGATAGACAAGTTCAAACAAAAAATAATAAACTACTAAATATTACTACTAAGTTGAAGGGTTTGAAACTTGAAAGACAAATTTTTCTGTATGGATCAAAGAGGTATCTAACAAATTTATAGTGTAAGGTGTAAGGAAATAATTTTATATTAAAAAGACTCCATTGAGAAAATTTTATAATTTTACATAAATTCACTTTTATTTTTTGGTTTAAGTGCTTTTATGTTTACTGATGTTTTGATAGGCTCTACATCTTTTGGAATCTGAATTCTTTATTTTTATTTGATATAAATGAATATAATTAATAATATAATGCTATAATGAATTAAAAATATATTGTAATTATAATGTGAAAATTTATGATTGTTTAAAATCTTTGATATTGTGAGAAAAAATGAATCATATCTGAGATAATGATGTAATTTTTTTTAAAAAAAATCATTAATATGTTTTCCGACTCAATGTTTAAATAACTAGCTAGTTCTATCTTATTTATGAAACTTTGTTCATTCACTTTTTATTGATACATATTAGCCCTCAATCTATATGGTTATCTACATATTATCGCTTTTAATAATGCTATCTTTTCAAAGTTAGGATAAGATGATAACTGGTCATGCATACGTATGAACAACTTAGCAATGCTATGCCTATATATATCTTTCATTAAAAAAAAAGCAATACTATATCTATCCTACAGCTTATAATTTTGTACAGGAAAGTGATGTTATTAATGAACACTCTAACCATGTGTTTACATCCATAGAAAAAAGCAGAAAAAAAGAAGATAAAAATTGACAAGTGACGCAATGAAAATAAAGAGAAAAAAATAAATTGCGAAGCAAATACGTCTTCTCCAACCCACGAATAACTTATATTTCAAGATCTCTAAATTTAGTGATGAAGGTCTACGTAAAAATAAATAAATAATGAATATCAATTTTGAATTATAGCGCATATTTAAATCAAACTTTCAACGTACAGTTCAATAAAAGATTTACCTGAATTTTATATATAACATAATGTCTTTCAATTTTGTTATATAACATAAGATTATATGTCATTTTATTAATATACTTTTTTCTTTCTGATTTTTATGCAGTTATATAAAATGAAAGAGATCAAAATAATGTAAAAAATAAAATAAAATATTAGATACAGTTTAATTGAACTTTGATAAATAAAACAGTAATTTGTTTAAAATTGTCATCAGTTTTAATTTATATTTATTTTTCCACATATATCCTTCAAAGCCAATCCATTGTATACTACAAACGTATTACGTATGCAGTCAAATAAAATATTCTAGAATTCCAGAAAAAATGAAATAAAGTATTCTAAAATACTAAAAAGCTTTCCTGTATTATGTAATCCATCAAATAAAATATTTGAAAAATACTAAAATCTTACGTCAAAATATTAAACAAATGCTACTTATAAATATGGTTAAGAAATGAGTATCAAAAACATTTATTAAAATCATCAACCCTTACAAATATTCATATTCCAAAAAAATTAATCTTTGATCAAACAAACTTAAGATATCATGATGAACACCTAAAAAACTTAATCTTTTTTTACTTTTACAAAACAATATTATAATTTCCCAAATCATATTTTTTATACAAGTGACATTATTTTTTTTTACTATGATTTATACTATCCAAATTCTTCATTATTAACCTAACACTCTAATTTCTTTCGTTTAAACACTATATAAAATATTTCTTATTAAATTAATCGATCCCATCAGAATCTAATTAATCACTTTTAATAACATTTTTTTTTTCAAATGACTTATTTTCATTCACATACTCAAATGAGACTTTAAAAAATATCAAGTCCAATATAAGTTGGATTAACTATTTGTTATTTAAGGATTCTCACATTTGAACACCCCCATGTCCTCTCCCAAAAAGTAAGTAAATATTAATAATTTATCCAAGAAGGCTAGTTTAATTGACAGCGTGAGTTCAGTAAATTTCTTAATATCATCTTCTATTCTTACCAACAACAATAATAATAATAATTATTATTATTATTAGTAGAGTGGGTCCAATAAGGTTTGAGGTGACGTGGCAATAGTTTGGCGCAAAAATGGAGGTAACCGGAGGATATAGACTGCAGGGGAAGTGAACCAAGACACAAACATAACATAAGAAAGAGATAAAGAAAAAGAGAAAAAAAGAATGAATGAATAAATAATCATACACTCTGTTTCTATTCTTCTTCTGCCATAACATAACTATGATGAACACGATATAATAATTAATAACAATAATTTACTAATACTCTCTTCATTGTCAATTCCATCTTCACTTCACTTCTCTTCTCTCTTCTGTTGAGTATTCAATCATTCACAAATCGCATACTTTTCTTTTCATTCTCTCTCTCTCTCTCTCTCTCATTCATTCTCAGTTTTTTTGCTTTTGTTTTATTTTTCCTTTGGTTTTTAATTCTCCGTTTCCAAATCCATGATTGCATCTCGCCGCTGCGAAACCGTTCCGCCACCGTCGATGCCCGATCTCCGGTGACCGGAAAATGATCCCTTTCGCGCATCCGAATCCCAACATGGGAAGCCGCAACAACAACAACAACGCCACCGCCGAGACAGTTTTCGCTGCCGCCAACGCCATCGTCTCCGCCGAATCCAGAGTCCAACCCACCGACGCGCCGGTGAGTTTCTCTCTCCTACTTTTCTCTCTCTTGTTTGTGTCTGTGTACGTGCGCCTGATTCCTCGCTTTTTTTTTTCCTTCTCGATTTTCAAAATTCGATGCCGTTTTGGTTACCGAGAAAAGAAAACAGCGTGCGAAAGGAGTAGGATCTTGTGTTCTGTGTTTGCTGTTTCGTGTTTTGTATTTCGTGTTTTTATGTTTCTCTCTTTTTCTGTTTTTTTTGGTTAACTTTTTTTTATAATTTCCATGATGGTGAAGGTCTGGTCTAGTCTTTTATTATTTGACTCTATGGTGTGGCGTTGAAAGGTTTGGAATTGTGAATCGCTTTTTCTTTTGCTCTTTTCGTTTTGTTTTGAATATCTCAAACTGTTTCGTTTATGGCATTAAAAAATGTAAAAAGAAGGGAATTTTGGAGTGTGGATCCAGGGGTGTCTCCTTTTTTTATAAAAAATTTATGAATTTATGTTTCATAATTAATCAGAGACAAGGGTTTGCAAGTGAAGAAGCAAAAGCAGCCTTGAATTTTTATTTTTTGTTTGTATAGTTTTTCTTGTTTTCTGCCTTCTGTGTGCTTTGATTGATTTACCTACCTGTCAAGAAGCACAAACAGCATTGAGTTTTCATTTTTTATTTTTAGATTTTTTCTTGTTTTGTGCCTTCTGTGTGTGCTATGATTGATTTAGCTATCTATCAGAGGTTTAATTCTATCATTATTATTAGTACATAATATTTATGTTAATTAACTCTTGAGCTATATAATCTGCAGTTTAGTGTTCTGCAATTCAAGTTAATGTCCTCTTTGTAGTGCATGGTTAAGTGAGAAACGATCTTTTGGGAGATAGTTTTGAGTTAACAACTTGATATGATGATTTCATAAACTTTCTTTCCCTGCAAATGATGAAAATTTTGGACAAAATTGAGAGCATTTTGTTTTGAGTTCTTCTGGCCTGTTATGTGGTTCTAACTCTAATGCCAATTAAAACTGATGAATTGATGATTATATTATCATGGGGATTGACTTCAGTTATCTACACTTTTGGTACACAATCCGTCTGACAAACTGCTGTTTTTATCATGCTGCAGACCTTTGATTGTGCTTTTAATAAGCTCTCCAGGTTTTATTATGGCTAGGTGCTTCTGGGTTTCTCAAACTTACGTTTCAAAAACATATCAATTCAGTTAATGTGTGAGAATTTGGTCATTGGTCAGTGTCTGAAATTGGCGGTGCTGTAAAACAAACTTGTCCTGCTGAGTAGCGACAATGGAATTTAGTTCTCATTGAATGCTATTTGCAAATAGGATGAGTTTGAAAATAGATTGTGGTGGTAATGATTGCTCTATCAATGGATTTGGGTGATATTGGTGGTTTTTCTCCTTCTGTTAAAGGAATGAAGTCATGCTTTTCGTGTCGCTATTCGGCAATGATTGTTCTGTCAATGTGATTGGCTGATATTGGCGGATTTTTCCTCCTTCTGTTGAATGAATGAAGTCATGCTTTTTGTGTCGCTATTCGAATTCTTTATATGTCTACTAATGATGTTTGTTCATGCGATTCTTCCATGTACTATAAAAAATGTTATGGTCTTATTTGAAATTTAATGTTTGTTGATTCTTTTGATTTGATTGCTGACATATATTTTTTATATCTTTGGTGTAATTAGCTATGTCTGTCAAACAGTTGACAGACATAGAAAACTTAGACTTTTCTTCTTTGCTTTGCAATGGGTAGGCTGATGAATCAATCTATATGCTTTAGCAGCACCCTTTCCTCATTAGTGGTTATTGGAAATTGAAGACTGCTACAAAATATTATTTTGAAGAAAGTCAATGTGTGTGTATGTTGATTAGCTATCAGAAATTAGATGTGCTTACTATGGAAACTAAAATTCTAATGGATATTCCATATCTGTGTAATATCTTTTGTTTTGGCCACACCACTCTTGTCCTTAAATGTTGAACCATGTGTAACTTAGACCTTAGAATTGAATAATGTGTAACAAAATTGCCAAAATGATAGTAGTCACAGATCACGATATTTGGTGCTAATTTAGAGAAATTCAGCACTATTTTGGTATATCCTAAAAATTTTGTTTCTCTGTAAATGGATTGATATTGCTAGTGACTGTGACTAATGTTTTGATTCTGTTCCAACTTCTGATATATAAATTTTTCTTCACTGATTGCAGAAAAAACGTTGGGGAGGCTGCTGGAGCCAATATTGGTGTTTTGGATCTCATAAGAGCAGTAAAAGCAGCAAGCGAATTGGCCATGCCGTCCTTGTTCCAGAACCTGCTGCTCCAACAGGTCCAGCTGCTACTGCTGCTGCTGCACCAAATCCTTCAACCGCCATTGTAATGCCGTTCATTGCCCCTCCATCTTCTCCTGCATCTTTTCTCCAATCTGATCCACCATCTGGTATTCAATCACCACCTGGATTACTTTCACTCTCTGCTCTTGCAGCCAATGCTTACTCTTCTGGTGGTCCTGCAACCATGTTCACCATTGGTCCATATGCCTATGAGACCCAGTTAGTTTCTCCACCTGTATTTTCAGCCTTCACAACTGAACCATCCACTGCTCCATATACTCCCCCACCTGAATCTGTGCAGCAAACTACACCTTCATCCCCTGACGTTCCGTTTGCTCAATTGTTGGCATCTTCACTGGACCGGGCTCGTAAGAGTAATGGGAATCAGAAGTTTCCATTATACAATTATGAATTTCATCCTTATAACCAATATCCTGGAAGCCCAGGTGGCCAGCTAATATCACCTGGATCAGCATTTTCAACTTCTGGCAACTCAACCCCATTCCCCGATAGACCCCCTACTCTTGAATTCCCCAAAGGGGAAACACCAAAGATCTTGGGTGTTGAACACTTCTCCACCCGAAGATGGGGTTCAAGACTGGGATCTGGATCATTGACGCCAGACGGTGCATGGCAAGGTTCAAGACTAGGCTCGGGATCCTTGACTCCTGATGGTGTTGGGCTTGCTTCGCGATTAGGCTCTGGTTGTGTGACACCTGATGGTCTGGGGCAGGAATCCAGGTTAGGTTCTGGCTGTTTGACACCTGACAGTGCTGGGCCAACCAATGAAAACAACATCTCTGTGCAAAAACAGATTTCTAAGGAAGCAACTCTTGCAGATTCAGACAATGGACATCCAAGCAATGCAACATTGGTTGATCACAGAGTTTCATTTGAATTAACCGGGGAAGATGTTGCTCGGTGTCTTGCTAATAAAACTGGGGTATTGCTTCGAAACATGTCAGGGTCTTCACAAGGTATACTGACCAAAGACCCTGTTGACAGAGAAAGGGTGCAAAAAGACACCAATAGTAGCTGCAATGCGTGTACAGAGAAAACTGATGATAAGCCTCACAATCCTGTAGGAGGAGAGCAATGCCTTCACAAGCAAAATTCTGTAAATTCTTCCAAAGAATTCAATTTTGACAACAGGAAAGGTGATGTTTCTGTTACTACTGGCAGTGGCTCTGAGTGGTGGACTAACAGGAAGGTTGCTGGGAAGGAAGGTAGATCAGCCAACAGCTGGGCTTTCTTTCCAATGTTACAGTCAGAAATGAATTGAGGTTTTAGTTTATTGCAACATGACTTAACCTGTATGGTATAAAAGCAAAAAGGATTTTCCATTTGTCTGCAGAACCTTTAGTATACTGAAATGTATATTTGAAGACCTTATCTTGAATGCTGCTGTTCATCATATACCTTTGAGGAAATAGTAGTAAATGGATGATTGAGTAAGACTCAGATGAACCAACAGTTGTTATATTCCTTGAGAACCTAAAGTAGAATGCAAGGGGAGCGTAGTGGTAGTAGGTAGGGACCAATAGTGGGTTATATTATATTTATATAATTGTGAAACATTACTTCTTGCATTTCATCCTTTCAAATATACAGAAATAGCAAAGTACAGGTATTTCGTGTTGTGGATTATTGTATCTTTTCATATGCAATAATGAAAAAAAAATATTATTTATCCTTTTTATTTTTATTATTGTATTTTTTGGGGGGCAATTGGATTTATAGAAAACCTGTACATTTGATGGGGTCTCTTAGTTACATGCCTCTGCAATTGTTGCAAAGGTGGGGTATTTTCAAAAATACATGTGCTGCACATAGGTGGGTTCCCTATACAGCTATATGTTTCTACATGTTTACCTGTAATTGTGCCTTCTAATTAATGCAATGCTTCAATGGGGGAGCTACACTTCACCTACCACAAACTTCGTACTCATCTGCCACTAACTGAGGCATGGTCCCCTTGCATGAATGTGCAGCAGCAGTTCAAAGGCTGCAACCAAGTCGTTCTGGCTCATCATTTGCTGGCTGGTTCAGTTTGATTCCTCATTTCAATTTTCAACCCAAAGGGAATATAATAATAAAAATGGAAAAGAAAGAAAGAAAGTGATTTGATTTTTTCATATCAGATGGTGGCAGAAGTGTATGTTTGTCATATGAGGGGGGACCCTTATAGTGCCATGCACTATGTTGTGTAGTGTTTGTCTTAGTTGTTTCTTCTTGTCTTGTTGTCTTGCTAAGTCCACAGATTAGTTCCCCCATTGGACAAAATGTTTCGCTTTCGGGTCCAATCCCCTTCAATCATAGGTGGTTTGCCTTGCTTCATTCAACCACCTGCAGGATCAAACTTTTCTCTTGACCTTGTCCAAAAAGGCAAAAGCTCTGTGGATTCACAAGGAGTTGGATATAACTAGGGGTGTTTATGGTATAAGTCATCCTCGCATCCGAATTGATTCAAATTGAACTGAATAATTTGAGTTAGGTCATTTATGTATTTGAGTTAAGATTGAATCGAATTGATCAAAATTGTGCATGTATGAGTTGGGACACAGATTTAGATTTATAAATCCGATCAAAACCAAATCAAACCGATCAAATTTTTTAGAGTTGTTTGGTTTGATTTTAAATAATTCTAATATTTGGACTCCAACACTACAAGTATTGAGACTACTAGTGTTAAAACTTTTTAAGATATTACTTTCGGGTACATTATTATTTGTTTGACCTTTTTCTCATATTTTTTTGTCATTTATAATATTAATGAATCATATTTTGTTCATTTATTTCAACAAATCTGGCTGTAGCAAATATAATTGTAGCAAATTTTGTAAGAAATTAGTTTGTAGAAAATAGTTGTAATTCAAACTATTATAGTAAACATTGAAAAATATTTTGTTTTACTTTTATTAGTCTATTTTAGAACATTAGGTTGTTGGTATTAAATGAATCAATTTTATTATTTTTAGACATTTGATAATATTGTGTTAATTGTATCGGATTAGATGAATCATGATATAAAATAATAGTTCAACGAAAAAAGATCAAATTTAAATAGGTAAACCGTTGGTATAAACCAAACAAAACCGTTCATGAATTGATTGGTTTGCGTTGGGTTTCAAAAACAAAATATGAAAATTAATCCGATCAAATTTAATTAAATTGAGTTATGAATTTGGCCAAAATCAACCAAAATCAGTTTGTGAACACCTGTAGATATACCATCTATTGATAGTTAAAAATTAGTTAGATCATATACAGGAGTATGTTTCTCAGGCAAAAAAAATTAAAATATAGCAATTTTAATAAAAAAATTACGAAAATATTGCACTTTTAAAAGTATTTACGCATCTATAGCAATCAGTCGCGGCCCTTTGGGAGTAACTCATTTCGTCGCTAATTCCGTCGCTAACACTTTTTGCGACGAAATATTGTGCGTGACCATAATATTCAGTCGCAAAAAGTATTAACGACTGAAATAGAGACCGAAATTAGAAAAAAATTTAGATATTGCCAATATTCAGTCTAATTAATTACGAATTTATTGTAGTTTGTAATAATATTATTAATTTTTATTTTTATCTAATTTTAAAGTATTTTTAGACCGACTTTGAAGTCGTATATTAATAATAATAAAAACTTAAAGTTGTAAAAAAAAATTGATTTTAAAGTCGTAAGTTTAAAAAAAATTATACTGCAAATTTTTTAATGATTTTGGTTTAAAAAAATTAAAAAATCATAATATTGTGGTCGCAACACTAATTTCAAAAATTGAAAAAAATTATATTGTAAATAAAAAAATTGATTTTATAGGCATACACTAATTTTGGTCTCTATTTCAGTCGCTAATACTTTTTGCGACTGAATATTGTGGTCAAGCCTAATATTCCGTCGCAAAAAGTTTTAGCGACAAAATTAGAGACGGAATGAGACACGTCCAGGAGGAGCACTACTGGTTGCTATAGATACGTAAATATTTTTAAAAGTGCAATATTTTCGTAATTTTTTTATTAAAATTGCTATATTTTAATTTTTTTCCCATGTTTCTCAACTAAAAAATACTATTGCCATATCCTATTTTCAACTAAAAAATAGTATTGCCATATCCTATTTTTAACCTTTGCTTAGATTACATTACCTTTTGACACCTTTTCAAAATACCCTTTTGAAAATACACATAATTTAATAAATTTTTAATAATATAATTATAAATAAATAATCAACTTGTATTTAGTAAGTTTGAAATAAATTGAATGCTCGTTTCAAATAATTATGTGTACTTAATTACTTATAGGGTTAACGTGTTTTTAATTTCTATTTTTTAAAAAACAAAATTGGTTAGTTTTTTATTTTAAAACATTGGTTTCAATCTCTACTTTTTGAAATAACCAAACTTTGATGATAATAATAAAAACAAAACTTTGGATATTTTAGAAAATATAAGTACAGAAATTATTGGTTTTAAAATTTGATTTTTTTTATAGACTAACAATACCATTAACTCTTACTTATATTGCAAATTTGTTGAGGTTGAAGATTTTTTTCTATGAAAATTTTTTATTCAAATTTATACAATTCATTTTAAGGATATATTTGGTTGAGAATAAAAAAAATGAAATAGAGAAAGAATTAAAATAGAGAGAAAGAGGTGTGAAATTCACAGTGAATTTTCTCCGCAATTTATCTCCTTCCCTTCTTAGCAACCAAACCTACCCTAAGTGTTGTGGTGCTTCCATTCACCTTATCTTCTCCTAACAATTATAACTTCAGTTTTTCATTTGGGTTGCTCCAAACTGAGTTTGGAGAGTAAACTCAATGTTGTGACATGTTTGTTACCCTCTAAAGAGGTGTGGGATCCACACTTTGAGTGAAAATTTTCCCTCAATTCATCTCTTTTTCTTCTTAGCCACCAAACTTACCTTAAGTGACGTGGTGCTTCCATTCACCTGATTCATGACCTACTCCTAACAATTACAACGATGTTTGGTTTTTCACTTGGGCTGCTCCAAAATCAGTTTGGAGGGTAAACTTAATTTTATGAAATATTTGATTATCCTTAAAAGTATGTCAGCACATTAAAATTTTATTTGAAAACTTAGTTTTCTAGTAGCAAAACTTGGGTTGCTTTTACAAACTCAATTTGCAATCTTAATTTTAATCCAAACACGCTCAACGTTATTTACGTAATTTTTATTATAATTAAGATACTCAGTTGCTCTAACTAAGGTGGGCTTTAATATGATTGTTGAACCTGCATCTGGAATTGCAATTATTTATTTATTTGTCATTCTCTTTATCTTATTCTTTCGGACTTTTCCTTCTCTATTTGTGGGTGGGCCTTGCTGGCTCCGTTCACATCACAATACTTTGATAGAACTGTTAATTTGGGCCGATCCATTTCGGTCAAGTAAAATAACAGGTCAGGGTATATGGAATTAGGCAAAAATGGATTTTTTTGAAAACTACTTTTTTCTTTTTCACACCCCACTTTTTTTTTTTAAACTTTTCAAACATTAGTTTCTGAAAAAAAAGAGGATGCAAAGAGAAAAGGGTGCGAAAAGAAGTTTTCCAAACTCTGTTGATTCATCCATAGAAATTTTTAGTGGGCTAAACAAATTCATCCATAGACTTAGGTTTTAGTTGGTTAAAAGTTGGATTTCTTTTTACAAATTTTAATGCATAGAATGAAAAAAAAAATCATAGATTGAAAATAAAAGAATTTTTAAACACTCTTGACCAAACCAAGTGATCAGACACAAATGATTAATGTGTTAAAGTTAATGTTGAATCGTTCAGGTAATATCTGAATTTGATCCTTAGTGAAAATAATTATTGATTAGACTTTACTTACCTCTTGAATTTTGAATTAATTAGAGTTTCTTTTCCATGATTAATAAGAGAGTTAAGACAAAAAATACTCTCAATTGAAATTGAAACATACATTTATTATTGTTTGTTTTTCTCCTTTTTGGAACACTGCCTTCGTGCTTTAGATCTTGGCCCTTATTCAAAGTTTAAAAAATGAAAGTTAAGATTAATTTTGTCTTTTCAACTTACAATAATTTTGTGGTTTGCATTTAAGTTAGGTGCAATTATTATTATTATTATTTAATTTTAATTAAACTCAAACAAGATCATTTTTTTATTCATAGAAATCAAATATAATATCAGAAGGTTTATAATATTCATGCAATGTGCTTAATCAAGTGAACTAAACTCTGTTGATAAACAAGACCAACTGTACACTGTTTTTGGACCGGGGTAGGGATGTTGTTCCAAACTTCAAGGGTGATGGTGGAGAAGGAAGATGGTTATGTTAAAATAAATGGCGTAAAGGAAAAGTAGTGTTCCAAACTGTTGTTGTCAAAGCTAAAAGGAAAGTTGCACCCAAATTATGTAGGTATAAAATACACGCAAATAGTAGTATTATTATTTTTTGGTGCTTCCCAGTATCTATCCTCATAATGAGTGTGAGACTCATTGCATTGAGAGTAATGCCTTTCCTAACAATGTGTTATTGCTTGATGAAGAATTCGTATTGGAGAAGTTCTTCAATTTAATGCCTCAAGTTTGTTTATCACTCCATATGTTGATTTATTCTAATGGAGAGAGAATATGTTTGAGAAAGGGTAAGACGCGTATAAACTCTCGTGGTGAAAACCAAAAAGAGAATAAACGGAATATTTATGTGTTTAGACAGATTAGGAGAATAGATTGAGTTGATCTATACGCAACAGCATAATTGAGAGATAGAAAAATATCGCAAAATTATTATTTTTACCCAGTAATTGCAACATTTCCACAATTTATTTGTAATATTAAGTCAGGCGGTTTAAAGGTTTAACAATATTTTAACATATAATTATCAAAATGCTTAAAATATTACTATTTTTTTTAAATGTTGCTAATTAATTCACTTATTTGCAACTTCTAAAAAGATTCCCTATTATTTTGTTACAGGCGAAAAATGTTGTTAAGTTACTTTTTCGTAACCTTTGAATATATAGTTGTTTTTTCTAGTATGTTTTTAAGACGAATCAAAACACTCAAAATCAAGAAACTCTAACATGGACATCTAGCTAGAAAGATTTCAAAGGATACAAGTTATTTTCCAAAAGTGGGAATTCTATCAGAAGCAGAAAAAAAATGTAACGTACTAAGGATATCATGTACTTTAGCATTTTATTATATATGACAATACAGTTAGTGGCATAAGAAACTGTACTGTAATTTGAATAGTAGTATCCACAACTAGCTAGCATCTGCAAGCTCATGAACAGAACCTTTCGTATGGATATTTAAATAGAGCAATCTTCACCTATATGAGGAATATATCAATGTTAGTTCATCAATTTCCTGGTGGCAATAATGTAACATTAATTTAATCTACAGTCAAGTCAAAATCGGTTAACAAAAGCCGGTTATCCTTGCAACTTTATTAAAACCAACAATAGGCCCCTCCCTAGCTAGAGCCTAAAAAAATATTCTTCTTGAATTAATTTCTGTTCATACTAATGTTATATCCTTACCTTGATCAGCCTTCACCAGCTCATTGACTAAGTAATATCATTTAATTTAATTAATAAAATCATATATGAATATACAAGGTGTTGAATTCATCCCAATTCCTATCGATCTGTTTTCATCAGATCAGCTACAATTATTGAGTTCCAGCAAGATAATGGGTCTGAATGAGTCATAGGCTCAGTAGAAATGTACTGAAAGTCAAAGGTGTGTGGTTGCCGATTGTACTGAAAGTTGAAAAGTATCATTTCTATTGGTAATTTTTACCGGCTAGAAATGTAAAAGAAATTGAGGGAATACAAGGAAAATAGAGCTAAAAAAAAGACTCCTTGATATGATGAATATCAGAGAAGAGAGAAATTAAAAAAATTGTGGCTAGTAATTGAGCTGACTAGGGATCCATTCCATAGAATAATGACTAATCTCAAAATGTAAGCAGTTGAAATTTACTAAACACATTTACTTCAACATCACTTTTTAAACAAGTTTTCTCCTTACGAAAATGATAATTTTGTATATGCATGGTCAAACTTGGATGCATGCATTGGACTTTTTCATACACATGCAGTATGAACGTGCAACCAAAAATTAATGTCCTTTGAAACAATTTTCCTGTTCAGCTTTCCTTATATGCAAAACGTGCATTAATGACCATGGAAATTTGCAAGTTTCTGTTTTCAGGGGATATATTGCATAGTGTATTTTGGTGTTTTCTAATTTGTAATGGACACATGGGAGAAGAAGAAAATACGTAGTTGAAAGTTTTTATTAAAAAGACATGCATATGCTTGTTTATTTTACTACTTTTAAATTAGTACGTATTGGCTCTCATTACATAAATTATAGCTGAGGCTAAATGTCACCAATCGCAATTCAAACTTCATATATTGCGGTCAAGTAAATGTTTCTTTTAACATTTGTTGGGCTAATTAATGCTACAGTAACTTTTATCAAATAACAATAGTGTGTCACCCTAGCTAGGGTATTCAATCTTCTATCATCAACCATGAAGTTAAATTAAAAAATAAAAAAAAATTCTAGCGACGATTCGTGTCAGTTTATTAAGAAACACTTATATTAACAAAGTTAGTATCAACATGGTAGTAGATACAAAATTCCACAGTTATTTTACTATTTTGTTATAGTGAAGGGTCAAAGTTGATGTCACATTCTAATGTTTTCTTGCTGATACTAAGAGAAAATTTATATTTATCTTTGAATTAATCGATATCACTGATACGCTTTTTTATTGGCTTGTAAATTGGACACGTTTCCTTCGAATCCATTCTATAGATTTAACAAACTAGTGTGACGTTCATTATATGTATTTTTTTTCTCTCGCTTGTGATTGAGATAGGTTGACAGTTGAATAGAGACTCAGTTTTGTCTACAAAACTTTGTCATACGGGTTGGAAAAACTTGGAGTACAAGACATCAAGTTTGAATTTGGTTTGGGTTGAAATTTCTCAAGTTTTGACCTACGTTCTTTCCAATCTAAGCCATTACTGAAACTGATTGCTTCTATTTTTTTTTCTTTATTGAATCTCATCATAAAGTATTTAAGTATAGATTTTGATTTTTTATATAGAAAATTAAAAAATTTTAATTGAAAAAACATAAAAGGTTCAAAATTTGAAAAGGCTTGGATTTAAATTTACATAAAATAAAGTTAAAAACATAAACACAATTAATATGGCGTTTACAGAAATTTGTCTACATAATTTTAAAAAATATAATTAATATATATACAATCACACATTTTACGAATAAATGTTTAGATCTAATAATCCTTTTACGTTATAACTACATTTTTTTGTAATTAATCTAGTCAAATCTAGCGCCTGGAACTTTAATTAATGGCCAAACAATTGTTTTTTCTTGTAGTGGTTAAACTACTTAAGAAGCATTCATACACAATTAATTACTCTTTTAACTTCGGAAGTTTTTTTATTTAATTATTTTTTGTGAATGGTAATCAATATCTACTTTCACTTCTAAAAATAAGATTTCCAGAAATATGATGGTGAGAAAGACATTTATGAGTATTTTTTAATTTTTTTTACTAAGAACTAATATTTGTTGATTTTTCTTTTTGTGAAAATGGAGTATAGAGTAAGTTAAAAGAATTATATATATATATATATATATATATATATATATATATATATATATATAT
>CM023956.1:27198073-27211947 GCA_013407115.1 Glycine latifolia
TCTCACTTCATGAAAATTAATTAACTTATACGTACACAGGCTTCCTTAAGATAGAAGTCATTCTCTTTTGAAAATGTTTTATGCCTGGAAATAATTTTTCCAATTTTATAACAACAAATATGAGAAACACACATTCTCTACCCGTATATTTATGAAAATTATATTAAGATAGCTCGAAACCAACCCCTCTTTTGTATTTGTAATAGTCATCATGTTTAAGATACCCAAATATAACTGTGTTGAGAGCTAATTGATTTTTTAATTTTTATATTAATCCATCAGAATCAGTTTATTAAGAAAAAGTAAAATCAGTTTCAATCCCATTTCACAACAATGGCAATTTGTTCCATTAAGAGTGTGACTGTGTGATTCCAAAAAAGATCAGTATGATGCTTATTTGCTACTTTTGTGTGAGACAAGCACTGATAGTATCTCATTTCTTTTTCTCTATACAAGACAAATCTTCCAGTATATGTTAAAACTCTTATTGAAAATACATGATTTGTAGTTGTTTTGCTTCGATTCTTGTCTCTTAATTAAATCCTTTGTTAACAGCACTGGCCACTGAAAATTGCATGCACCACTTAAAAGATAATTCTTTGCACTTTCTAATTCTCTTTTTAATTAACTCATGCAGTTGCATTTATAAACCATGCCATCTCCATAACACTCCTTTGTCACAAGCTAGCCAATATACTTTTTGTCTACAAAACTCATAAGATTTCGTTAAGAAATTGTACTTCCAAAAACACTTTTATGCTCTAGCAATTGCACTACTTTTAATATGCTCTTTGTAAATGCATCATTTTGAAAGTTACATAGAATAATGATGATAGTCTTGGATTCATGTAACTCACACTAGATCATTTTGTCAGATAATTCTAACATAATTGTCATGTACTTTCCCGGCCCCAGATTGCATTATCATATTTTAAAGCTTTGTTAAGTTACGTAAGAAAGCCAAAGTTAGCAAAATATTTACTAAGGTTATCATCACATATTAAATATCAATTAAATACCTAATTTATATCAAATGTACAAATTGTCTTTATGCTTAACGCGTGAATATAAATACCTTCTTATCGATCAATAATTTTATCTAAAAAACTATTTAATATGTAGTGACGCAATGCCAAATCAAGTACGTGTTTGTATGTATTTTTTTATTATAAAGTTGGTATTATGTCTACTATTTATTTATTTAGGGTATCAAAAAATTATCTTGTGCCCACAAAGTGATGGCCCACAAGAGGAAAAAAATGATTAAGTATTATTGTTCCTTATATATATGTGTGTGTGTGCCAGAGCTAGGGGGTCTAGAGAACACTGGTCAAGTGGTCATGCCGCAATTCCCATCTACCATTTTCCTAACTGATTAAAAAATATACATTTTTGATTTCTCAATCTCAATCAAGAAAAAAGAGACTTTAATTTCTAAAGTTGATAGCTTTTCATGAAGGTTGCATGAACTCCAATTCAGGGACAACAACAAATCGATGAAAGGTTGATTGTGTTAGACCTCAGCGCGTGATAGATTGTTTCTTTTTAAGGTAATTGAGATTTCTCTTTGCTAGTTTTCTTAATTATATCTTTGGTGTTGATTTGCTCGATGCACTTTAACATACAATTTGATTAAAATTATAAGGCTATGGCCTATGGGCGTTTGCATTTAGATGAGATTGCATGTCACTTTTTTCAATGTTAATGTTGGTTCAGTTGAATGAGTTTAATTTGCTACATATATATGCTTTAAATGCTTTCCATTGCTGGATTTTGTTTTGTGTCTTTTATAATTCACTAAGAAAATTATAGTCTTCTCTGATCCATGCACTTGGCTTTGATGAGTTAAACTTGCAAAGCCTTTGAGCCTGAAGCAATTGCTCCTCCTTCTCCTGCCTCTTAATCTTGTTCCCATGGATCTGTAATGAGTTTTGCAATTCATCAATTTCATAGTAGCACTAAGTACCACATGATAACAACCTAATATCCCTTAACTTATTCCTAAAATTAAGGTGGATTATTAACAGTTACACATTGGATATATAAAAGAAACTCCTAAAACAACTTCAACAACTTGACTTGTTCAGATAACAAAGATAATAGTTACTACTAGTTTGTTTTAAGATAATTACCATCCGATATTATTAATTATGTACAAATTGTCTTTACGTGTGATTGTAAATACTACCTTCTAATGGGCAGTAATATGATCTTAAAAACTATTTAATATGTAGTAATTAATATGGTCCTCATGCGTAGGGGTTCAAATCCCCCATATGTCACATTTTTGTTTGGTGGGCGATCCTTCTCAGGGATATCCTTTGGCGCCTAAGAACTAATTGAATAAGTACATTGGGATGTAATTGCTTGTGGTTCTACCTTGTACAATAATCCTTTAGGTGGATTTTTATTGGCAGTGTAATACCCTTTGTTACAACAACAAATAACAAATATGGGCATTTAAGCTAATGAATACTAAAATATAACCTAAGTATTCGTATCTGACACCTTATTTTGAAGTATTAACAAAGTTAAGTAAATGTAACTAAAAAATTTATGTTTTCAAGTTTCCTTAAATTTATCATACTTTTTATCGTGCTTTAAAAATAACACTTATAATAAAATGGTAATCTCAGTAAATAAAACAAGTTCTAAAGAACAATTGGTAAATATTATTGTTCTCAATTGTTGTGATAATCCGAAAAATCAACCATGATATCCATAGTGAATTTAAAAGAAAATATTATATATATATACACACACACACTCAATAAATATTCAAATTGGTTGAAAAAATCATGATCTATTGCCATAAAATAAAAAATTTAAATAAACATCAACATCTCAATGCATTCAAATAAATATCATAGACACAACGAAGAAATTTTCATAATCACTAGATTTTTTGGTTCCTAGAACCGGTGTGGATCTCATATTCTTCAAAGTATCTATGAGCTCATATGTATACAATGAAATCTCACTACATTTCTCATCATAAATGGACGTATCCAGAGTTTCTTCTCCATCCTAGATAGAGACATCTATTATCTCATCCTCATTCCAGATGAAGGTATCTCATATCTCTTCCCTATTCAAAATAGATGTATCTCATGCAAATTTAATTCTCAAAATAAAATATATATTGACACTACATTTTAAGAAATGATGACCAATTCACACATAATTATAAAATATCATTCCAAATAATTCATGTTCTTTGTTATTCTTCATCTCCTCTATCAGTTGCGTCAATAGAATTTCTTGGCCTTTTTTCTTCTTTTCAGTTCTTGAGCAACCCACTAATCCCAAAATAGACTGTTTATGTATGTGATTCTAAGAAAATGAACTGTTTATCCTTATATAAGCGTTGTACATAATTTGAAATTTATTTAACTGATATTTCTTTATCTATTATCTATATTATCTTTAATTATTATTTAAAAAACCAATTACTGTTTTCTCTTTTTTTTCTCTTCCAATTATTATCTTTAAACCAATTATCTAATAAATTATTATTCTAACATCTCTAATATTTTCTTTTACTAAAAAGATTAAATAATTTTATATTTAGATAATATTTATTTAAATAATTATTGAATGATTTTAAAATATTATATACAGTTCCAACATGATATTGGCGTCTTCTCCAATAGTATTGAAAGTTCCTTCCCATTTTACAATTTTATATAAAATAAAAAAGTAGTAATATGGTGTGATACTGACATAATGCCAAATACAGGTACGTGCAAGTATAAATTTTTAATTATAAAGTCCGTATTATGTCCAATATTTATTAATTTTACGGTATCAAAGAATTGTTTTGTGCCCATAAAGTTATGGCCCACAAGAAGAAAAAAAAATGGACTTTATATCGTTCCTCAACACTTTATTTAATGAAATTGTCGTTTAAGTCTTTCATTCTCCATGGCACGTAATGTGTATATATATATAAGCCAGAGGGAGTCACGTTCCTCCATGTGGCTACGAGGTGTCTTCAAAACACTGATCATGCCGCAATTCACATCTACCATTTTCCTAACTGATTGAATTTTTTTTTATTTGTCAATCTCAATCCAGAAAAGAAGATACTTTAATTTCCAAAAATTTAAAGCTTTTTCACGGAGACTGCATGAACTCCAATTCAGGGACAGCAAATTCGTGAAAAGGTTCATATGTTAGATCTCGGCATGTGATAGATTGTTGCTTTTTAAGGTGATTGAGATTGAAAATATGTGATGCGTGATACTCTCTAGTGTCGTTTCTCTTTGCTAGTTTCTTATCCTTGGTAATGATTTGCACGATGTACTTAACATAAATAAATTGATTAAAATTAAAATGAAACTAAGGTTACATATGAACATTCCCATTTGAAAGTGTTGGTTTATCTGAATGAGTTTGCTATACATGCGTTAAATGCTTTCCATAAGTTATATATGAGCCTTTTTTTATTTATAAATCACTAAGAAAATTACAATCTTGCATTATTTTGAAACAGTAACGTTATTTGGTTGGAAGGATTTTCGTGAAAAGTGTGAGATTTTCAAAATTAATAAAATGTTGTTAACCATGAACATATATAATCGCTCTACCTGCTTGATCAGTGATCACTAAACTTTATTCACATTAGTGATTCACATTATTTTTTAGTCATATAGCAGTAGATTGGATAATCATGAAGGGAATCTCACACAAGTTTGAATTTTCACGCATTCTTACTAACCAGTCAATTGGCTTTTTCATGTTCAGGAAATTTCGTTCTACTAGACTCAATTCTACTATTGGCATTGTTATTGGCCTAGAGGTGGAGTTTTCAGTCTCTGATTGCAAGTTAGGAACAGATTGTTGCTTCTTCATTTTTTAAGTTACAAGAATGGCATTGGCACCTGTTCCAAAACTTGTCCTAGGTTCAGTTGCCTTTGCAATCTTCTGGGTGTTGGCAGTTTTCCCTGCTGTGCCTTTTCTTCCCATTGGAAGAACTGCAGGGTCCCTGCTAGGTGCAATGCTTATGGTCATATTCCGAGTTATTAGTCCTGATCAAGCCTATGAAGCAATTGATCTTCCCATTCTTGGTCTTCTTTTTGGCACAATGGTTGTCAGTATTTACCTTGAAAGAGCTGACATGTTCAAATACATAGGGAAATTGCTCTCTTGGAAAAGTAGAGGAGCAAAGGACTTGCTTTGCAGAATCTGTGTGATTTCTGCTGTCTCCAGTGCACTCTTTACTAACGATACTGCTTGTGTTGTTTTGACAGAATTCATATTGAAAATTGCAAAGCAGCATAACCTCCCACCCCATCCTTTACTACTTGCACTTGCTACAAGTTCCAATATTGGGTCTGCAGCAACTCCAATTGGCAACCCCCAAAATTTGGTTATAGCTGTTCAGGGTAGAATATCATTTGGACAGTTTCTAATTGGTATTCTTCCAGCTATGCTTGTAGGGGTTGTAGTGAATGCTTTAATTCTTATGGCTATGTATTGGAAGGTGTTGTCTATTCAGAAGGATATAGAGGATCCAGTGGCAGATTATGCAGCAGCGGAAGAGGTTAATTCCCATCAGTTTTCGCCAGCCACAATGTCTCATTTCAACTCCCTTAATTCTCAAGAATGGAATGCGCGCATAGACAGTTTTAATATTCCAAATTCCCCTCAAGTTCAGACTCTAAGAAACCGATCAGCGGTGAGTGATGGTGAAATTGACAGGGTTCTTAGTAACACATTAGATTCCACAAGAAACTCAAATGCATCAAAGGAGGAGACAAATGGCATGCCTTCTCTGACAAAGGAGGAAATAAATGGTAGTCCTTCAAAAGATGATGGAATAGTAGATAGACCGGTAGAAGCACATGTCTTGCTTACTTCAGAAGCAAAGGACCATACAAGTGTTAGATGGAAATATATACTGTGGAAATCCTGCGTATACATAATCACACTAGGAATGTTGATTGCAATGCTTCTAGGTTTGAATATGTCATGGACTGCTATTTCAGCTGCACTAGCTTTGGTAGTTCTTGATTTCAAAGATGCTCGGCCAAGCTTAGAGAAGGTAAAACCTATTAACACAACATCTTGTTCAAGATTTCTTTTTATTTCCCTTCCACTTGAAACACTAGCAAGTAGCTATTGTTGTTCTGTTGCAACTTTAACTTTGAACTATCTCTTAGAATGTTTTTTTTTCTTCTTCTTGGAACAGGTTTCCTATTCACTCTTGATATTCTTTTGTGGAATGTTCATCACAGTAGATGGCTTCAACAGAACTGGGATTCCAGGTGCTCTTTGGGATGTTATGGAACCTTATTCTCGAGTAAATCATGCCAGTGGAGTAGCAATACTTGCTCTAGTTATACTCATCCTATCAAATGTGGCTTCAAACGTACCAACTGGTATGTGGGTGATTATTCTGCCAAAATGTTTTTCATCACCACTTTTCTTTTTACTCTGTTTTTACTTCTAGTTTTCTTGTTCCGCATGTCATATGTTTTTGTAGTCTGTTTTCTCCGTATTCACTGAGTTGGTTTTTAAGATACTCTTCATTGAAAGTTTTATTGCTCTCCAAGAAAATAAGAAATACAGGAACTTGCTTGATTGACTTGTTAGCAGAAATCATTAATGCCCTTCAATGTCTTCATTAAGGCTTTCCAAAGTCAATGGCGGGCTTAGACATTGTCAATATAATAGTTTTTGTACTTTATGATTTTCAACATACATACAATTGGTGGAGAATCTTGTTTTAGGAGAATCAAGTGAAACAAAATACTTCATTATTGAGAACAGGTTACCCTTTTTACCAAATATATTTATAAATTAATTGAACCACTGATGGTTATCGTGTGTTTTAAACTTAAGTGATTGAGAAGTTACATCTGGAACAAGTTGGTTTAATAAAAGGGTCATGACATTTTGTCACTTTATACTCCCCTACCTAGAAAGAAGTTAGGAATTGGTAATTTTTGAGCTGGAAAGTTTTGCAAAACAAAAACCATTAAATTGATAAATGTATTCTGTGATCCACTTCTAACTTAAAATAGTGGCTACGTTTTTGCACACACTTTTCTGATCACAGAAAACTTGAAAATAAGTACCAATTATGGGTTACCAAATGTTCATCAGCTTGTATGATGTTGTATTTCTAATACTGAAACTTAGCAAGTATAGAGGATACAAATTTAGGATATCTGCCTCATAAGTTTTTAATTAATAAGGAATTAGAAAGTAGTTCTCCAAGTAAATAATTTCATACCCACAAAACCAACTATATCCTGAGAGATTCATTTTCATATCAATTTGAGGTGTAGTCTTTTTAATATTCCTGAAAAAAGAGTACTTGATCTTCAAATTCCTTTCTCACTGACTCCTTATTTTCCAAGACCTGAATATGTGTGGTTAGATTAAACATAGGATTGGAGGTCTGAGACTCTGAATGGTCTAATGCATTCTCAAACACCAAAACATGCATAAGAACATTAATTTTGGCATGAGAAGAATAACCACACTCAATTCTGAATGGTGGAAATGTACATGGCAAAGTATAGTACATATACAGCATTTCAGTGTCCACAATATTTATTAGATTTGTTTTTTTATTTTCTCTTTTCATACTATAGTTTTTAATTAATGAAATTTTATAATTTGACTTTGACTTTGCTTTTAGGTTCATATATTTTTCACTAATGAAAAGGGGTGGCAAAAGGACAGAGCATTTTAGGAGCATAAAAATGAGGATTGCAAAGCGTATAAATATTGGCAATGGAAACACTTCTTTAATAATTCAACATAACATAAAGAATCGACTGAAGTATTATAAACAAATGCAATTTTTCACTATAATTTATAAATAAGTTAAGGTTCCTCTGCTTCGGAACAAATAGAAAATGGAAGAAATGATCCTCAAAATTTAAGTTACTGTATTTCATATATAAGAGGCATAGTTGCCAAGAATCTTGAACTGCAGGTTTCTGAAAATGTGCAGTTTTGGATACTTTTAGAATCAAAACATGGAATTTCATAACTGCTCAATCATAACTATTTTATTTTTTAAAATTTCAAAACTTTACAGTATTAGTAAAATCCTTAAATTCTAGAATTAGTCATAATGAAATTTTAAGTCTTTATCTTCATTTCTCTTTGATTAAAAACTGTTTTTAAGTAGACATTGTCACTTTGATCTGATGTAGCCTTTAACAATCTTGTGTGTATGTTTGTCAGTTCTATTGCTTGGAGGACCAGTTGCAGCCTCAGCTGCTGCAATTTCCCAAGAGGATGAGAAGAAAGCATGGCTCATCTTGGCTTGGGTCAGCACAGTTGCAGGGAACCTTTCACTATTGGGATCAGCTGCTAACTTGATAGTGTGTGAACAAGCTCGCCGAGCCCCCAACATTGCATACACATTAACCTTCTGGAGCCATCTGAAATTTGGTCTTCCTTCCACCCTTATAATCACTGCTATTGGTTTGACACTCATAAGATGATTAGAATTTTATTGAACACATACAGTCTTACAGTAGAAATTTATACAAAGGCAAAATAAGTTTAGTGCAAAGTGATTTAGGGTAGTTGCGAAAATACATGTAACAATAATGGATTTTCTATGTTCTGATCATTTATGTTACTTACACATAGAATCACTGATTATTCTGAAAGTTGGCCAGGGATGCTTTGTTATTTCAACTTTGAAGGCAAAAGGAAAAGCTAATCTAATACCTGTTTCTTAGTAGATGGGAATATTAGAGTGGTAACAAGTGTTAAACTTGGGTACTTAGGCCATCTCCAACTGTGATTCTTATAGGGATTCTTAGAAACAAGAAATCTGGCTTATGAATTTATACTATTGAAGTTAATATAGTGGCATCCCTTCTTGGAAAATAATCAAGTCTTTATGTCTTTTGTTGCGTTCTCAAGTCCTCAACTTTTAAAGTTGTGTGTTCTGTACTATACCAATTCATTAATATAGCCAAACCATTTGATGACACCGAGTTCTTATTGTAACCCGCATTACTGAATCAGTCTTTTTTTCAACAATTAAGAATTGTTTTCATCCACTTGCTGCATTAAAACTAAATTACAACACCTGAGCAGTTCTATTAAGATTTGTAATGATGTGACTGAAGTGTAGAACCGGTTCTTTAGTTTTTAATATTAACAATTATTTTGATTGTCAGAATTAACACAAAATATATAAATGTAAGGTACGTTGTGAAGCTTATTTGAAGCTTTTAAGAATTCTACTATTGAAACTAAAATTTGTTGAAATTCTTAATTCTTATACGGCAGTGTGTAGTATTCTTTAAAAGTAAGTTAAGAATGCAAGAATGACTTTTCTATTGGATATTGGAGATACTCTTAGAACCTGCTTTTTTCTTCTTTTTTTTTCATGTGGACAGTATTTTACAAATCCTATTAAAATCTTTCTATAACAATGCACATGATGAAGAGCTAGCAAGTTACTTTAATACTGTTCACTCTGTTTCCGTTTTTTAACCTCCTATCGGTTTTGTGATTGGCCTTTCTCAACATTGTTTGCAACACTTCATTTTAATTTGCGGCCAGTTAAAATTGGCCCGATATCATTTAGAGCTTTCAAATGCTGAATTTTTTTTTTCCAATTGCATATTCATACATGGATGGCTATTGTTTCCCAAAGTATTAGAACAAGTATCTAATAGGATCTTCTAGCTGTAAATTTCAGACTTCACAGGTGGTGACTGAAGGAATGTTGTAATTTAGACTAACGTATCTTGCAGCTTTAAATCAATTTAAATATAACTGTGTTCATTTTATGCATTAGGACAATGAATTTGCTGCTTATTATTGGTATGTTTGGGATGGCGGAGCGGTCACACAAAATCAAGGTTAAAATCACGGTGCCTTTGAAGTAACTCCTTATTGCTTCTTAAAAATCACGTATTTTACGTGAATTTATTGGATCCACCGCGATTTTGGTGGTATCCAAACACACTATATGTGATTTTGGAAATGCATTTGTTTTGCTGGTTATTTTGTAGACGATCATTGTATTGAATTCACGATTTAATGCATTGATTTCCTGTAAAAGCATTGCGAACTCTTTGATGTCCATAAAGATGTGTGTCCCACATTATTGTCTGTAGAAGGATTCATTCACTGATTTGTTGTCCAAATTTCATTAAGGTGTGAAAAAACATGACATTGTGTTGGATTTGAATGTTAGAGCCAAAAGAGTTCTTTATGAGATGGTTGTTCTACATCTATGAAAGGATTTGTTGTAGTTATGTTCTTCAGGTCTCTGTTCAGTATTTGTCTCAAACATCTTGTTGGAGTACAAGTGTGAGTTAAAGTCCCACATCGGATAAAAATAGAAAAGTTGAACACCATATAAGTGAAGAGAAGACCCATAAACCTGAGCCTTAAGGTTTTTGATTAAGGTGTGGTGTCTAATTCACTTATATGGTTACTCAGGTATAAATCTCCTCCATTACAAATGCGGGGAGATGGTTCTCATCAAAGCTAAAGTTAGTATTTATCTCTTTTTTTTTTTCTTTCGCATAGAATCTTTATACTGTGATTTCTGCGAGATCTTTGTTGATGCCAAATTTTTAGAGATTAGAATAAAGAGTTTTCAGAGTACTCATTATTGTTAATTCGAAGGGATCGTATATCCTTCATTGCAGAATACTCATTATTGTTAATTCTCTTAATTTAAATATTTTTTTAATTTTCTTTCAAACTGTATTAGTATTTTTTGTGGCTAATTGATTTTGATTTGTGACAAACAAGAAGCACATGAGAGTACATTGTCTAAGGCTCTAAGCAGAGAGAGGACTTGCTGGAATGGAAGAAGAAACTACATCAGGAAGAAGAGAGACTGATCAAGGGTCAAAGAATTCTCTATGAAAAAGAGAAAAGGGTTAATGAGACTGACAGAATATGCAGATAGAAAGTGGAACTTGAAGCTGCACAGAAGAACTGTGATGCAACTGATGTAGTGTTCCTTGCATGAGTTTTAGCACCTTCAGAGTTCCTTCTTTCGATAATGAAAACCAGAAACCTCTCTTTTGGTTCCTAATCATATATTCTGAGTTCTAATAATTTTGTTAATGGCCAATATGCAGCCTCTTCAAGCAAAGCATTGTAATGTCTGTGTAGGTCGCCAATTTGAAGAAATATAGCCCATTATCCACGTGTATTTGTGCAGAGATGTTTGCAAAAATATATCACATGATGCTTTATACAAGGAATTGTGGCATGTCAGTGTCAACCTTTGACACTCTTTTCAGTGAAGGAAAGATGGTTTATTACTTCCCGCAAGGTCATATGGAACACGTACAAGTTGTATGGGCATGTGCTCTTAATTTCTGACTCTAATTGCAGCAAGATGCTTGTGCTACTACTTTTATCTTGCTCCATATCATGTTTTGGAACCTAGCTTAATTGTTTTTGTTTCCCTTTTCCAATTAAGATCTTATTGGTATTGGCATGGTTCACCTTACAGTGTTTTCTCTTAACAATTTTATCTATAAAAAATTTATCTTTCTTGATCTGACTTGTATGCTAGCAGGAGCGTCTTTGTTTATGGTGTGTTTGCTGTTAAGTTTTAAAATTGCACAAGTTCCGTCTGGTGGCACTTCAGTTTGGATATTTTAGATATATTGAAATCAGTTACTATTCTATTTCCCCTGAAGTTTTAAATGTTAAAATAAATAAATAAATAAATTGAGATATTAAACCAGATTTGGGTGTATTTTAAATATAGATTTCATGCCAGGATGTAGTGATTTTGGGTTTCTTCAGTATCAAGATTTGTTGGCTTATTTAATTTTAATTTATTTATTTTCTTGACTGATTTAATTGCCTTTGCTATTTTTGTAGTGTCTGTCTCTGAATATCCAAGATCTTCAAAGGCAATGCTATCTCTGAGAAACATTTTTCTGAGGAATGTATAAGCTTGATATTTGCTTTCCTTTGATGTTTCATGTTTGTTCCTTTTTGGGACTTCACTGTTTAAGAGAGAATTTCTTTCTGCAGTGAAGAGGTCCAATACAAGAGCAACTCATTCCTTGAAAATTCTCCTCTTTTTTTTTTTTTTTTTTTTTTTTGGTGAATTGAAAATTCTTCTTTTAGAGCAGAGACCAAATCATAATTTTATTGGGCCAAAGTGCCAAACCAGAAGGGAATTGGTTCCAATTTTGTTAATCTAACTGTCTATAATTCAAGAGAAAGAAGAGACACAAGACCTATAATGTGTTTACAATGGATAGAAAGTTTAAAGTGTCACAAATACAAACAGCTTCAACTGGATCTAGAACAAGTTTAGTGACATTTAGTAATGTAAGATGTTATACATAAAAATGAGAGAGAACTATATTTACATGCATATATATATATATATATATATATATATATATATATATATATATATGTGTGTGTGTGTGTGTGTTCTGCAAGGCTTCATTGGCTGGTCTTTGGTAAGAGCAAACTAGCACATGCTATGTAGCATGCAAGATTTGAAAATGTTTCTAAAAATTGTGATAAGTAATAAACTCTTTTTCTTCTTTAGTTCGTTTCTTTTGGATGTGTTCTTAACTTCTTATACAATGATCTGAAATAGTAGAAATCTTAATATAATTTTCTACTTTATTAATTTTAACATGAACCTTTCCTTTATAATTTATATCTTATTTTATATTCTAGATATCTGATGCCTAGCCAATATAATAAAGCTAATAAAGTAATTTATTCATTAATTCATCTGCTAATAAAGTATCTTATTATTTACATTAACAGTAAATATATCCTGTATTGCATAAAAGCTTTACTTCATATAAAAAATTTGTTATACTTGGCGAGAAAGAAAGGCTTTCTATGTATTGATATATAGCATAAATGTGTAATTTGGATTGCATACCGCTGCATATACCAATTGAAGAATAATGTTTACCAGTAAAAAAACTTTTCAGCATTTTAGAAGGAACAAAACACGTAAAAAAAAAAGGAACAAATTAAAACTGAATTATAAGCAACTCATACTAGCTCTTGCCATACTTTAAATTCAACCTATAAATGATAGGGTGTATTTTTCAATATGGTATTTGAATGGATTAAGAGCAATCCATTTCAACAAGCAGGGATATTTGTTAGAAAGTTTATCAATTTAGACTTCAAGTAATATGTAAGGTTTCTTGAACTAGATGCCTGCACCATTATAACAAGTCTCAAAACATGAACTAATTGACCATTGAAGCTTGGATCCTGGTGTTTACTTGATATCTACTTATGGGTGTTTCTTCCAATCTTCCTACATCCCATCAATCTCAAGCCTATCCCCTTTTCCATTTTGGAAAGGGTAATTTGAAATGTAAAAATATATTTAAGATTCCCCATTTCGGAATAAAAAGAAAGTAGTGCTTGAGATTTACAAGGCATATAAGAAACTGCGGCCTCTACTCATTTGGAAATAAAAACATTTACGGTCCACAAACTGAGTTAAAATACCCTGCAGGTGTTTACAACATTTGTGCACGTACATATATTATTAAGGGTGTGTTTGAATAAAAGTTTTGTTCAATGTAATTTGCTTTCATTTTAATGAGACAAGATACTTGCTACTCAGTTTGGTACATTTGAATGCGCGTGTTTTTATTTGACAAGTTTCTAACCATAATCTAAACACATACTAAGTTTTTATGTTGACTCACGTTATAAGTCCATCTAATATTATTTTGTTGATATTTTTTTGAAATATTTTTATTTCAGTTTTTTTCTTCTTCCATATTTTGAGAATTTGACGTTGAAGTTGTATTGCTCAACTCAAAAATAGCATTTCTCTCTATTTTATATCAAGATATTTTGATATATATATATATATATATATATATATATATATATATATATATATATAT
>CM023956.1:27211957-27255979 GCA_013407115.1 Glycine latifolia
GGGATCCATTTACATCAATGTAAGAATTGATAGTCTTACACCATTTAATAACTTTTTATTGAATAAGTATTTTAAAAAATCCACCATTAGATTGAAAGCTTATATAATGTAGATCACATGTCTCAACTTTCACAAAATTTAATCATCAATAGGGATGTAATCAAATAGTCTAATTTTCACATATTTTAGAAGTACATATTACGTTAATTTTTATATATATCAATTAGGTATCAAATGATTTCGAATTAATATGAAATTTGACACATGTGATTTACATGATATAAGCTTTCAATATAACAGTGAATTTTATAAAATACTTATCCAATAAAAAGTTATTAAATGGTGTAAGACTATCAATTCTTACACCGGTGTAAACGGATCTCGTCTCATATATATATATATATATATATATATATATATAAATCAACATTCAATAGCTTTTACAAATGAAATCCACTTAAAAGAGTCAGATTTAGGGAGATGTTGGAAAACAAAAGAAATAATGTTCGCAGTGCTTTTACTTGAACTTGATTTATATTTACTTATTCACATATTTTAAGATTGAAAGTATTTTTCCATGCATATATCTTCAAAGTTCAAACATTTATATTTTGTAAGAGTCATATCCTATTTTATAATATATGTTCCAAAAATTATTTTGTGTCATATAAATATTCATGTATCATTATATATATTATTTTTTACAAATGAACCCAAATAGTCAAACAAAAGTACAAAACTGTCAAATTTAGAGTATCCCCCTCCCTTTATTTCCTTGGTACAAAAGTACTGATGTATATGTAGAATTTCACAAAGCATAAATTGTATTTTATGTAACTTGTTCTTGGTAGACAGGAAATAAATTAAAGAAATGAAAAGAAGACTAGCCGCACAAATATGGCACACTCTCTAGCTATCATATCAACCAAAAGGGTATGTATGAGCAAATGCACACACCCTATCATATCAGCCCAAAAAAAATATGCTCCCAAGTTTGTCTCTTTCTAAGAACATGGCCAACAGAGCAATCCCTCAAAATTGTAGCAAGATACGGATGTCTGCTATGATAACCGGCCTCTCCTAAGGGTGAGAAGATGAATGTGATAGGAAGTGATCAACTAGATCGACCAGACACATAGATAATATACTTAGGTTATTAACTAGCTAGGTTAAACATTAACTATCAACAAGCGACAAATAACGATGTTATATTTCATCAAATGATGATTTTTTAATTTGGAACCCAAAAGAGAGATCTAATGAAACTTTGTCTAATAATTCTATAGATATTCGATCGAAATAGCTGGATAGGTGTTTGGCTCACTACAAGACAAAAGAGTCCTAAGTAAGAAGCAATGAAGATTAATGCCTTAATCATGCTTAGAATCATATATATCACCTAAAAATGGCAATCACCCGATAGTTCAAGGGCCAAGCTAGGTTAAATAATGTTGGTATAAATAAAAAAGAGCTAGATGTTCAAGTTAAAGGTAAGTGTTCATCCTCACTTATTAATGATATTTATTGTTGTGAATTGAATCAAAATATCTTTTAAAAATATTTATTTTTCAGAGTACTACTTCATTGAATATTAAAGGAGAACTTATTAAAGTAAAAAACACGATAATAATAGAAAATATCTGAACTAGTAAAAGTTCCTTTAAGTAAAACTTTAAGAAAGGAGATGGTGTATATTCCAGTTCAAGACAGATTTTGTGTAATAACTTATATTTACCACTGCAAAAAAAAAAAAAAAAAAGTTTGAAGAGTAGAACTTCTATCAGATACAACACTGTTACTCTTGTCTAATATTAAGTACACATTTATTTTGGCTTGTAATTAAGTACACATATCAATTAACGTATTATTTTCTATTTGCATAATTTATTATTTAATTCTAAATAAATCTAATTTTCCTACTATTGAGAGACCCAGTAACCTATTATTATAATTTCTAAAATAGGCAATTCCAAAAAAGAATTGCTTACCGATGTTATAACATTATAAAACTTGCAATTGTAATTTAAAATTTTATTATTTTATATTTTATATCATATTGTATCTAAGTTTTAGAAATTTTATCACATCCCCTAACATGTTAACTTCTTAGAGTTATATTCTGCCTGTATACATGGTCATCAATAAAGTAGGGAAGAACACTTTCATATACATGACAGATCATATGTTAAAAATGTGTCTTTATTTATCAAGAATTTATTTGAAATACACTAATAATGAATTGCTATATATTATGAAAATAATATTAACTCTTATAATAATAATAACTTTAAAAGTTATAATGTAAAGTTTAATTTCTAATAATTTGAACTTGATAGTTATACTATGTATAAAAATTACGTTCATCTATTGAAAAAGAAACAGATTAAACAAAAAATGGTAAGCTTGTCAGTCTTTGTCACACTAAAATTCAAGATGAATGATCTATTAACCCTATAAAGTACTAGCCATCGAGACTCTAGTGTCCCCCACCAGAGAAAAAGGTGCTTGCCCTCATTCCATCAAACTTTACTACAAATTCAAGACATATGATATTCAATATTCCTATAATGTACTAGCCATCTAGACTCTAGTGTGCACCAGTAGAAAGGTTCTTGTCCTTATTCCATCAAACTACTTCTTGTCACAAGCCAATATATACAACACAATAAGATTTAATTTTGTTTTGACTACATCATTTAATCTGCCACTCTTATATCCTTTAGCAGTTGTTCTTTCACAGTTTGGCAGTGTAAGATATTTTAAAATTATAAAGAATATAAAGAACTTGGTATAGGATATAAAAGAAGCAAAATAAAAATAAAAATAAAAATTACATATTTTCCTATAGTTATAATAACCTTTTTTTTAATCTTTATAGTTCAAAACATCTTATTTTGATACCTATAATTACAATCTTTTTACTCTTTTGATCATTGTCATGAAGTCTCTATTAACACCGTTTAAAACTAGCGTGACATAACTTATTTAATCCGTGCTCATCCAATAAATATTTTGAAGTCTTGACACATCTCTAAAAGGAAGAGCCAAACAACCTGTGAAAAAGAAGATTCAGTCGATCAATACATTTAGATAAGCTTTCTGAGTTGACTTATTGCCATAATTTTAAAAATCAGGCCAAATCGAGCAGTTGAACCTGTTCGACCAAGAATGAGTGCCTAATGAGATTTTAACATATAGTTGGATCCGACTTTTCTTTAAACCAGTGTGATCCGGTTAGTTTCCAGGACGAACCAGCATGGTGGATCCAAGAGTAAGGCAATTCAAGTCTTTATTTTAGGTTCACCAAAAAATTATTTTTTTTACTATTAATATTTATATATTAAACATATATGCTATATATCAAGAATCGCAGTTGAATTCGTGTTACTATGTGTAAAGTCTTATGATCATCCTACATACACACGAAACGTCTTAAATATTTTTTATTAATTAAAAAAATCTCTTTTTTTGTCAACAAAAAATTTCATTTCAAAACACTCTTTTAAGTCTTGGACCGACCTACGAACCAGTAAACCGATGGGTACAGGCGTATAACAACCCAGTCAGTTCTCGTAAATTTATGTTTTTTTTTAAATACTTGGTACGTAAATGTTTTGCCCGTTGTGCTTCTTTTAAATTCAAGGAAAATGTAAAAAATAATCTACACAAGAATAAAAACCTATACTTGTTGAAGCCTAAAAATAACATTTTACCACTACACCACCACGACAACTTGTTATATGCTATTATATGACAAAAATATTATATATATATATATATATATATATATAACTTAAATAATTTATATACTTAATTTGATTCATATAACTTAACTAGTGACTCAATAATTCAACCAGTAATCTATTAATCTAATATATAAATTGGTTACTAGATCTATGACAAAATAAGTACATTCATGGTTACTAGCTATTTGCTTTCAACACGGTAAATAAACACAAAATTAACCAAATTAGCAAAATAAAAAAAAATAAAAGAAAGCAAATGACCAAAAACTTATGTACGTGACACCACCCTGTAGTCCTCTTCACTTCATTTGAGGCTTATACCTATCACAATCACTTAGAACATACTCATAACTCTATATGGCTAAACACATGCATTCACAGTACATTTGATGATTTCGAACGTTGCCGCCATGTATGTAGACCGCAGATGTGACGGATATATATATATATATGACTTTTAGTAATATTTTTTTAATATTTAATATAAAATTTGTTAAAAATCTTTGATAACATTTAAAAAATATCATCAAATTATAAATATATTTTTGTGATCTTTTATAAGATGTTGTGTATAACCTATATTATTAAAGTGTTATTGTGATATTTTTATACTTTGGCAACATGACTTATATGCAATATTTGATCACAAAAATATATTAATAATATATTAATAATTTGATAATATTTTTGAATGATGTCAAAGACTTTTAATAACATTTTTATTAAGATTTAGATAAAAAAATATTATTAAAGATCACATATGTAGTGGTGTATTACTTTTGTTTAAGTGAAATTGACATGAAATTAAATTAAGTAGAACTTTACATTCATATGTGTGATAAAACTAATTTTAATTTAAAGGTTATATTGGGTGAGTTTGTTTAAATTTTAAAAAATAATTTTAAAATAAACATTTTTATATAAGCAGTTTTTAAGAAGCAAATATGATTCCTTTATTAAAATAACAATTTAAACAAACACATTAAAAAATAAAAAAATTATTTAATTAATTAAAATAAATAACTTATTTCAATAAATAAATTTAAA
Source organism: Glycine latifolia (assembly GCA_013407115.1). NCBI lineage: Eukaryota > Viridiplantae > Streptophyta > Magnoliopsida > Fabales > Fabaceae > Glycine > Glycine latifolia. Next base: position 27,216,751 of record CM023956.1, read on the forward strand.
TAAATTGACTCAATATTTTTTACACTTTTGTGTCAGGAAAAATGCTCGAGATAAATTGTGCTTTCAAAGTTTGATTTGGATGCTTCGTCTCATTTTAACTTACCAATGTCCAATGATCATAAAATGAAATGGATCCATTGTTCAATGCTCAATGCCAAATGGTTTTAGAACTATCTTTGTTAATTAGACTATACATATTTTGGTTTAAGTGGATATTATCACTTTCGGACACTACGGCCAAAATGCCACACCAAAAACAAAAATATCCCAAATTGCCACAGAGGAAATAAAATTTCCCAGAATGCCACGGGGGATATCTCGCAGATGACACAGGCGAAATCCAATCCTGATGTGGCGTGCCACCATTGGCTGTCGACGAAGGCGCAGTCAAGGTCAAAAATCGCAGTTTTGACTCGCGAATTATGGCGTGTCAGGGCCATAATTCGGTAATGGCCATTGCGATCTACGTTGATTGGACGCGGCGTACTGTCAGGGATTAATTCGCGGATCAGGCATGCGAATTACGTGGCTGTTGACACGTGGCATTTCGTGAAGAACTCGCATAGCTGTTCTGCGGATTAGGCACCGCTTGGGTCCACTATTTAAATACTTGGTCACCTTCACTGGACCACTTCCTCCCTCCGTTGCTTCCTCAGCAGTGCAGGTAAGTGTTTGTTTTTTTTATTTGCTGTTCTAATTTTTTTAGAATTAGGACATTTTTATATTTTAATTTGTAAGTAAAATTGTTATTTGTGTAGATCCTTGCTTGCTTCCTCGGTAGATTTTCAGGTAATTTTTTTGTTGTGTTTATGTTTTGTATAGTTAGGTAATATGTATTTTAATTTGTTAATATAAATTTTATTTGTGTAGTTTTGATTTTTTAAATAATATTTATTTTAGAGATTTAAAACGTTAGCTTAATGGTTTTTAAATTTGAGTTTATAATTATTTAGTTAAAGGTCATATGATGAATTTATTGAAATATTAGACTGAATTTTTGTTATGTTAAAGTAATTAATTTAATTTATTTAAATTAACTTAATATCTAACAATATTAAGCCAATTAATTATATATATATTATAGTTGGTAAATATAATTAGGTTTGCATTCGGTGATGTTCGTGGGTAGTAATTTTTTTTTATGTTTGTGTTTCAATTTTTTTTAATTTAGTAATTTGTATTTTAATTTTTTAATAGATTTATTATTTATGTAATTTTTTAAATACTACTTATGTTGGAAATTTAAAACATTAGGTTAGATGATATTTAATGTTAGTTTATTATTATTAAGTTATAGGATATATGATGGACTTATAAAAATAATAGAGTGACTTTTTCTAATGTTGAAGTACAAAATTTAATTTATTTGAATAAATTTAATATGTAGTAACATTAAACAAATTCATTTTATATTATAGTTGATCACTATACGAAATTAGATATATTTAATTAAAAATTACATTGTTATTATAAGAGGATATTAATTTGTTTATTAATTAATGTATACAATTTTTTAGGCAGACCACAGATTTGTTGTTTAAGATTGTTTTTTAATTTTACACGGAAAATTTATATAGAGTAATGGATCGCGATGAACATGTTCGATCGACACCATCGGATGCGTTGAGCGTCATTGACCCAGGTCCATCGATACGGAGTCTACTTACATTACAACAGAAACATATATCGACGTATGTGTGGAATTCCCAGAGTGATGCGACCATGCGGGATCGTGTGCTTAATGTTCGGATTGCCGCGACACACAACCATGCCGCTATACCTGAGGAGATCCACCCGTGGCTTACACAAGCTGGTTTTTATCATGTTGCGTGTCTGCGCAATCATGAGGTCCACATATTGAATGGCTTCTTCACTTCATATTACTTGTTTTTCATTGTATTGTAATGTATATGTTACTGTTATGTTAATTTCATTTTTTCAGATTGACCATCACCTTATCTCAGCGCTTGTCGAGCGATGGCGTCCAGAGACACGTACTTTTCATATGATGATGGGCGAAGTCACAATCACCCTGGAGGATGTACATCATCTGTTGGGACTGCCGACAGATGGTGATGTTGTTTGTGGTCATCACGGACGCCATAACTTTCGGGCTATCATTGGTGACCTGCTAGGTGTTGAGCCGGTAGCTGATCGTGATTTGCACGGTGGGTTGTTAAACCTTCATTTTTTGCGGGAGCACTTTGATGTTTATGAGGTCCACTCAGGCACAGAAATAGGACGTCGGAGGTATACTCGTGCATTGATATTGCGCATATTAGGCGGTATGTTGTTTGTTGACACCGCTTCGAGCTTTGTGCCGGCTCGTTATTTGTTATACCTGGATGATTTTGAGCGCACTGGCACATTCAGTTGGGGCTCTGCAGTTCTTGCAGCATTATATAGGGAATTGTGTAAGGCGACACGTCCATCACGTCGTGAGATGGGTGGATGTGCTTTGTTGTTGCAGTTGTGGGCATGGACGCGATTCCCGACCATCTCTCCTAACCTTCCTACGGTGGAAAACCACGACCTCATACAGCGCGAGATATATGCGCACAGGTTTTGTTTTTGTGCATTAGTAGCTCACGTTTTTGTTGTATTTGGAGTTTATGTTGGTCATTCAACGTTTTTGTTGTTGCAGATTTAATGTATACGACACGCGACAGACGGTATATACCAACATTCGCAGATATCGGCATCATATTGATATCATGAACAGAAGAAACATACGTTGGAGACCTTATGACGCTGTAAACATGGTCCATCCACCGGATGTGCACATGGCGCAGAGATGGTTGGCTGTCTGTCCTCTTATCTGCTATGAGATTGTTGTCTACCAGCATCCGGATAGAGTTCTGCGCCAGTTTGGGTTTGACCAGCCAATTCCAGACGATCCTATTAATTGTAGTGAGATGCTGACGGTTAGCATAACGGGTAAGACAGACGTGGATTGGAGTCACCGCCATGCTTTATTTATTGCCCAATGGGTAGGTAGAGACGCCCTTGTGTTACAAAACGTTCAACCTATGCGGAGAGACGGGTATCTATCCGCCAACAGTGAGTATATGCATTGGTATTACTCAGTTACCCGTCGTTGGATGACGCACAGAGCCGCTTTGAATGATCATGTGGTACGCATATTAGTTATAGTTGTGTAATTGAGGGCTGGTTAATTTACATTTGATATTTCCTAATAGCTTTTCATTTGCAGGCAGATCGAGCAGAAACTGTTGTACACATGCTTTCACCTGAGGCACGGGGGTCATTTGACATGGATGAGATGTACCAGGAGGCTGTTCGAGTGCTGGCCGCATGCAATGATGTTGGCAGACTAACAGATCCTGGGGATGCGGCAGCGCCAGCTGTGCGACGTCAGACTGAGGCCCCACCTGCAGTGGTTCGACGTAATCGACGAGCACGTCACGAGGGTTTACCCCTTCACCACTCCACTCCGTCAGTTGCAGACACACCGGTCATTGTACCACCTATTCCTCCACGTCCTCCAGGCATGTTCTATGCACCTGGGTACCCTTCAGGGCTATCCCAGCAGTATTGGTGGCCACCGCAGTTTGTTCCTGGATCACAGTACCCCCCTTGGGGTGCCGGAGGGTCGATGGCGCATCCCAGGGATCCATATTCATCGTACCCCATGTATGCAGCTGGGCCTAGTACAGCTGGCCCAAGTTCAGTTGGGCCTACGTCGACTGGTTTGCAGTCCACACCCACATCAGAGACATTTCAAGACTGTTACAGGCCCAGTGTTCCCACTACATAGTCAGAATTGGATCCGCTTTTTTCGACTCCTACATCACGTTCGTCTCATTTAGTACAGTCTCCCAGTTTCGGACTATATTCTACGGATGAAATATTCGCGGCAATGGATCAGGGAGATGAAGACAATGATGATGACGTTGACCGTATGATTAGGAGAAATCCGGTTAGGGAAGCGCGGTTTCGATGCCATATGTCACCGTATGAGCATGATATGAGGCGTTGTAGAGGATACCATGAGGATCATGAATAGGATGGTGTTTAATTGTATGTTTAATTTTATGTTGTATGCATCACTGTTACGAACTAGATGTACTTTTCATTATTTGATGTATTATGCAACTAATGGAGTCTACTCATATTCGATAGTGATTGTTTATAAATATTGAAAACGGTTAACATAACTATAATGACGAAGTACATCATTCATCTTGACTACGTGAAGGACAATTCCGCCTATTGTGGCCGACAACCTTACAATATCCACATGTTGTTCGAGTCATCGAGCCTTCTCTCGCATCCATCTCATTGCGTATGCGTGTGGTCTTTGGTCTTCCTTTTCTACGTCTTAATCTCCGATCTGGTATAACGATGGGTGGTACAGCTGGAGGTATGAACTCCTCATTCCCAATAGGAAACCACTGCGGTGAATAAACTTGACATTGATACGCAGCGCTATATATAGGATCTACATATTGCCTAGCATCGTGGTTTGTCGATCGACATGCTGCAATAACATGACTACAAGGGAACCTATACGCAGTGAACTCACCACATTGACAATTTCGTTCAGCTAACGAGACCGACCATTTTTTACTGCCTGTATGAGTCCGTATGTTGTACGTCTCTTGCACCTCGAATCTTGTCTTAACTGAGTCAAAACAAGTGACATAGTGTGTTGCCGATTTATCAACCGCCCTCATATATTTTTGCCATGCTAATTTGGAGAAATGATTACCTCTGGCCATCTCCTCACGGGCCTCTTGACCATGTGCGACAAAGTATGCTACTAATCGAGCGTATGTGAACCGCACAAGAGATGTAATTGGAAGGCTTCTGGCTCCTTTCAGAACCCTGTTAAAGCACTCTGAAAGATTGGTTGTCATGTGACCAAACCTTCTTCCCTGTTCATCGTAAGCTATACTCCATTTCTCCTTTGGGATATGATCAACCCATGCTGCTATTTGAGGGCTTGATTGTTTGAAAGTTTCTAATCCGACATCAAAATCTAACCGCGAAGTTGTATAAGCTGCATATACAAACACATTTTAAAAAACTTACTACATAAGATGAATATACTTACAAGATGTTAAAAATTGTCTTGTAATCAAGTAACATACCTAATTTCTTCAATTGTTTCTTCAACATGACATTGCTGAACTTCTGATTAAAATTACTCGCCAAATGGCGAATGCAATAAACATGGTACGCTCTTGGTGGATTCCATCCCAGTTCGACATTGTTTACTGCAGCAATTATGCCCGCATGTCGATCAGAAATAAGACAAATTTCCTCTTTCTGCGTAACGTGTATCCGAATCAGTGCCAAAAACCATGACCAATTGTCAATATTCTCAGCGGAAACAATCGCAAATGCAAGCGGAAGTACATAATTGTTTCCGTCAACTGATGTTGCAATGAGCAGTGTTCCTCGATATTTCCCATACAAATGGGTTCCATCGATGCTTATAACAGGTTTGCAATAATTGAAAGCATCGCAACATTGTTTGAATGTCCAGAACACCCTATTGAACACCTTAACACTTCCATCGACTAGCCCATCAATAAAATGGTCCTTTAAATCCAGCTTATATGCAGACCCAGGAGAAAATTTTAACATGTAACCCAACCACCTTGGCAGAAACACATAAGACTCATCCCAATCTCCGAAAATATGAACAATGGCTTTTTTGCTTTGCCTTCCATGCCTTCTTGTATGATATATGAAATCCCAACATTGTTGCTATCCTTTCTTGAATTAACCCAATTTTAACACTGGGATCCTCCCTAATCATTTCTGCATTTCGTCAAACAATATTAGATGAATAAATGTTAGCAATAACCAGTCTTCAATTCAATGTATTTTAAGTACCTAAGATCAACGAACATATGAAATTTGAGTCAAGCTGCTTGTGATCTTGAGATAGATTCTGACCGACGCATGTGTGTTGGTTGTTCCATATGCCAACAACCCATTCAGTGCCACCCTTTTTTTCATATGCCCTCATCCTCCATGGGCAACCGTCAAAATGGTTTTCACAAACCATAATAAGCCTTTTCGTATCACTTTTCGTTACAACCGTTGTGCGATGCTCAGCCATACAATATTGTTTTATTGCCAATTGAACATCCCGCTTGCTCTCAAACACCTGATCCTTATATAGCTCGTGCCCCATCTGCCAGTTAGGTATTCGCACTCCTTGCATATCATCAGACTCCTGATTTGGGTATGTCCAATTAACATTTGTGTAATGCCTTATGTCATACCAAAAAGGAACGTTGCCCTCTCCTGTGTGATACGACATTAAGCACATTGTTCATAAAACCTGTAATGATCTTAACACTACTGACTGACAAAACAATGTGAATCCATACCTGGAACCGAAGGCTGCTCTTGCATTCCGACAATGCCTGGAGAAGGAATAGGAAAAGCACGATCGAAATCACTATCTACGTCGGTATCCGATGACTCACTGTCTGGAACAACACCTTCATCCACCTCGTCCTCAGAACTATCCGTTGGCCAAGAAGGGTCGTAGGCCGGCACCATTTCATTCTCCACTGCTTGACTGGGTGGTGGTGCTGTGGGCGATAGATCCCTATGTTCGTAATACATTTCTTGGCTTTGTTGGGTTGGTAGTGGTGGTGATGAGGACACATCTCTTTCTTCAGGATTGACTTGCGGCACTCTGTTAATGTCAATGGAGCCAGTGGGTTGAACATCTTGTTGACTGCTTGATTGTCCACCACAATTTAATTCTGCATATAATTCGATAAATCTGGGGTTTTCTCCGTCAGATGTGCATGCATCTGTAACTAACGTTACATCGTCATCATCTACAATATCCACACCAACCCACTGCACTGGGTTGCCCGATGCACATCTGGCAGTCAACCGAGAGACAGATTGTCCGCGTTGTAATTTCAACTTCTTGTAAATCATTTTCATTAGATCACGATGGCTGCATCCTGGAGGCATGCGAAACATTTTACTTTCTCCTTCAAATACTTGACCATTAGGTCCAAAATATTTACTCCCATTATAATACACAATCATGATTAGACCATTTCTACCACTACTCATTTTGTGGTAAAAAAGTCAAAAATAACAAGCCAACGCCTTTCGGACTTCAAACTAATAAACCAAAATAATTAACTATGACTGCTAATTTAAAAAAAAGGGTGTAAATACAAATAAAATTGTCTAAAATAACAAAACCTCTTTAGAACTAAAAATTAATAAGGCAAAATAATTGAAGCTTTCAGTTGATTTAAAAAACGAGTCTAAATAGGAATCAATTTCCTATGTCCTGCAGAAAAATATGTCACATATATGTTAAAGGATTTTACACTGAAAAATAACAAACCACACTAACACAACATATATAGATTCATGTAAAAAACATACACAAATAGAACACAACAATTCTCTATAACAAGTTATATAAACTTTTGTTTAAGCACAACGTCTGTGCGGAGGTATTTATAGGGGCGAGGGAGTATTAAATTCGCTGAGGGAGGGTGCAAAAAATGTCCACGTAATTCGCTTGCATAATCTGCGAATTTGCCATGTGTCAGGACCGTGCACCTAATTCGCTGGAATTTTATGCGAATTGTCCACGTGCTGTCAGCAGCATATCCCGCTGCCCTGGCTAGCGAATTTAACCATCCAATGGGGTAGTGCCAAATCAGCTTGGCTAGTTCGCTGATAGTATAACCGAATTATTGGTCGTGGCACTTTAGCAAATACTTTTGGCTTTGTGGCATTATGGTATAATTGTTTCCCAAGTGTGGCATTTTGGGCAAAGTTCCTCACTTTCGTTTTTTCCATGTACACTACTTACATTAACACATTAGTATTCACCAATCTTATTCATTTGATCACTTTGTTTATTATTCATCAAAATTGTAAGATTGGATCATTATGTTTATTAATATTATTTATTTACCCTTTTTAATAATTTTTTTAGCATTTATTTTTGTCTTGATGAGATAAATTAAAATGATAGTCATTATATGATTTTAAAGTGATACAAAGAAAGACCTTCTTCTCTTTTTTATCTATCCTATAGACTAACTTAAGCCTTTTCTCTTTCTTTAAAAAAGAAAAAACAAAATTAATTAACAAGACAGAGAGCATCATACTGCTAAGAGATATTTATTAACACACCCTTCATCTAATCAAGTTCTTTTTTGTCCTTTGCTTCTCACATTCCAAATACAAATATCATATAGGAACATGTACATTTGCAGCATGTTTCCACCTATGGCCAGCTCATAAAAATGGCAATGACTTATAGTGGTCATTCATGGCAAGTAATAATGAGCTTCTAATTTCCCACGCTTCTTTTGTGTGAAACAGACCTGTCTCCCTTTTTTCAAACCATGCCTAACCTGCATTTAGTAAGTCTCTCACACATATGATGCACAAACAAGTTTTGTTTGGAATAGACAGCACCTCACTTGATGAAACCACCAAAGTGCACCACCTTCCTTTTCTTTCGATGAATGTTATGATAGGAGAATTTTCACAACGAAGCAAATTATACACCTAGTTTATCAATTTCATATGGATTATAAAAGTTTTTGGTTCTTAAATTTTTTTCAAAATTTAATTTTTAGTCATTGAATAAAAATTTGACTGATGAAGATTCTTAACTTTTTTTTTAAATTTTTTAGTCTCTGAAAAAAAATTTGACAAATCAAAATCTTTAATTTTTTCACAAGTGCCTGAATAAAAGTTTGGATGCCAATATTATTATTTAATATGAGGTTTCAGGACTAACTGTTATCGGTTTGATTTTAATAATATCTCTTTGGCTTATAAAAAAATGATATTCCTAGCTAGCTAATCAATGTGATGGAACCTCTAGACTCAAATCACAAAATTAATTGCTGAACATTCATAAAACTAGAAAGAAAGAAAAAATTAGCTCGATCAATTTTTTTGTCAAACACCTTGTGTAGAGAAATATTTTTTTAAAAAATAGAATAATGGACCCATATATCATCCGTTGTCGTGATTTCCACCGAACTGATGATAATGTCATTACTCATCAGCCAGACAACATGAAATTAACCTAAATATATAGCAAAAAAAATCGATCCCACCAATGCAATTTACTACAAGTGTCCATGTTGAGAGGGTGTAAGTGGGAGTTTAAAGCATAGAACACAATGGAATAAAATGCAATACAAGTGTCCATGTTGAACAAAGGTCTCTTTTCTTCTTCTAATTATTTACTCTTTCTTTTTGTCTTTAGACAAAATTAAGTGCTAGTACACAGTGTCATCACACTTAGCACTCGCTCGCATCGCACCCACGTTACTTTTACTTTATAATTTGATAGGTTGTTGTAGTAAGATGTTTTACCAATTAAATACTAAACTATGTACCATCCCACTTTATTGCATTAACGTTCTCCATTTTTTAATTAATATTTTTTTATTCGATTTTTCAATTTATTCTTTCTCATCTTTCTTTGTTTGGACAAAATTGAGTGTCAATAATGTCACACTTTGCACCCATGCAGATAAAAGCTTAATCATTTGTTACATAGTTTTAAGAATTAATTAACATTTCGTATTAGGTTACTTACCACTTGATTGTATATTTGCATTAACATATTTACAGGTTTTGCATCACATATTTACAGCTTTTGTCAAGCGTACTTAAAGCATTTCAAATGGAGTTTCTTGAAGAATTTCTTAAATTTTACAGTTTCTTTTAAGTTGGAACAAATTTATGTGGCAAAGAAAATTTCTTAAAAATAAAATATGTATCTTTTATAAGAAATTATTTCTTAACCATAAAAAATAATATTTATCTAGCACATAACAATACTATAATTAAATCATAATTAAGTGGAAATAAAAAAATATATAAAAATATGAATTTCTTATTTTCAAAGTAAAATTGTGTATAAATTTTTTACATTGACATTATACTTTGAGGATAAAAAAATAATATATGAATCAAAAGAACAACTTTAAAAACCCATTTATAAAATTCACATTAGATATGCTTCCCGCCACACATTGCCAAAGCATTTACTGCAAAATCTTCTCATGGGGCGGTTTTAAGATAACGTACTGTTGTGATATTATATACTTATTACCTAATTTTAACTAATATACAAAATTATCATGAGTTTTATCTTTTCATTCTACTTGCATCTTAAAGTTGAGATTTATTCGTTAAAATAATCACGTGCCCTAATGTGTAAAGTTTCCAAGTCACTAAGGGGAAGAAGAGGAACCCATTAACTATTTTATAATTTAATGTAGAAGAACGAATCTAAGCTCTTATACACAGCATGCAACTAATATACAAAAACTTAACTAACAACATTTAATGAGATTTTTTTATTCATAAACTCAAACTTAATCTTATAAGAAATTTAAACTCAATTCTACCCAAATATAACGTTGGTAATATGTATGTGTCATTAAAATAAGAAAATAAAATAATCGACCAGTCTCTATCAAGTGATATGAAATCAGGAATCTCGTGGTTCAAATGTCCTGTGAGTTCGAGAGGATTCGGCATTAACAAGAAAAATACATGTTATATTGCAATTTAACATCTGCTTGTGATTTTGAGATTTTCTATCTTCATTGCTTCGGGTCAATTAAGCTGACATTTAAGTATCTATTTCAAGTTTGAAAATTTTAATGTTAAACCATGGAAATTGTGGATCTTTGGTTGTTCATACATTGTTTTATCAGACAATAAAAAAAATCACATTTTGTTCCTATTAGTATAAATAAGAAGTTAATTGTTAATACAAATATTATAATCTAGTCTTAAAAGATTATCTGTCATATATGTTATAACTTAAACCTTATATATAATATCAATATTAATAATTTTAAGTTAATTTATATCATGAGAGCAAACTTAACAACTCATCGTTCACATACATACGATATTCTTTTTAGTGCATTGATTTATCTAAATAATTATTTTTTTCATAATTATAGGCTACACTTCCTGGACTTTTGTCCAAGGGGGATGTCCATTGAAGAAGGTGAAGAGGAGTGCCAAATTAGTTGTTGAAGTGTGGTCATGTCATTGCTTTAATAAATTTCAATGTTCAATCTTTTCATGAAAGTGAATTGGAGAAATAATATTTGGATTATGAGTAAATTATATCAATTACTTCTGAGATATAGTAAAATTATTTAGAGACTTCCTATTTTTTTAACCAATTAGAATAATATAGTGTACTATTCTTAAACATTAAAAAAATAGCATTATTAATGTAACACATATATAGAGATGTGAGTGTAATATTTTCATACATAAAATTAATTAGTGTAAAAATAAAAAAGAGTAAAATGTAATTTTTAAAAAGTTCAGTAAATACAATTGTAATTTATTCCAAGATATATTATTTTTTTGTGCAATGATAGTAATAAAGCTACTCAAATCTTTCATTAATTAATCTTAGTTTAATATGAAAATAATGTTTTATTCACCCATATTTTTCAGGTATATCTTCACACCTTTTCTTTATATTTTCTTCTTTTTTACCTTAACGAAGAGCACAAATATAGTATGAGTTATTGTTTTTTATCCATATGAATAAAAAACATGTATACAAAATATATAAGTATTGAGAATACAATAAATGTAAGACATTGGAAAGATCTTTATTAATAAACAAATTAGACAAGTATATAAATTTGAAACCACATTTAATTCAAAATTTTAAAGTATTAGATTTATTGGTTAGTATCAATTATATGTTACTCAACTTGTCTTATCTATTTTTATCCAATATAATACTTTACATTCACATTTGTATTGCAAAAGTCACTCTCTTAAGTGAAAGTCTCTTACCATGATATAATTTTCCTCAAGTGAAAACATTTTTCTATCCACAACTATTTGATGGGCCCTTAGAGCTCACTCATTGATGCAAATACGATCTAAACATTTGTCTCACTTTTTTTTATCTATTGTCTCTAACATGCTTTAAATACTTGGATCTCAATATCGTCAAATAAGACTTTAATACAAATAATTTTCTAGTCCAAGTTAATCACATGGTTCAACAAGAAAGATAAAAACTAAGAAATTTTATGAATGAATCACGAGCAAAACACACAATTGAACTTAACAATACACTCAACCCAAAATCTTAAAGTATTAAGTTTACATATTTTTCTTACTTTAATTATGACAAAGTTATATATATTACCTAATATTATATTAAACTTTATATTCAAACTTGCACAACAACAATAAGTAAAAAAAAATTATAAAGTCACACTTAATATATTCTATCCACTTCTATTGTTGGGCAAGAAAAATAGTAAGATAAGTTAGAGAGGATAATAAAGTTACACTCATTCGTCTTAGCTGATAAAAAAAAAAAAACGCATTCGTCTTAACTGAAAATTATATTCAATCCCTGACTACCTGCCAACAATTCCACTAACAGCTATAGCCATTTTTTACAAGTAAATATTTTTATATTCAAGTCTCTATAATAATGTTAATACTTTTATAATAAATACGTTAACAACACTATTTTGTACGGATCAATGGATTATATTTGCACACGCATTGTACGGAATAATGGATTATGTTTGCACGCATTGTACGAATTATATACATGGATTAATCTCCTTTTTTTAAAAAAAAAATAAACATTAATTAAAAAATATAAAATAAGTCTTTCACAGAAATCACGTTCGTGCAGATATTACAAAAGAAATAAAAATGTACTCGTCAGCATTTTTCATACCTTAATATCATGTCGTAGTGATTTATAAATTAGCAAATTATAAAGTGGTGTTCTTTTCTGTACATAAACAAAAAAGAATGATAAAGTGGTGTCACATGTGGTAAGTGAAATTATGTGTTAGCTACTATTATTTTGGTTATATGATCAATTTTTCCCATTAAAGTATGACGCGCTGTCAATTTAGTCATTAAAAATAATAAAATTAAAAAAAAATGTTTTAAAAAGTCTCTAGTTATCACTTTATTAGTTTTTAAACTTAATTACTTATTATCATTATAGTTTATATATATATATATATATATATATATTATCATTTTTAAGTAAATATTAATTTATTAATTTTTGTTAGTAAGAGAAAACTAATCTTATAACTTCATGTTAATAATATTATCACTTAAATCATAATTTTTCGAATTTCATTATAGTCTATATATATATATATATATTATCCTTTTTAAGTAAATATTAATTTATTAATTTTTGTTAGTAAGAGAAAACTAATCTTATAACTTCATGTTAATAATATTATCACTTAAATCATAATTTTTTGAATTTTAGACTAAAATGAATGAAGAATTACACTTTCGAACTTTCTTTGAATTTTATTATTTTCAAGAACTAAATTAATTAGCAATGTAGTGGCGTAGTGGTCTATATATATCCACAATTTAATTTTTAGTGAAAGAAAATCAAGTTTATAACTCCATGCTAATAATATTAATTATCACTTAAGTCATAATTTTTTGAATTTTAGATTAAAGTGAGGGACGAATTACACTTTCTAACTTTCTTTGAATTTTATTATTTTCAAAGATTAAATTAATTAGCAATGCATCACACTTTCAGAAACAAAATATAATTGATCATTTACTCTAACATTTTCAATTATAACGTAATGGACTACTGGTATATATACACCCACGATTTAATTAAAAAGTTGTTGGTCTCGAAAAATTATCACGTGCCTCAAATTTAATTACTTTTTTAAAAATGAAGAAAATTTTATTCATTCGTGTAATTCTGAATTGGAAGTTATTATCGAAGAAGTTGTCATTTTCTTCTAACCTCCAGGTGCACTTATATAATAGAAGGTCACCTTTCAGCATGTCGTATGAAGTTTTCGTGATAGGTTTTCAGCTCTAAGGATGCTGCAGTTGTCTTCTCTTATTTTTCAAATCGATTAAAATACTTCTAAATCTCAATCCCGAAAAAGACTTACAAAAAGTTTATAGCTTTTTCATGAAGTACGTAAATCCCATGCATGGACTGCAAGGTGTGAGATTCCAAATTATATCGAAGCCCATGAACGTTTAATGAACGTTTGTGCTGTTTTCCTTTTGCAGTTTTACTAAATTAAACGTTATGTATGATTACTTTGATGATTATTTGCACAATATGTTTACGTACTATGCATGATTACATAAATTAAAATGAAATAATGAGAATATGGGATTTCACCGTTATCTTTGAGATGCAACGTACTTGTAAATATATTGTTTTCAATATAAATATATATGTTGATTTTACTGAATAATTTTTTTTACGTATGCTAGCTATTATGGGTCCTTTTCTGGGTTGTATTATGGGTCCTTTTTATTTACTTAGAGTAGGCTTGTTTACGAAGGAAGTGAATATTCGTGCATTTTGAGATTTTGATAACTTTTTGGGATATAACACATCATTTAGGTCGTTGAAAAGTGTAACCTGCCAATTATTTTAGTCCAAATTTACATAGACGAGTAGGGTTTAATGATTATTGCTGGGTTTGATGATTAGGTTAATAGTTTATATAGAGGTTTTATATTTTGGGGTGCATATAGTTTCCTCCATGTTAACTATGTAACTACTCTATTTTGTTTGTTTGCACCTACCAAGTATGGCACATAGCAATTTAAAAAAGAAATTAGTGGCCCATATGCACTATTTTCTTTCGAAATTAAGGAGAAAAGAAAAAGAAAATACATAGCTCGAGTACATCTTTGATGTCGTTATAGTGTTTGAATAACAAGAGATTTGGATTTAGTAATTATATGGAGGATGCACTTGATGTAGTTGGAAAATATCTGTTATCTTATTAAATATCGTCTAATGATTGAGATTACATCGATTAAACATAAGAGACACTCTTAATCTCAATCATTTTTTTTTATCATCACTCTTAATCTCAATAGTAAAGAATACGTTTTATTTTTATTTCACCAATACTCATTTCCTTACTATACCAAATCTATATCCTATGCTATGTGAGTCATTTCTCTCCTAAAGAAGGAACACAATAACAATATAGTAGAAATAGCGATAACAATTTACTGTTATGATAGTTGGATTTCTTGAACATATTGACGAGAATTCAATTCTTTATATATATATAGAAAATATTTTGCTAAAAAGATAAAATCTATTTTGATGATCTTTATGCCTTAAAAGATTAGTCTCATGAACCTTTTAGTTGTGATGGTATCTTGCTTTTAGTAAAAAGAAACAGTGGTAACGATATAATTATATAATCGGATTGCTATTATTAGTATATTTTTTATTCCTCTTTTATTGGTAATGCTTGGTTTGTTGGCCAGCTAACATTTTTTTTCTTAATATTTTGACTTTGATTTCTATGAGTTTGTTCATGTTTTATACTCCGTTTATTGTCATAGTAATTTATAAATATTTTACTTCATTTATGTTTTAAAATCTATATCCTTTCTTTTAATTGAATAGCAGGATCTAGTTATACAAACTGAACAGAAAAGGACAATCATTATCAATGGGATAAAAAATATCTCTTTCTGTGTCTAATATATCCTATTAATTATTTAATAGTGGAAATAAATTCCAACCATTTGTTTTATACTAAGTTCGAAATTTATGTATTTTATCTTTTTTTATATATATATTTCCATGTTTTAGTATATCAAATACTCATTTTTTGTATGGATCTTTTTTATAAAAAAAATTATACCCATACAATGTACTAATGTAATAGGTTCTCAAAGGCTTCCCTTACGTGAATTCTTCAATCAACCTTTTGATGGAAGCAAGACGGAGAGATAGATTGAATGTAAATACAAATACCACACCAATGTTAAAAATATTAATTCATCCTATCCAAATGATCATTATGTTAATGTTTTGTGGAGAGTACGTACCAATTGCAATATGGTATCATGTGGTAGTTATTTCAAAATTACTTATTAAATATAAAGTGGTGTGAAGTGACGTACGTGCAATTATAGGTGTGAGTAGCATTTTCAATTAAAAAGACAGTGGTACGTCCTAGATTAATAAAAATATTTGTCAGTATTAAAAAAAAATCTCGTGCTTTTAATTTGATCTGAAGAAGAAAAATTAACAATTATGTACTTAGTATAAGTTAAAAAATTCACATTCTCACTCAATAAGAAATTATAGTTATAATATGAGTTCTTAAAAAGTTAATATAATGATCAATCAACTTATTTTATGCGATAATTTATAATTAAATAATATAAAATTATTTTATATTATCAGTATATAATCTATGTTTTTATAAAAAAAATACATAAATTATTAATTATCTCACATAAATTCTGATTGGAAGCTATTAAAGTTGCCCTTTATAACTCTTGTATAAACTCCAGTGTGCACATATATAAAAGAGGGTCACCTTTCACCTAGTCGTATGAAGTGGAAGTGTCTTGAATAATAGTCTTCAGCTCTGAGGATGCAGCAATTCTCTTCCACCACTTTCCAAACAAATTAAAATGTTTCTGAATCCAATTTGGAAAAAGACTCTATCAAAAAGTTCATAGCTTTTCATCGAGCTTTCAAGTAATTAGCCCGTGAAATATTTTTCTTTTTAAGGTAAGAAATAGGACGTAAAATGTGTCATAGATGTTAATTTGTGTTATTATTGTTTTCCTTTTCCAGTTCTGTTGAATTAAATGCTGCATTATATGTTATCCTTGCTGCTAATATGCTTAACTGAATGAGTTTAATTTGTTATGTATGCTCTAGGTGTTTTCCAATTCTGGCTTTCATGGGTTGTTTTCATTAACCAAAAAGAGCATAGAAACTTGCTTTTTCTAAAAGAAGTTCTTGAACCTCCACTTATATTTCCTTTGTGAACTTACCAGATTTCATGCATTTTGAGAGTAATAAAATTTCTTATTATAGTTAGGCCGATTCTGCTAGAATCTACTGCATGTACTTTGTTCAATATGTGTCAGTGCTTCATAAGTAATGCATAATACACGTTAGTCCATCTCTAACACACCCCTTCATCTAAAGATAATATACTTTGGTAGATAATATTTGCAAATGATTTGATAAAAGTCTGATCATACATGTAACAATAATTAGAATAAATTTTGATACCATCTTAATTAAAAATGTGAATTTAGAATTTAATTTAAACAATTGGGTAAAAATTATATTTCACTTATATACTATATTTTATTATATTATTATTTTATGTGAAATCTCCCACATACTACTACTTGGGTATGACCGTATATTTTTTATACGATTTTATAAGAAGCAGTTACAAAAGGAAACTCTTACCCAACTTGTGTACGGTTTATTAGTAACAATTTTTTCTTTGATACGGTTTGGCCGTATAGTTGTGACAAGAACTAGGCCATTTTTGTTTGGGGAAAAAGTGATTATTGCCTTTTTATGCTAAAAGAATATGTTTTTCTTTATATTTTCCAAAAAGAAATTACTTGTATTGTGTAATTAGTCGATTATCTGAAAGTCGTCCATACTGTGTATTTGCTTAGACATCCAAGAAGAGTGACGCACGTTCACTTGATACAAACATAATTAGCTTTTCCATCAGTCGTACAGTTTGAACGCGAAAAAAGATTAAAATAAATTTTCAACAAGAGGAAAAGAAATGGAATGTGAATGTGTGAGATAAAAAGGAACTCGCACTTCCTGGACGCTGAAGAAGAACTCGCCAACAAGAGAAAGATGAAATTACTCACGAATGGTAAGATAAACGTGAATCATAAATTATGAAACTAATTGAGAAGAGATAATTTGAGTTTTATAATTAAGATGTAAGGGCAATTTTGTGGAAAAAAAGAGAAGTATCAAGTGAAAATTAAGTAAAATACAGGAAGTACGAATCTAAATAAATTTCCGACCACTTTTATTCTTGTTGGCAATTAAAAGTGCCAAAGAAATTCTGAGATTAAAAATCTATCAGAAATTACTTTAACAAAATTACATTCAACTTTCAAAAAGTTTATCTAAACCATACGAGTAATTTTTTTTAAGTATACTATTTTGATAATTTTAAAACTAAAATATACTATTTTGGTAATTAAAAAAAAAAAACAAAACTTCTCGATGTTTTATATTGATGTGATTTCTCTATTTTGCTATTGCTTGGTTTTTAGGCGGGCCATCTTTTTTTCTGTTTATGAGCTTGGTACGCTATTATCCTCCTTTCACGATAATTACAACTTTTATGTTTTATGCTATGCTTGAAAATTCAAGTGATTTTATTTTTTACAAAGTTGTCATGTTATATAATATCAAATTCAAATGTCTTATCAATATTCAATTACGAAAAAATTATATTAGCATAAAGTATAGGCCTACCGGTATCATGCAACTTAGTTTAGCTATGTCATATACCATTAACTTATCTACATTAACTGCTCTTCAATAATAATGACTCACTTAATTCAGGTCTCAAAGTCAAAGGTTTTATTTTCTTGCATTCTTGCTAAGTTGCTAACCAATTGGTTTTTCATGTTCAGGAAATTCCTACCAAACACAATTCATTTGCGTTGCCTTGAGGTGAAGTTTATAGCATTTGTTCTGAAGTTTGGAAATTGTTGCTTGTTCAATCACAATAATGGCTTTAGCTCCTACTTCAAAAGTTGTCCTTGGTTCAATAGCCTTTGCTATCTTCTGGGTACTAGCAGTTTTTCCAGCTGTGCCATTTCTACCCATTGGGAGAACTGCAGGGTCCCTGCTTGGTGCAATGCTTATGGTCATATTCAAAGTTCTTAGTCCAGATCAAGCTTATGCTGCAATTGATCTACCAATTCTTGGTCTTCTTTTTGGGACTATGGCTGTCACTATTTTTCTTGAAAGAGCAAACATGTTCAAGTACTTGGGGAAATTGCTCTCTTGGAAAAGTAGAGGACCAAAGGACTTACTTTGTAGAATCTGTCTCATTTCTGCTATCTCAAGTGCTTTTTTTCACCAATGACACCTCTTGCATTGTGTTGACTGAATTTGTGTTGAAAATTGCAAGGCAAAATAACCTCCCACCTTACCCTTTCCTTCTTGCACTTGCTACAAGTGCTAATATTGGATCCTCAGCAACCCCAATTGGGAACCCCCAGAATTTGGTTATAGCTATTCAAGGTAAAATATCATTTGGGAGGTTTCTGATGGGTATTCTTCCAGCTATGCTGGTAGGAGTTGTGGTGAATGTTGTATTTCTTATAGCCATGTATTGGAAGGTTCTATCTTGTCCTAAGGATGAAGAGGATCCAGTTTCAGAAGTTGTAGTGGATGAGGAGGTTGTTTCTCATCAGTTTTCTCCATCCAGAATGTCTCATTTTACATCCTTTAATTCTCAAGAATGCAATGGCAGCGTAGAACTAGCTAATAGTATTCAAAACTCTCCCCAAGCTCATGTTATGAGAGACCAATCAACTCCAAGTGAAAGTGAAGTTCAGATGGTTCATAGTGGCACAAAGGATTTCACAACAAACTCAAATGCATTCAAGGAAGGGACAAATGATACAAAGGAGGAAACTAATCCTTCAAAAAATGTTGCAATAGTAGTGGATAAACCTATTGAAGCACATGTTATACTCTCTTCAGAAGAAAAGGACTATATGAACAAAAAATGGAAGAGGGTACTGCGGAAATCTTGTGTTTATGCAATCACACTAGTAATGTTGATTGCAATGCTTATTGGTTTGAATATGGCATGGACTGCAATTGCAGCTGCAATAACTTTGGTGGTTCTTGATTTCAAAGATGCAGGGCCAAGCTTAGACAAGGTAAAGCTTATATAACACAACCTCTTGTACAAAATCTCTTTCTCCCTCTTTTCCATTTGAAATGCTAGCTATTGTTATTCTTGTGCCAATTGCACTTCAAACAATCTCTTAAAAGTGATTTTTCTTCTTGGAACAGGTCTCATATTCACTTTTGGTATTCTTCTGTGGAATGTTTATCACAGTAGATGGCTTTAAGTCAACTGGAATTCCAAGTGCTATGTGGGACTTAATGGAGCCCTATTCTCGAATAGATCATGCTAGTGGAACAGCTATACTTGCTATAGTTATACTTGTCCTATCAAATTTGGCCTCAAATGTACCAACTGGTAAGTGCATGATCTTCCTGCCAAAATAATGATTTTTCTTGTACAACTTGTTTATGTTCCCCCATCTATTTTATGTTGGATTCATGATTAAAAGACGGTCTAATCATTTTTTACCTTGCTTACATAACAATTAGTGAATGGTAAATCTTCAAATGGCTTCTGTTATAAATGGCTTATATTGTTTCCAAGAATTAGCTATACGTAGCATATAGCATTTTTTCAATTAATTTGAACTTAACTTCATGACGGTTATAAGATATAATGTTAATTTATGTATTTGACATTAGTCAATTTTAAATTTTTAAACCAAGTTTGATATAAACTACAGTAGCATACAAAGAAGAAATATGTTGGGATTATATTTTCCCTAAAATTTTCAATTGTCATGGGCAAAAAAAAGTATGCAATGTTAAGTCACAATACAATATGCAATCCAGATTTAGTCATAATGAAGGTTCACATTCATTTCTTGTCGAAACTTCTAGTATTTTTTTTTATATCCATACTTACCAAGAGCCATTTTCATTTGATGCATCACAATCTTCTATTCATATGTTTTCTAGTTCTATTGCTTGGAGCAAGAGTTGCAGCCTCGGCTGCTGCAATTTCCAAAGGAGATGAGGAGAAGGCATGGCTAATCTTAGCTTGGGTTAGCACTATAGCAGGGAACTTTTCACTATTAGGATCAGCTGCCAACTTGATAGTGTGTGAACAAGCTCGTCGAGCTCCAAACCTTGGATACACATTAACCTTTTGGACTCATCTAAAATTTGGCCTTCCTTCAACTCTTATAGTCACTGCTATTGGGTTGACACTCATAAAATGATAAGAATTTACTAAAAGTCCAAAGAATCGTATCATAGAAGTTTACACAAGCAAAGTCAGTTTGTTGTAATGTATTAAGGTTGTGTTAGAAAATATAGGTAGATGAACAAGGATTTTTCTGTTTTTGATGTTAATGTCATCAAATAAGTATATAATTGTGATGGTCCTAGCTAAAAGTTTGTTAGGAATGCTTTGAAATTTCAATTAGTAATGAATGTTAGTTTGGGAGTTATGTGAAATCTTTGGCAGCAGAATTTATTTCCCTCCAATTACTTTCTGTGCATAACATTCTTTTGCAAACTCCGAACCCAATTTTAAGTAATGAATTGGTTGTCGATTTTGTCAATAAGTTGACTTTTTTTATATTGAACTATGAAAATGGCACATATATGCATGATATATGTGTCAAGAAAATTCTTTTTAGGTAGAGCTCGCAAAATGAATCGGATTAGTTGGTTCGATTGGTTGACCTATTGATCTGAGTTGAATCAGACTAAGAAAGTGTTAGTCCAAATAGAATTGGAACTATTTGGACTGGCCCACTATCGGACCATATTGGACTTAAGAAATATAGGTCTGAATTCAATCAGGTCTATTTTGATTTGATTTTTTTTAAAAAAAATAATTATTTTTTTCCTTTTGAATTTGTATTAATTTAGACTAAAAAAAGTAAAATAGATCAATATAAGCCAGTTTGGTGAACCACTAGGCCTGATCAAACTTCAAAAAATGAGGCTCATAAAGAATATGGACTTGTCTAGTTAAGTCCTTTTTTCTCGTTTAGTCGATGGTCCAGATAAACCAATCCATCTATTTTGCCACCAACATTTAATAAAAAATATTTTAATTTAGTAATCATTTAACAAAATAAATGAAGTATTAAATGTTTTTTTTTTCATGGGACACCCATAGTGAGAGTAATTATTATTGTGTAGTAAATGAGAAAAAATATCTAATTAATTAGAGAGATAAAAAATAATATTAGAAAGATATTAATTAGATTTCTTAATAATATATCAAAACCTTAAACATCATATAAAATGGAATGAAAGGAGTGGTAATTAATTCTAACCATTGTAGGTCTAAGATCTTGAGTCAGTGGGGAAATCTTTTTTTTAAGACTTAATTACTATTTTGGTCTCTTAATTCATTTATGAAGTTCAATTTGATCTTTTTTTTATTAAAAGGTTTAGTTAGGTCCTTTAATTTTTAAAATGTTTCACTTAGATCCTTTTATTTTTAGAAGTTTCAATTAGGCCCTTTAATTTTTAAAATAAGTTCAACTTTGTCGTATTTAAAATCAAATTTGATATTATTTTTTAAAAAAATTTGGAGCACATGAAAGAAAAATGGAATCAAATTGAATCTATCAAAAAAAAAAAAAATTGCAAGTAGAATTTCTAGAGATACTACTACTTAAAAATGTTAGTTAATTACCTGGGCATTCTTTGGTTAAGATTCTCCCCGAAATGGTTGTATGCATTGATTACTTGCATATGCTTGTCGTGGACATAAGAGTAACCGTGAGCCAGTAGCATAACCAGAATACTTTTGAAGTCAATAAACTCAACACTATCTCTCTATGGTCCTTTTACTTGGTTAATGGCAGTGGAGCCCATAACAGCACCAATTAGGCCATCGGTGCAATTGAAGAGTGAGTTGTTATGGTCAATCCATATGTACTGATGACTAGAACCAAAGATGGGGATGCCATCTCCATCAGTTACATGGTGTGACAGAAGATAAAGGAAGATTAAATAAAATATAATGCAAAAAAAATTGGAAAATATAATGTAAATCAAATCAATAAAAGATCCAGTTATTGGCTTATTTAAAACGACTCATTTATCAATTTATTTATCCAGTTTAAAATTAAATTCTATATATATTTTTGTTTTTGTTTTTTTAATCAATTTCATAAAAAGTGAAATAAAATTAGTAAACTAGTTAATCAATAAAAAATAAAACATTCTAAAAAATTGTAAAAAGATTAAAATTTGATAAGTCATTTTATTTATTAATTTATTTTATTATTATGCAAATGATTGGGATTTTCTCTTTCATTTTATTTGCATCTAATTTTTTACTATTTTTCTTTTTCTTTTTCTTTTTTTATCACATTTTTTATTACATATATCATTTTATTTCTTTTCTTTTCTTTTTAATGACTCTCTTAGTTCTACAAGTTTTCCATTAATAATAATTTTCATTTTTTATATTTTGATTTCTTATAATTTTATATTATTTAATTGTTTAAAATATTATACAATATTAAAACATAGAAATTTAATTATTATGAAATTGACCTCAGTTGAACAGCAAACCTACTTTCACTGTATTTTTTAACAATATTGATTATAAGAATTACACTCTTGTCATTGAGATTCAATGCTTTTGTAAGTATTTTAAAAAAATATTAATATTAATTTTTAGTAAATAACTTTGCTGCGTATTCTCTAACTTAATTGTTTTCCACTTTTCGATTGTATGGTTTTTTTTTTATTAATAAGAGTAGTCGAGGTAGACTCTTGCTTCTGAAACAAGTGGTTGAAACATTCACTTTTCTTTTTGTAAATTTTAAGATCTAATTTAATACTAGAATTTATTATTGTAGTCTTATTACTGATCATATATATACTCTATTCGTGTCAAAATAATTACAGTTTTAACATTTTAAAAAAATTAATGTTCTCACTTTTCAATGAGATATTTAAATATCTATTCCAATTTTATCTTATAATAAATAATATTTTCTTGAAATATTTAATAATACATTTATTAAAATTAAGTGAAAGAATAAAACTATTTTAATAAAATTATCCCCCTAATAAATATAATTTCTCTTAAAATATTTATTTTCTTTTGAAACGAAGGGAGTATTTTTTTTGTGCATTTTAAGATCTAGTTTAATAGAATCCATTATTATAGTACTATTATTGATATACATTTTTTGGTATTTATTATTGTAGTCCTATTATGCTAGCTATAATCCACCGCATGTAGTTTAATTTGCTCAACTCTGTCACTACTCTATTTTGTGAGTTTTGCACGTACCAAGTGGGGGTACATAGCAATTTAAATAAGAGATGCACAATTCTGGATCACAACTTAGATGTAGGTGAATTTCAATCTTTAGATGAAAATCAGGTCATTCATGTTTTTCTGATGTTGCGGATTCGGCAAGTGTACCGATCATTCCAAGTAATAAATTGATAAGTAAACTATCGTATTCACAGGAATTGAGTCACCAAATTTATCACAACTATTATCTTTAAATTAGATGAAGAAGAATTAATGAGATTGAGTTTTAATATTTTGATGTGATGAAATTAAATAATAAAACTAAGAATTAATAAGAATTCAAAAACAATAATATTTGGATTTTTGGAAAATTATGAGAAAGAATTGTAGCCAAGACACACAAACCGTTTGATCCCAACTTATCTAATTAGATTGATTGCTACATTCAATTATACTAATTATTCAGATAATGTATTTTTTCGTTAAACTAGTTAAATCCTAATTCCTTAGTGACTTTAACCCTTTAATCCAATCAAAATCCTAATTCCTTAGTGATCTCTCATAAATTAAGCATTAAGAAAATACATATATTCATCTGCAATCATACATCCCTATTCCTAAGTAATGTATCGATTGTTATTCCACCTTCGTCAGAAATTAAAGCCCCAATATTCCTATTGTGAACCCTAACCCTCAGAACTTTATCAAAGTGATCAATTTCAATAAAGATATATAATTCATACAACACAAGGTGAAACAAAACAATTTAGCATAAAAGAATCATAGAATTCAATCCAACATCAAAAAAGTTCACATGAGGTGGTGGCCTTAACTACAAAGAAGAGGATTAGCTAGACATAGTTATGTCTAGCCTTGATAAAAATAGATAAAAGTGGATCAAGAATCTTAAAGAAAAAGAAGAATAATCAAACCACTCAATCTTGAATCTCAATCTTCTTGACCTAACTTTAATCCCTACAGAATGCTTCTCCTTCTTGTTTTTTGCTGTGCAAGTCTGTCTCTGTAAGTGTCTATGTGTCTCCGTGTGTTTCTTTTGGCCTCCTAAGTCCTTATTTATAATTAGGATGTGAAAATCTTCTCTTATCTTTTATCTTTAATCAAAATCTTCTATTATCTTTGTGAAATCTTTAATCAAAATCTTCTATTATCTTTGTGAAATTTTTAATCAAAATCTTCTCTTATCTTCTATCTTTGTGAAATCTTTAATCAAAATCTTCTCTTATCTTTTATCTTTGTGAAATCTTTAATCAAAATCTTGAAATCCAGATGCTTCTTGATTTTGCTTTCTTTTCTTCTTTTCTTGGTTTCCTACCATAAAAATTCAAAGAATAAGTGATAAAGATAAAATAATGAAAACTTTCACTTATATTAATATGTATTGCTCAATTATTATTAATTTCTTGATTCTTTTAGTTTGAAAAATATTATATGCTAGAAGCATATCATCTGATATCACCAATTGCACCTTCCCCTTACTACATTTCCAAATCTGATATCAATAACCCCCAAATATATAAAGGTGTAAGTGCTTTCTCAAATCTCTACTTTTTTCACTCCTCAAATATGTCAGAAATTAATATAAAAAAAAATTGTATCTTCAAAATTTAAATGTTTTCTTAACATGCATGTGATATATTATTTATGTTTATAATATAAACTGAATGATTTAACTTTAATTTTTTATTTCTTTTGATTTATCATTTTTAATTTTCTTAATTCTAACTTGAAGTTCAATGTTTCTTAGAAAAATATCAATAATTAAAATAAATTATTTATCATAAATCTAAAATATTGTTTATATGTTAAAAATATTTATTATTACAAATTTTAATTATAATATAATTTATTTTGTACGATGAATACAAAGTAAAATAGATATTTTACTTCCTTTTAATTAGTTTTTACATTTTTTAAAGAGTAATTCATCTGATTTTATTCCAAAACAGAAATCAAATTACATCAAATTGAATCAGGAAAACTTGGTGAGGAAAATCCTTCATCCAATATACTCCCTCGACTAGAGCTCTACCATGTAGCATGCAGTTTCTTGTAATATTCTGTTTCAAACTTCACATGAGAGAACAAAGATTGCGACGCGGTTATATGATGGCCCATCAAACAAAGTATCTCAGCAATATCTGGTTGAACACATATATATCATGCAAAAGCTGACACTTTCAGTTAGCAAGTTATCTTAGATAACCGCATCTTATCAATAATATATATATATATATATATATATATATATATATATATATTATCTTATATTTAAATTAGATAATTATTTGTTATTATTTTATCAACAAATTAATAACAAACAAAGGTCCAAGACCCATACTCCATGTTATAAATACAGGTTCTTTCTAAACCTTTACTCATCACATAAAGTACTTATCTAGTTAGAATTTCCCTACTTTCTTATTCAGTTATTATTCTATAATTGATGTACATACTTGAATGTCGAAGTGTCTTTCCTTGCATATCCCTCCTCTAAAGGTTGACTCCTCATCTCGTCGAAGTGTCTTTTCTTGCATATCCCTCCTCTAAAAGTTGACTCCTCATCTCCTCACCTGACGTGCAAAATTTGGGATTTACATTGATCACACCTACCTCACACGTGGAATCTCCAGTTTGGTAAGAATACTAAAAATCATTCAAATCTTTCCCAAAAAAAAATCATTCAAATGTTATGTTTTATACTATGTTGGAAATTTACGTAATTTTTTTATGTTTGAAATAAAAATCTTAATCACATACTTAATTAGATTAATCACATGAGACTATGTTTAGAAGATTTCAGAGTGAATTTTCGATTTAGTTCTAAAAAAAAATAACTTAATAACTTTTTTTATTGACCTTATATAATTCAAGTGTAAATGCAGTATAGATATAAATTAATACAGAAATGAGAATCAGAAGTTGTTACCCGTGTAGGTATAAATGGCGGTGCAGGTACATTTATACGTACAATAACCTACCCAGACCTTATTTACAAATGATCCCTATTCAAATTAAGAGTAACTCGAACTCGTCAAATCCTAATTATCATCATGTAAATATCTGGTGAAAAGTGCTTTGTAATGTATAGTTATTTCAAAAATTGATAAAGTGGGGTGACTTGACCTAAGTCATGATGAAAAGTGCTTTGTCATGTAGTAGTTAATTATTTCAAAATTGATAAAGTGGCGTGACTTGACCTAATTAAGTATGTGATGAAAAGCTTGCTTTTTTAATTTGTATAAATGAAGAAAAAAAATATTTATTGTAAGAGACGAGTTTTTTAAAAGAATATTAATATTTTAAAAGATTAATCTTAATTTTCGAGAAAAATATCTGAATAAATAGATATATACTCCTATATATATATATGCATGACCCTCGAAACCTCGCAGGAAGGCGACAGAAGACTTATCTGCTAAAAGATTTAACAAATTAACAGACAACAGTAGCATTTTAACTCTATATGTATGTCCTACATTTGTCAGTATCCAAAAATCCTCATGCCATTAATTTGATGTGAATACATGTTTCAACAACCTCTTACAAACATACTCTTATAAATATATTTTTATTATTAATTAAAATTATAAAAATTTATAAATTTCATTTCTTATAATTAACAAATTAATATCACTCATAATTTTATAATTTTATTAATATAAAATATATAAAGAAAAATATGTTAAAAAGTATCTGAAACAATTAATAATGAGTGGAAGCTATGACTAAAGTTGCCGCATATGACTTTTATAATCCAGAGTGTGCGTATAAATAGAGGGTCCACTTTCACCAACTAGTACCAAGTTGCCTCCTATGACTTTTATACTCAAGAGTGTACATGAAAAGTGCAAAGAGAGGGTCCCTTTTCACCAAGTGGTATTACACAGTTGCCGCTTATGACTTATCCTTTCTCACCAAATAGCATGGAAGAAGTGTACTTAATTAGTGTGCACAAATATAAATAGAGAGGGTCACCTTAATTTCTCATTCTCACACCAAGTAGTAATAACTACGAAGTAGTAGTGTCTTGACTAGTTTTCAGCTCTGTTGCAATTCCCTCTTTCCACCATTTTGCTAGCAAACCCACATTCTTAATTATACTCAATCCAATTCAGAAAAAACTCTTACAAAAGTTCATATAGCTTTGCATGGAGCCTTCAAGTTATTAAGGTAAGAATAGCATGTAAAGTGTGTGCATGATAAATGTCTGTGTTGTTTTTCTATTCCAGCTCTTTCGAATTAAGTGATACATATATAATATCTTTGCTTCTAATTGGATCAATTTTGTTTTCCAATTCTGGCTTTCATGGGTGGTTTTGATTCACTAATAGCGTGTTTATGGAAACTCATTTAAGAAATCACGTTTGGGATTTGAATGCTATAAGTATTAGTTTCTAAAAATCATATCTAAAACGTGGAAAATCACATCCCAAACACGCTATAAAAATAACATAGAAACTTGGTTTTTCTGAAAGAAGTGGTTGAAACCGTCCACTTATATTTTCTGTGTACTTTATAAGAGTTCAATAAAATCCTTATTGTAGTCCCATTTTGCTGGAATGCACGGCATGTACTTTATTCTATATATATTTACTATGTCAGTACTCCATTAAAATTATGCATAGACGCATGCTAGGTAGACATCTGAGACATTGAATATGGATAAATAGCATTTAAAAAAATGAAAAAGAAAAGAAAACTGGTATATGGAGCTTGTGTACGGCTTATACGTACCAGTTTTTTTTTCTTTTACCAAAAAGCTGACACGCTGCTCAGCCAGCTCAGGTATATCTTTAATGCTGTTGGACCATACAAATTTGATGCCAATCAGCATTGTTTTGATGACAAAACAAAAAGGCCATTTTCCTCCTATAAGATATCAACACAGTGGCACGCGATGTTGACTAAGTGTTGAAAAAGTGATTATTACTATTATGTTATGATTCCTCAATTATTGGTATTCCTTAGCTTGTTGGTTGGCTATAACCATTTTTTTTATCATAGGTTATTTATAATTTATGAGCTTGTTAATTTATTATCCTAATTAAGTTGTTTTTCAAGATAATTGCTTCCTTCAATTTTTATGCTATGCTTTGAAAGACATATGATTTTATGTTTAATACACTGCTTTCATGTTTTATAGTACATCAAATTCAAATGTGTTGTCCATATTTAATTTATTTATCTATTTGCAAAAATTTAATTAACCCACAGTATACGGTACCTGTATTCATGTGATGCAGTAGACCTCTGTCAAATACCATGAACAATATATTCATACTCCGATTCACCCGCTTGATCATTAATATTCAATAATAATGATTCACTTAATTCATGTCTCAAAGTAGTAGATTGAATAAGAGAAGAGGAATCTCATAGATTGGTTTTTCATTAATTCTTACAAAGTTACTAATCAATTGGCTTTCCATGTTCAGGAAATTGTACCAAACAAAATTCTATCGTGTGTTCACCGAGAAGTGGAGGCTTGAATTGGTATTTGTTTGGAAATTGTTGCTTGTTTAACCACAACAATGGCATTGGCTCCTACTCCAACAGTTGTCTTTGGCTCAATAGCCTTTGCAGTCTTCTGGGTTCTAGCAGTTTTCCCATGTGTGCCTTTTCTACCCATTGGGAGAACTGCAGGGTCCCTTCTAGGTGCAATGTTTATGGTCATATTCCAAGTTCTTAGTCCAGATCAGGCTTTTGCTGCAATTGATCTCCCAATTCTTGGTCTTCTTTTTGGGACAATGGTTGTCACTGTTTTTTCTTGAAAGAGCAGACATGTTCAAGTACTTGGGGAAATTGCTCTCTTGGAAAAGCCAAGGACCAAAGGACTTACTCTGTAGAATTTGTTTGATTTCTGCTATCTCAAGTGCTTTTTTCACCAATGACACATCTTGTGTTGTATTGACTGAATTTGTGTTAAAAATAGCAAGGCAACATAACCTCCCACCTTACCCTTTCCTTCTTGCACTTGCTTCAAGTGCTAATATTGGATCCTCAGCAACCCCAATTGGGAACCCCCAGAATCTAGTTATAGCTATTCAAGGTAAAATATCATTTGGGAGCTTTCTCACTGGTATTCTTCCAGCTATGCTTGTAGGAGTTGTAGTGAATGTTGTAATTCTTATAGCCATGTATTGGAAGGTGTTAACTATTCATAAGGATGAAGAGGATCCAATTTCAGAAGTTGCTGAAGAGGAAGTTGTTTCCCATCAGTTTTCTCCAGCCACAATGTCACATTGTGCATCCTTTAATTCTCCTGAATGCAATGACAGTCTAGAACCTACTAGTGGTCTTCAAAACCCTTCTCAAGTTCATGCTATCAGAAACCAAACATCTCCAAGTGTAAGTGAAGTTCAGATGATTGTTAGTAGCACAAAGGATTCCACAACAAATGCATCCAAGGTGGGGACAAATGATGCAAAGGAGGAAACTAATCCTTCAAAAGTTGTTGCAATAGTAGTAGATAAACCTATAGAAGCACATGTTATGCTCTCTTCACAAGGAAAGGTGGACTATTTGAGCAAAAAATGGAAAAATATAGTGTGGAAATCTTGTGTTTATGCAATCACATTGATGATGGTGATTGCAATGCTTCTTGGTGTAAATATGGCATGGGCTGCAATTGCAGCTGCAATAACTTTGGTGGTTCTTGATTTCAAAGATGCAGGGCCAAGCATAGACAAGGTAATACTTATATACAAAACCTCCTTTTATCTCTCTTCCATTTGAAAAGCTATTGTTATTATTGTGCCAATTGAACTTTGAACAATCACTTACGATGATTCTTCTTCTTGGAACAGGTCTCTTATTCACTGTTGATATTTTTTTGTGGAATGTTTATCACAGTCGATGGATTCAAGAAAACTGGAATTCCAGGTGCTTTTTGGGACTTAATGGAGCCTTATTCTCGAATAGATCATGCTAGTGGAATAGCTATACTGGCTATAGTTATACTTCTCCTATCAAATTTGGCTTCAAATGTACCAACTGGTAAGTGGATGATAACCTGCCAAAATAATTATTTTTCTCATATAACTTGCTCAGTGATCAATCTAGAAATTTCATATTGTGAGAATAATATAATTCGCCGCGTGCGCACATATACATTTTCATGAATAAATCCATCCATGAACTTACTTATATGTTCCCCATCAATTTTATATATGTTTTGTTTCATAATTATACGAAGCAATATAATAATATTTTACCTTACTCAAATTTGGGAGGAGGATCGCGAACATCATACTTTCTAATAGTTTTTAAAACAAACTTTCTCTTATTATTTGAAATTCATGAGGGTTCCATTACATTAGTGACACATGAATTTCATCCGATAAAAAAAAAGTGATGCTAATATTTTTCTGAACAAGAGTATTTTGTCAATGGTAAATCTTCAAATGATTTGTGTTGTGAATGATTTATATTGTTTATAAGATTTTTTTTATTAAATTAATGAAATAAAATATTTTAAAATCATGTGTGTGGGTGTGGAAATATGATATATTTATTTTCCCATGTTTTACTAATCATTATTAGTTATAGTACTTAATATGTAGCAATTGAGATTTCATTACAATTATAAGATGTTCATCCTTATCAAGAGCAATTTTCATCTGATGTATCAAAACATTCTCTTTATGTTTTCTAGTTCTATTGCTTGGAGCACGAGTTGCAGCCTCAGCTGCTGCTATTTCCAAAGAAGATGAGAAGAGAGCATGGTTAATCTTGGCTTGGGTGAGCACCATAGCAGGGAACTTTTCACTATTAGGATCAGCTGCAAACTTGGTAGTGTGTGAACAAGCTCGCAAAGCTCCAAACATTGGATACACATTAACCTTTTGGACCCACCTAAAATTTGGCCTTCCTTCCACTCTTTTAGTCACTACTATTGGGTTGACACTCATAAAATGATAAAAAAAAAATCTTCTAAATTTTAAAGAATCCTGTCAGAGAAATTTATACAAGCAAAATCGGTTTATTGTATATAATATATTTTAAGGCTATGTGAGGAAAGTTTGTTTAGGAATTATTTAAAATTTCAACTTGTAAAATAAATGTCAGTTTAGGAATTATGTT
Source organism: Glycine latifolia (assembly GCA_013407115.1). Lineage (NCBI taxonomy): Eukaryota > Viridiplantae > Streptophyta > Magnoliopsida > Fabales > Fabaceae > Glycine > Glycine latifolia. Next base: position 27,248,781 of record CM023956.1, read on the forward strand.
AAATATTGTTACACTGATTTGGTTCCTTAATTAACTTGCTCTCTATGATAGCTCTAGTTAGTGCACTCACATCACATGTTATCCTTTTTCATCTTTATGTCCCTCGTGTTGCCATGATCTAAAAAAGCTTCTTATCAAAGATTAGGTGGTTTGGTTTTCAACGTATTTTAAGAGATTAAAGGAAGTAAACGTGTGGATAAACATGTCTCTATCTGTGGATTGTCAATTGTTGTATCTACTAACAATGCTAATTTTAATTTGCCAATACAAAATTAACAAAATAAAAGTTTATAACTAGTCAACCTTGGTCCAAAAAAACAAGATAAGAGTAAAAGAAACAATTCGGGAATTATTGAGGGTAATAAGTGCATGCCACCTTGGATTCATTAGTGAGTTCACCAAAAATATTTTATGATCGTAAGCACAGAGTATAAGGACCCAGCAGTCAAGATGTGCCTTCAGGTACTAAGTCTGTTATCAACTGCAGATCAGAAACCTTTAAACTAAAGGCTCTAAAATAAAGGGAAACTATATTTCGAAATTTAGTTTTCAGAATGTGATTTTAACATTGTAAAAACAAATTTTAGAAAAAAAAATATGTTTTTAATTCATACTCTTTCGTTGAATCTTATTTATATAGTTCTCGAACTTTCATATCATGTAACTTAGTTTTTAAATTTTATAAAAAATGCATTTTTAATCCATGAGCTTACTCCCAAATTTCTGTATTTTTTTAGCTTCAGGTTGTTAAAGAGGACTAAAATCACGTTTTTTTTATAGAGTCTAGAAGTAAATTATAAAATATGAAAGTTTAGAAACTGAAAATAAGATTCAACAAAGATTTAAAAATTTTAAAAATATTTAATCCGAATTTTGTTATCGTAACCAAAAAAATAATTCCAGATTTTAGTCTTTAACAAAAAAAAAGTCCAACAAATGCATATAGAAAATATAAGTTAAGAAAAAAGATGAATGGAAAAAAACTAGCCCAAATATAGAGTGAATCGGGCCACAAATAAAAGTATATAGCCCATAACTAAATCCAATGCTAATAATATAAACACTAATAATTAACACATTCTATGTCACACTCTTTTTAACATATTTTATTATTATTAATTATTAAAATTATAAAATCATGGACATCTTATTCTTAAGCTAGGGAAACATATTAGGAAGCAGCATTCGTGGTTGGTTCATATTCATAAAGATGATTTACCTTAAAAAAATTGTTTAGAATTCTGATTGTAATTATATATTCACATATTTTTCTTTTCTTTTTTAAAATGGCTGTCATCACATATCTATTAAAAATTATTATTTAATTTTTAATTATTTATTATTTTCATCATTTAGTTATCATATTTATGTTTTATTTTTTCTGTCTAAATAATCATTAAATAGAAAATTAATACATGCTATCAATCTTCGTTGGATTATTATTTTGAAGTCTTCGTTATATTAATTTATTACCTTTGTGTCTTAACTTTGTATTAGCAATTTTTTTTTTTTTTGTAAAAAATGAATATTTTTAATTCATCAAGAATTATTTAATAAATGGAACAAAAACATCAAACTGTATTGTAATAAATAACTACAAATTAATTAATAATTCACCGTATTTTATATCACTACAATCAATAATATATAAATTCACTTTCTTTAATTAATATGTGGTTTTAAACATTGCAAAAACAAAATAATACAGTATTCCAAATAATTAATATTTAAATTCCACATGCAGGTTGGCTTTATGAGTCAGGTACCTTTGGAGTTTCTGCATGCATAAGACATCATCTTGGTTATTTCATTCTAGCTAAAACAGCATGGTTCAATATGAACTGTCTAATCCTCATCAAGAAGTCGAAGCATTGGAATTGGATCTCAACGTTGCAATTTCAGAACACTATATTTGAGAGCTTGATTGCAAACATGTAGCTGATTGTATCACTGAAAATAGATCCATGAACAATGAGCTCGAGTGAATCATTCAACAGCTACATTAGAAAACTCAATCTTTTACAAAACTTTTCAGTTAAGTCTGGCCGTAAACAAGCCAATCAAGTTGTCCATGAATTGTCTGTGAGTTGCTAGATTTTATAAATATATGTTCGTCAATATGTTTTTGATTTGATTCTAACTTGTACTCACTTTATCATTTTGGATGAAATAATAATGTATGTGTCTTTTAGTTTAAAAGATATGTGGTTTAATTCATTAATGGGTGTGCATGACATTTGTCGCATTTTTTAATTAGTAAAGGGCTTTTATCTTTTTATTTTATTAATCAATGCATATAATTAATATAATTTTACGATGGTATGACAATATATTATCATTTTTATCATTATAATGCATATTTATGGTAATTATTATAAAATCATCATTATAAACAAAAAATTTCATAAAATATAATAAATTAATTATCATATTATATAAATCAAAATTCATTTAAGATTACAAATTTAACTTATTAATCTAATCATAATATATATTTATTATAATCACCTTAATTACTATAATCGATAAAACTTAAACAAAAATAAATAAATATGGTGATGTTACATATCATTTATCTTATAATAATAATAATGTAATATCTATCATATAATTTAAATTCTAATGTAATTTTGTATATAATTTTTATTTCTTTTAATTTATGATTAAAAAACATATTAAATGATAATATTATTCATCATCAGAAACAAAATTATAAATCTCGACTACCAAATTATATTTAGATTTTTTTCTTAATGAAACAGGAAATTATATTGAGATTATCAAGATTAAACGAAAAATTCACAAATTTGTTTAATTGATTATACGACAATTAACTAACATGCAAAACTATAGTTGTCATAATTTCAAAATGAAAATTGTTGTCGATACGCCGGTGTGTGTATATCAGTATCTATAAAGAGTTTTTTGTCCGTAATTGTAATGGCATGGCATGGCATGGCATTGAAATTGAACATAGGAAGTAGACACGTGCATGGTTATGACTTATGTGTAGGGCATTGGACCCCACAATTATACGGAAGCAAATGTGGGACCATGGCACGTGGGAGGGTGCCTTAAGGACCTAACGAGCTATCCGTGGAATGTTCGATACATCTCCCCTTGCCTTATTCGTAACTTTGCAAATTGCAACAAACAAGATTACATGTTATTGTGCCTTTGTCTCATTGCTTAATTCTTTATTGTTATTTCAATTTGCATATACTCAAATCTTTATATTATTTTGTGTTTATTTTCGCAATCAATTAAACTCCTGCTATCATTATCATATATCCAAGATTATGTAGAGCATGGGCACTTATCCTTGTTTAACTATACCTATGACATCCACTAAATTTTCGATCTTGTTGGAAAGTGTCTCCTTTCCTCCTTCAACATTATTGCAATATGTGTTATTTATAGACTTATAAATTTAATTATATCGAGGAGTGAATTTGTTATAAACTCATTTTTATAATTTAAATCAATTAACACAAAATTATTTTAGATTAATCACTAATTAAATATCAAGTTTAAATTCTACAGTTATTAAATATGTAAAGAAATTTTCTTATTGTTGATAGTAATTCTGTTAGTCAACTTTAATAGAATTGTCTTGTAAGGAAAAATACATTTGTTTTGTACTAAAGTAGAAATATGAAAATATATATATATATATATATATATATATATATATATAAATTAAACACTATAATTGATTTTCTAAGAGAAAGTAACACATTTTTCTTTTTTCCCGTTTTGCATCCAAACTCAATGGAATAACTTAACATGATTGTGTAACAAATTTAAGGAACACAATGGCACCAATTTTGGGCACAGTTGACGCCTCAATTGAATTCGAAGCAAACATCATGCAAGATTGTATCATCATGTAGTAGAGCATGGAAGATTGCTTGCGTGACACCCTTAAACTGGCAACCTATATCAATAGTGAAAATTCCATTTGCAGCATTACTAACATTAACCTTGAATACACCTATGGTGGTTGCTAACCCTGATACAACCTATAACCTTGAATACACCTATGTGTGTGTGTGTGTACTTCTAATTCTAACTTCTTTCAATTCGGTTCAAAATTAGACAGCTAAGTGCAAGATTTCTCATTATCCCATTCCTTTAAGCTTGGAAATATGCCAAATTCATAAATATATGATATATCTTCTACAAGAAACCTCTCTTTTAACTTGGAAATTGGAATTGGAAGCTTCATTTGAAACTACAACAAATTCTAGATCTCTGGATTTGGTCCCAAAAATCTTGGATTTTCATGTTGCCACAGGATACACAAACACACTATTAGCGTAAATTAATTGTTTCTCTATGAAAAGAGGTAAGAGATACATATATATTAAAAGAGAGAGTAAATTGTAGTGGTCTCTTAGGAATAATGCGAGTATTACTACTATCTATTACACAATCATATTAATCATCATCATCTCCATCTCCTGTTAACATATACAATTCAGTTTATTTAACTTAATATTTTGTTCATATAGAAACTTAACATTGTTAACATAAATTATTTTCCATCCTTTAAAATGTGCGAGTATTTTTTACAGAAAAAATATGTGAGTATTATAGGACCGCTTTTATGTTAAAATATAGAATAAATTACACATTATTGTCCTAAGAAATAAAAATATTCACATTGTTGAGGTATAAATACTGAGTAAATTTTATTAATTGAACTAACACAAGATTGATCAGTACATCATTATAAACTATATAAGATATTCAATTTGGCTAGGAATCTCTTCTACCCGGTACACGAAAAAGTCAGAGGCAAGAGAGTGTGCCACTCCATTTCCTTCCCTTTTAGTGAAAGATAAAATCTTGCTATGATCACCTCGCAACATGTTATGACACTCATCAATCAAGCCAAACACATAGATGTAATATCTTAAAAATTACAGTTTGTGTGCTTGTGCGATTAAAAAATTATGAAACAATTGAGATTCTTTGTTTTAAATAAATAAATATGTGTTTTGAGTAATTAAATATAATTAATGATTAATTGTGTAATTAAGAAAAATAATGGAAAGTAATTAAATAAATATTACTTCAAAATAGATAGGTAGAGATGTTGAAAAATTGTGAAGGGGAGTTCAAAATAGATAGATACATTTTTTTGGTCAAATAGTGAAAAGGAAAGGTTTTGGTCAACTCATTAATTACATTATGGTAAATATGTTTTACTTTTGTCTAAATAGAAAATTAGAATTTTAATGAACATTTTTTACTAATGAATTTGTATTGACTTTAATTAGTGAAACTATATGTTCTAACATAATTAGTGGCTTCGAAAATTTAATTAAAGTCTAATCACATTAAATTAAGTTTTAAAATAAATATATATGTCTAATTGAAATAAAAACGAAACTAGACATAACTTATATGCAATGAGAGATTTATCAAATAAATTTACATTGAATAAACTTTTTTCTTATAAATTCTTTTATTCTCTCGTATGAAATTTTAAAATTTGATAATCCTGATAAAATTAAGTAGTATAAATAAAGTGTAATTGTCCTAAGAGTTAAGTATGATTCACACAAATTATCATAGATTCTAGAAGAAAGTCTAATATAAACATTAGAGAATGACAAAGGGTCCTTTTAGCTCTTAAAGTAATCTGACACATGTTATGCTAAGTTTTTAACCCATAAAATAAAAGTTATACAAGTTAAATAAAAATAATTTGAGAATTTTTATTATCAAAACAAGTAACCAATCCGGTCCACACAAGTTTTATTGTACGAATAGTTTCTTCTTGATACATGCTTACACTCTATATGCTCTCTTTCCATTTTTGAGAAAAACTTTGGGGGAGCATGACTAGTCCACCTATGTGTTATAAAGAAGAATCTAGGGATGTAGTCTAGGTCTAGCTGTTTGAGAATATAAGAAGGAAGAAGTTAGAGAGAAGGAGTGAAGGAAAACCACAAGGATCATTGTCATAGTTGCTCACATCCTTTGTAGTGGAAAGCTAGTTTCGAAATAAGGGAAAGTGGATTCTCATTTCTCCTCTTCTCTTGAATGAATGAAAATGAATCATGGATAGATCACATGACTTTAGGTTTATTGATTTTGGATGAGTTGTGAATATCTCAAAACACCGTTAATTAATTAATTGGGTAATGATGATTAAACTCTTATTGTGCTTCACCCCTTTTGATATTCTTGTGAAATTATGGATTGTGATTTAAGAATGTTTGATAAATTGATTGGTATGCTCACTTTGGTAATTTCATAAAGTATGAGAGTGAGTTTTGATAATTAAATGTAATATGAGATTAATATTGGAGTGGAAAAGAGATGTCAAGCGTGGGAGGCTTCTTCCTTCAAATTTGGCAACCTGCAATTGCAGAACACAATCTGATTCAACACCATGCTAAGAATGATGTTGGAGGAGAGGTTTAGGCCTTATTTAATAGTAACTTATTTTATATTTTACTTGTGGGTTTAATTCTGTGATAAATTGTGATATTGAGGCTAAACTTTATGTTTATTTACTTCAGATTGCATTTTAAATCTAGCTATTATTGTGTTATGGATTTGTATGGCCTTTGGAAAGCCAAAATCTCTATTACGTTTTACTTTTACCTATTTATGAAATATTTGAAATTTGAAGTAAGCCATTTTTAATTTTTTTTGCTGACAAAAATTTGAAGCATGTGATGCCTTTTATCAAATGATTTTTTTTGGGGAAAATCCTCTGTATTTATTTCACTAAGTCTTTTAAATAATAATAAATGGTTTTGGGTTAAAGGGTGTCCCAAGAAACAAATGAGAACATTCTTTTATTTTTATATACTCTCTTTGTTACTTTTTAATTGTCAATTTTTTTAAAATATTTATATTTATTTATCGTTTGTAAAATTCAAAATTACATTAATTACTATTTGCTACTTTTTACTTAATTTACACATGTATTTATTGAATAGTATAAATGAATGAAAAAAGTAAAATAAGAAACCCATAATTATTTTATTAGAACAAGAAAATTTATTACATTTTTGGTTTCTATATACAAACCTTAAAAGACACACAAAAATAATCTTAAATAGTATAAAAAAGATATGATCACTTTTAAATGAATTAATTATTAATTATTTTTATATCTTTAAAAAAGATATGATCACTTTTAAATGAATTAATTATTAATTATTTTTATATCTTTA
>CM023956.1:27255989-27286421 GCA_013407115.1 Glycine latifolia
TTTTTTTTAAAAATTTGTTAATGAAATAATCACTCGTTTCTAATGAAAATGGATTCATTTATTGGACTATTGACAATATAAATTATATTCATTGGTTAAAAAATTATACCTTAAAATATATTACTCTAAATCATTTTCATTAATTACAACCACCATTTAAACTATTTAATTTTATGGATTTCTAAAATAAAATTTAAATTTATGATATTATTAATTAAAATTAACTAATTTAATTATTTTTATGGTCTCATGAATTAAATATTTGTTTATTATACTTAGGATCGAAGGTAAGGAGTTTTAGAGTATGATTAAAAGCTTATAGGTCCCATTAAAAAAGCTTATAGATTATTTCCTTTTGTTTTCTTATTTTATTCCCAACAGTTGAATAATTTAAATTTAAAATTAATTACTATAAATTATTTTATATCCATTGTTTTGTAATTTTATTATAAAAAAACTAATTACTTTAGTTACTCCAATATATCTAAATATAAAAATTATTTTACTCCATCAATTATATCTCTAATAAATTATTAAAATGATCTCTAAAAAGAATTCAAAATTCAATACTATACTTATTATTTTACCATTAAACCTGTGCTAGTAACCTTCAAGGTAAGGTTCCATTCCATCATTCATTGTCTCTGTCTCTTGAGTAACCCATGTTACAAATACCTATGTTCATGTTCATAATAATACTAATCTATAATTATTAATAAAAATAATTATTCACTTTGTTCTATATATTTTATTAAATAATTTTATCTTTAAATCACTTATTAAATTTCAATTTTTTTATCCTTAAAAATAATGATAAAAAGTGTAACCCAAGAATCTCTTCGGAAATAATCTCCAATACATTATTTGTAATGTTGTGCCTTTGTAATAATTTTCCAACAACAAAAACTGTAATAAACACAATGTAATAATTAGGTTCATACTTTTTTAATTATTTTGTGTGCAATTTGTTAATTAAATAATTATTATTAACTATTAAGAATCAACGCTGAAGAGACCCTCTTCTTCGATGTCTTAGAACGGAGAAAAACACACCCTCTTTCTCAATCTCTCTCTCTCCCTCTCCCTCTCTCTTCTTCCGTACGCGATCTCTTTCACTATCTTCCAATTCTCAATTTTTCACCACACACCACTGCAAGTCCTTCTCCATTTTCTCGCATTTTAGGTTTCTGGGGCTTTTCCCTTTTTGGGGTTCTGAGTGGGTAAAAAAAAAATCATTTTCCCACTTTTTTTTTTGCGTACTAAGATTTGAGCTGAATATCACGGTGTGGGGTTGAGCTCAGATTCACGGCGTGGAGCAATTCGAAGTAAGTTTCCACCTTTATTGCATTTTGGGTTTGTTCTAATTTCAGTGAACGATGATCGAGTTGGTTGATTTGGCTGTTTTTCTGTGTTCAGTGTTATGTGTTGGTGGATGAGTGGATCTGTGTTTTGATGTGATTGTTTTTAACAATGGGGTGGTGGTTTCACTTGGGGTTATGAGAAATTTTGGTTTAGTTAAAGGGTGTGAAGTTCAAAGTTTGTTTTTTTCTACTTTTTTAGTGGGGGTATTGGAGCACACTAAAAGTAATCTGTATATGGAGATTAGTTTGATTGGGAGATGTGTTTCTAATGTTTTGACTATCTGTGGACTCATTTTTATGTTTTTAATATTTTCATATGCATTATTTTTCTTTTTTAGGTTAGAATTTAGCAATTGGGATATATTAAACTTTGTTTTTGGAATTTGCAAAATAAGGAATTTGAGCTGATGTGAAGGTTAGCTGATGGAATTGTTGATTTTTATTATTATTCATAGTTAATAAAAAGTCGTGATGGATCGGGTGTATGATGTTTCTCTTATCATGCACTGTTTGACCAACTTATGAAAAAGGTAGATAACTAGTTGTGGCATAAACTAGCGAATTGTTGAATTGTTAGCTTATGCTATTATTGCATCTTTCTGCAATATACCGTTTAGGATGGTATTGTCATAGGCTTACTGGATAAGAATAGATGCACATGTAGAAGAATGTGGATACAATAAGGTTGTGACAAACACACATCTTTTTTAGCAGTTGAATATGTGTTATTCTCTGTTGCAGGGTTTTAGCAGCCATTTCCAGTCACTAATTTCTGTCTCTGACTCTGAAGTACTGCTTTTGGAATTATTGGATTCTTCATTTGGTGAGGGTTTTGGCAGGACCATAATGCTTATAGCTCCACCTACTGATGTGAAATGATAGATATTTTGAACTATTGATGGCATTCATTTAAGCAACTTGTTTGCCTCATTGCAATATACAAAATACAAATATGCCTTCATGGTGGGGGAAATCATCGTCAACCAAGAAGAAAGCAAATAAGGAAAGTTTTATTGATGCTTTTCACCGAAAATTTAAAATCCCATCCGAAGGTAAACCAAGCGGTAGGTCTGGAGGATCTCGTAGACATTGCAATGATTCAATTTCAGAGAAAGGGGCTCAGTCTCCTCCTGAATCAAGATCTCCTTCGCCTTCCAAAGTGGGAAGGTGTCAAAGCTTTATTGAAAGGCCTCATGCTCAGCCACTACCACTTCCTGGCCTGCACCCATCAAATATAAGCCGAGCAGATTCCGAAATTAGTATACCATCATCTAGAACAAGACAGGAAAAGGGCTCCAAATCATCATTGTTTCTTCCACTACCAAAACCGGCGTGCATGCGTGGTAGGTTGAACCCTACTGATTTGGATGGAGATTTGGTCACTGCTTCAGTCTCTAGTGAGAGCTCTGCTGATAGTGATGAACCTGTGGACTCTCACAATCGTAGTCCTCTGGCAACTGACTGTGAAACTGGGACTAGAACTGCTGCAGGCAGTCCCTCCAGGTATACTCTACAAGCATTCACGATAATGTGCTTCAGGATTGTATATTTTGTTGTATATGCATGCCTAGGTTATCTATTGTTAGAGAATAGAGATGTAATTGTGTAATATAAAATCATTAATGTGCCTTCACCTAAAAGCTTAAGCTTTTGGGATAGTTGGTTCATGGCATGGTATCAAAGCCTCTCAGTTCAATATTGCTGTTCCCATTCTTTAAAAAGTCAAATTTCAGCACATGGTAGGTGGACCAGTGCATTATCCACACTTTAAGTTCAATGGGCTCTTATCCGAGGGTGTGTATTAGAGATATAATGTGAAATCATTCATGTATCTTCACCTAAATTTTAAGCTTTTGAGGTAGCTGGTTCATGACATTTATGATTACTTGCAAATAATTTACTTTACTCATTTTGGATGTTGGCCTTTTCATGAAGCTTGATGCAAAAGGATCAATCATCTACTGTTTCCCAAATAAACTCAAGGGAAGCCAAAAAACCGGCAAATATTCTGGGTAATCATACGTCTTCTACTTCACCAAAACGTAGGCCCTTAAGCAACCATGTTACAAATCTGCAGATTCCTCCTCATGGTGCCTTCTGCAGTGCGCCTGACAGTTCAAGATCAAGTCCATCAAGAAGTCCATTGAGAGCATTTGGTACAGAACAGGTGTTGAACTCTGCTTTTTGGGCCGGGAAGCCATATCCAGAGGTCAATTTTGGTGGATCTGGCCACTGCTCAAGTCCCGGTTCTGGTCACAATTCTGGGCATAATTCAATGGGAGGGGACATGTCAGGACAGTTATTTTGGCAACCTAGCAGGGGTAGCCCAGAATATTCCCCCGTACCTAGTCCCAGAATGACTAGCCCTGGTCCAAGCTCTAGAATTCAGAGTGGAGCTGTTACACCTATTCATCCAAGAGCTGGGGGAACACCCAATGAATCACAAACAGGAAGGATTGATGATGTAAAACCACAGAGTCATCGTTTGCCCCTTCCTCCCTTAGCAGTTACAAATACTTTGCCTTTCTCTCATTCAAATTCTGCAGCAACTTCTCCATCTATGCCAAGAAGTCCAGGAAGAGCAGATAATCCAATTAGCCCTGGATCACGTTGGAAGAAAGGAAAGCTGCTTGGCAGAGGCACATTTGGACATGTCTATGTTGGCTTTAATAAGTATGTGCTTTTGACCAGAAGTTCTTGATTATATCTTTTTTCTGCTTTTAAATCCATTAGTGTATGCATCTTATAAATTGTTTGGTTAAAATGTTGTCATGTGTAGGGAAAGTGGTGAAATGTGTGCTATGAAAGAGGTAACTCTGTTTTCAGATGATGCCAAATCTAAAGAGAGTGCTAAGCAATTAATGCAGGTAAATAGATTTCGATTTTTACCTTCGAAAATTTTTGTGGGACTGAGTAATCCTTATTCTTTGTGCAATATGTCAGTATCTATTTCTGTTTCAAATTTGGTGTAGCTTTGAAAATCTAACTCCCAGATTCTGGCAGGAAATTACCTTGTTGAGCCGGTTACGACATCCAAATATTGTGCAGTATTATGGTTCTGAAACAGTAAGCTCTCCATTTCCTGTTTCTTTCTCATTCTCATGTTTATATTAGCTGTTTGAGTGATCATGGATTTATTTTGAGATTTATCTGCAGACTGCCAATTTCTAATGTTTGCATGATCAAATAGTTACAAGATTGTTAGTTGCTGGTGGTTTACATTTTTACTTGTCATCATAATATTAGAAACTTGTTTACAATATTTTTCTTTTCAGTCTACTTATAGAAACTGCCAAATCATCCCTTAAACAGGTAGGTGACAAGCTTTACATATATCTGGAGTATGTTGCTGGAGGCTCCATATATAAACTTCTTCAAGAATATGGACAATTTGGTGAACTAGCTATTCGTAGTTTTACTCAACAAATTTTGTCAGGACTTGCTTATTTACATGCTAAAAATACTGTCCACAGGTAAACAGAGTCACTTTTTCATTTTTAAAACTTTAAATTTTACTGCTTCCTCATAATGATTAATTTTTATGCTTAAGAGTCCTGATATATATCTATCACTTAATTGCATTTCTTTTAAAGGGACATCAAAGGAGCAAATATACTGGTAGATACTAATGGCCGGGTTAAGTTGGCAGACTTTGGCATGGCAAAGCATGTAAGCTTGGAGATAAAAGTTATCCTTTTTATTTGCATTGAAGCTAATTGTAGGATTTGAAAATTGGTTTCTGTTGCTTAGTGAAATTATGAATAAAGGTTTAAAAATAAATAATTCACTGACTCAAGGGAGTGCTATTTCCAATTCAGTGGGGTTTATTCATGTTCCTTTATCATTTTTTCTCTTCCCTTTTTGGAGGATATCTTTCATGTCCTAACTCCTACCAGTTTATCATGTATGACTTCAATTTGAAAAAAAGATCACTATGAATCCAAAAGACAAATAACTACATCTGGTTCTTTTGGTTTTATTGAGTTCATGAAATATTGTTTTCCTGCATAATTGGCATTTGATATCACATCTGGTATAAATAATCATAAGGTTGCATGATCTATCCTGTTTCCCCAAATATTAACTTGCATATTTTGCAGATAACAGGGCAATCATGTCCATTATCATTCAAGGGAAGCCCTTATTGGATGGCTCCTGAGGTTGTAATATTTTCTCTGTTAGTTTCAGACCTTTATAGATTCAATTACATCTTGGTTTTGTGACTTCATAGCTTTGCTTTCTGATTTTTCAGGTTATAAAAAACTCTAATGGTTGCAACCTAGCTGTTGATATATGGAGCCTTGGATGCACAGTTTTGGAAATGGCTACAACTAAACCTCCTTGGAGTCAGTATGAAGGGGTTTGTAATTTATATCAACATATTGGAATTTGGAACTTTAGTTTTTTCCTTTTTCCTATTATTTTATGTAGTTTGTTCTTTTCATTTATAAAGTACTGATGCTATTTCTTGTATTAATTTATGCCTTGACATCATGTATTATTGTCTATGCATGTTAATATAACAGGTTGCTGCCATGTTCAAGATTGGTAATAGCAAGGAACTCCCGACAATCCCAGATCATCTCTCTAGTGAAGGAAAGGATTTTGTTAGGAAATGCCTACAACGTAATCCACATAATCGCCCTTCAGCCAGTGAATTATTGGACCACCCTTTTGTTAAATGTGCTGCACCTTTAGAAAGACCTATTCTGGGTCCCGAGTCTCCTTCAGACCCAGCAGTATCAGGGATCACACAAGGAGTGACAGCTTCGGTAGGAAGCTATTTCAAACATAAATCTTATAAAAAAAAAATGTGTCTTTCTATATTCTTAGTGTGAAGTGGGATAACCTGTTTGTCTTGCATTGCATATCTCATTCTTTTGTGTCAAATATTCTTAGTGTGAAGTAGGAAGCTTCTTTAGTGTGAAGTGAGATAGCCTGTGAAGTGGAATAAATTTGGAAGCCATCTGCTCTGCTACATGAAAATGTCATGAGAATTTTGTGAAATTCATGCATTCAAATTCCTTTTGATTGCTGAACCATTTGTCTGGCTATGTATTTTGTATAGACTATATACATTAGACAATTCATTCTCTTGGAAATACAAACTTGAATAATTAAATCTATTGGAGACTATAATATTGGGGGACAAAGGCATGATATTTATTCTCATCCCTTGTCCATTTATGTTGCCATAGAAATTGATTTTACATATTTTTCTTAGGCAGCATGAAGGATCAGATGGAATGGGCAGGGGCAGTAGTTTGAACCAGATTCAATGTTGAGGGATTTAGAACAGATCAAATGTTCTAGGTTTAGAACCCCCTCAGCTCTGAAATCCACTGGATTATAAAGAAATTTCTAATATTTATTGATGAAAAATAATTTCTAATCCATTTTACAGATAGTGCCCTTTATATAGACATGATACAACTTGATTGACTCTTCTAGGACTTCCCAATTCATATTGTAATTTACCGTCATAATTACCTTTATTATCTAAAATAAGTTTTAATAAAATCCAAGAAACAAATTCCTAGAAAAAAAAATACTGAAATATTCAAAATGAAACATCACTAAAAATTTAATTGACCTTTCTTTGTCCTGCATCAACAAATTTTCTGTTTTGATATCATGACTGGCTGTATAAAACTTTGAAGTTTTTTTTTTCCCCCAGTATCTATCAGTTGTAAGATACTGGAAAATTTTGCCTGCTTAATGGAATGATCTTTGAAGTTAGTTTCTTTTATTGTTTCTCCTCTACCCTCTTGTAATTATTGTGGAAATTTAATTCATCTATGATAAATTTTCAGGGCATTGGGCAAGGAAGGAATCCATCCAAGTTGGATTCAGATCGACTTTCTCTTCATTCTTCTAGGTTTTTGAAAACTAATCCTCATGCAAGGTTTCTCTCTCTCTCTCTCTCTCTCTGTGTCACGCACACACACTGCACACACAAGGTTGCTGACACTACCAATGGTGGTCTGAAATTAGTTCATTTATCTCCAGTGAAATCCAAATTCCAAGGAATATATCTTGCCCTGTTTCACCCATTGGAAGCCCACTTTTGAGGTCAAGATCGCCACAACACATGAATGGGCGAATGTCTCCCTCTCCTATATCTAGCCCTCGGACTGCTTCTGGTGCATCTACGCCTCTCAGTGGTGGTAGCGGTGCCATTCCATTTAGTAATCACTTAGTTTACATTCAAGAGGGTCTTGGAAACTTGCCAAAGTCTTCAAATGGTGTCTACGTTAGTGGCCCTGCTCATCATGACTTGAATGTTGACATTTTTCGAGGAATGCAACAGACATCTCACATTACATCAGAACTGGTTCCAAGTGAAAGTGATGTTCTGGGGAAACAGTTTGCACGGACTCCTCATAAAGAGCCGTATGATGTTCAATCAGTCTTGGCTGACCGTGTTTGCCGGCAGCTGCTGGGGGATAATGTGAAAATTAACCCATGCCTTGATCTAAGTCCCAACTCTTTGCTCAGCCGGGCTAATGGTTTATAACATGGAGCATTTCCCTAGGCCCACTTTTTGAGCTAGTCTTTGATGTTTGTCAGAATGATCCATTTATTGTTCTATTTGCTGAGGAAGTAATTGTAAAATAAGGAGCCAAAGCATAGGAGAATCGATGTAATAAATTTTGATCCAAGAATAGAAGTGCTGGGGCACATAATTCCATTCTGCATGGCTTCAGGCTCAGGCTTTGTGGAGTTCAGAACCTTTAAGTTGAAGTACCAAACTAAGCCATACGATGAAACTTCCTGACATTTGATTTGTCTATATTAACTGAAGCAAATGCTCACTGGTTGCAAAAAGAGGAGCTTATGTTTGTATGTAGAATTTTCAAGATGCAGCATAAGTGCATCCTAAGTAGGGAGCTTGGATTTCTCTCTGGTGCCTAAGATATGAGAATGATAGGATTAATGTTAATATTAACTCAAGGAATGAGTTTTTCTAATCATATGTATGCAGTTCCTTCAGTTAAAGAATTTATGCAATGACAATTGTATCTTTTAGAACGTCATATAGATGCCAAAAAAAAAAAGTGAAATTGGTACAAAATTTAGCTTTTAGACTATTTTTTGGGAGGTGATATTGCTGTACAGAATATGGAGACTGTATTGTGATTCTGAATTTATTGATGAGAAGCCAAGGATTTGTGGAACCCATATATCTCTTGATTGCATGCTCAGATGTATTACTGTCATTATATACCTTTCTGCTGGATTTATTTTGTACATTATTATTTGAAGTAAAAAATTGAAGATATATGATTTGTGATCCTTTCAAGTGGTTTATGCAGTGCTTATCTGATGGGGTCAACCTTCGTATTATTATTTTTCCTAGTGATTCATGCATGAGCACAATGCTTATAGGCACAATTAATCAATAGGACAAGATGTATTAAAATGCACATAAAGTCTTGTGTTGAAATTATTTTATTAGCTTGAACTTTTGATTAGTTTATCTACACCTATTGTATTAATGCAAGAATTTTTCCTATACTTTAATGCTATTGGCAACTCCTCAATTAGGTAGTTGGGACATTAAACAGTTTGCTGTGGCAGGTTGATCTCCAGAATATCTCTGCTGTTGAGCCCCTAACTACATTAGGCTAATGGTGAGGGGGTTTAAATCTTCGTTATTCTTTTAAGGTTTAAATATATTTAATTTCTAAAGATATGATTATTGTCTAAATAAAAACTTAAGTTGTTTAATTCCTTAAAATTGTAAAACTCTTGGTTTTAATCTTCATAAAAGATTAAAATCATATCAATTTTGTTAAATGTGAGGATTAAAAACAATGTATTTTTATATATAAAAAAAAAACTCAACTCATTTTTATGGATCATAAACATATAAGTGTTAACGATGTATCTCAAACCATGCCAAATAATATAATGAATACAATTTTCCTTTCCAATGAATTGCGATGTTCAATCACAAATCATTCATTTTTCATGCGGATATAAATTTTGGTGTGTTCCGGCAAGCAATTATAAAATTAATTTTAAAATGTAATTTATATTTAGATGTTTTTATTTTAAAAATAAGTTAATATTAAAACTTCGTATAAATTTTGATCCAACGGAAAAATTATATAAAATTATTTCAATTCGATCAATTTCTTAATGTGAAATCAAACATCAATTTTTACCTAAAATCGCATTAATTAATTTTTCAACATGATTCTAGTAAGCCAACATGAAGCCATTCACAGTCATCTAACAGATCAAGATACCAAAAAGGATGATATGAATAACCTCGTTAGTGTAAACGAATACGTTCAGCAATATCATAACAGTAAAATCCCACAGAGCATGCAACATATTGCATTATTTATTTAATCCCCAAATGGGTACATTACAAATAAAGTGGCGCTACTTTTTATTTGTTTATATTGGAAAAGTTGCGTTACTTTTGTGCCACGTGATTCTGCCGGTTAATTATCTAGTGCCAATTTATCTTGATTGTGACACAAATCATAGTTAATTGAAATTGGAGAATAATAGGATACCTAAAGATACAACTATACAAGTCAAATTAGTCGGAAGTTAATTTCCTTATTTAATATAGTTATAGTTTGGTGCTTCTTCTCTCCCTTGACTGTCATGTCGTGAGATTATTAAATCCTAGTTGGAAGATATTTGTCTGAATTACAGAAAAATGACAAAATAGAAAACAGTAAATAACTGTTACAAAAATCAGATTACAAGCATCTCTAAATTTGTGATTGTTAACTAAGCATTTATTTATTCCTCTGTAATGAGGTACTGTACAAGGGAAAAGGTCAAGTGAATGTTTAATCTGTTTAATGGATCATTAATGTGTCTGAAAACTATCACTAGATATTAGTCCCTACTCCTTAGGTAACTTGATATCAAGATTTAACCAAATTTGAGCTATACTCCCACTGTTTCCTTGCAAGCTCTGGATCAGATGCTGGTGAACTTGCTTCAGCTAAGTTACTGTCCGCAAAGTAGCAGCCAGTCAACCCTTTTACTTGTGGATGCAATGCAACATAACATGTGGTTGCTACTCCCTATGTTGAAAGGAAAGAGACAAAAGAATATTATATAAATTACATTCACATTCATATGTTTTACTTAAATTTCATTTGATTCCTCTCTTTTTATATCCTACAAAAAAATCTCTTAATTGTTTACTTCACATTATATATAGACCTCCTTCTTTCTAAACACCGTTTAATAATCTAACAGATATTAGACATATGTTATTCACATGACTTTTAATGAAAATTTATGTCTAAAATATCCTGATCTTCTTCCTCTCAACCTGAAAAAATATTTTAATATTATTGCTTCTTTTTTATTTTTTGTGTAATTGGATATAAACTCAACTTTTTGTTAGACATGAACCCACTTTGTTAGTACGCAGTGTTAACAATCTTCTTCTCATCTTCTGTTCTACTAACATACATATGAACTAATTTTTGATTCTCAACAAATATTTTCAGCACATCATGATTAGTCTTAAGGGGAAGAATTTTACCACTAGCAGTAGAACAAAATCATAAAATAAAAGGGTGACATGATGACAAGTCTAAATCATTAGCAATGTTGTTCACACAGTCATGTATTCTATGTATTCCAGTTCATCTATTGTGTTAATATGATCTCAAACATTAACACTATTTTAATTAATAATAATAAACAAATGATTTTTAGTTAACCTATTGTGTTTCATGTGATTCCAAACATCAACATTATTTAATCAACAATAATAAACAAATGATTTCCAGTTCATCCATTGTGTTTTCTGTTGTCCCAAACATCAACGTTATTTTAATCAACAATAATAAACAAATAATTTTAAAAATCATAAGTGGTCTCAAACTGGTCCTCTATTCAAACTCATTCAGAAATAAGTAACAATAAACAATCAACATTAAATAAATAATCTTAAAAAGTAACATATATACAAGGTTCAATGGTCACTTATAGGCATAACTCCAACATGAACAGAAATCGTGGAATAGGAAGAGAAACACTCGTGAAAGTCGAAGAGGAAGACAAATGAAGACGTTCATGAACGTCGCGAACTAGAAGAGGAATAATGGAAAATTTGCAAACGGTGAAGAGGAATAGAACGTAAACGTCATGAGAGAAAGAAAAACTCGCACCTCCTGGACGCTGAAGAAGAACTTGCTAACAAGAAAAAGATGAACAGTACTCACGAATGGTGAGGAGGAATGAAGCGTGAATCCTAAATTCTGAAAATAATTGGGAAGAGATAATTTGGGTTTTACAATTAAAATGTAAGGATAATTTTGTCTGCTCACATATTTCAATTGGTGTTAGTTAACGATGTTAATAAAGAGGGTAAAAGTAATGTGAAAAAATTGAGGAATATCAAGTAAAATTTGAGCAAAACACGTGCGAGTATAATTTACTTTTTTTTTAGTATGTGAAATATCCATCAACTTATCCTAAGATTAATCTTCGTGAGAGAATCTATCTGGCTACTTTTGAAACACCATCAAATCGTATATGTTTAATAAGGAAGGATGGTAAAGAAATCTAAAGTAGTGTCAAGAAGTATCATTACAATTCAAAAAAAAAAAAAGTGCTTCGTGCCATTTCCTTCATTTTCTCTTATGTTTCAGGGTACCATTTCTATCTCAGTTTGTGATTGATAGGCATAAATACCACTAAAATGAAATTTAGCTATTAAATAAATTTCAAAACACCAAATAAGAAAGGAACTACCATCCATTAAACTGTGATAACGAAATAGATTGGTGGCAATTGGTCCTGGGTTTGCAGTTATGTTTGTGCCCTCCTCCTGCTACAAGAAAACATCAAGGAGCGGGATGACTGTTCTGTTCTTTGTTGCTTTAACTTTTGACAATGATAATATTCTCAGAAATATGAAGATTCTTTTTCAAAATAATGGAAACAGATGCAACTTGTGATTTGTATAAACCTCAGATGCGCTATATTCTAGCAGTAAAGGAATATGATTCAAGTCTTAGTTTAACTAACAAGCTCATGGATATACATTAATTATTTGATATCTGAGTAAACTATCATCTCTCACATCTTATTTAGTTTATACATCTTGAACTATCTACATAACTAATTCTTATTCAGGGATTTGACATAAGACACCAAACTTCTGATTTACCATGTACATCATATTAGATTTCCCCCAAAATCATCTACACGTATTTGAGTTTGGATTGAGATAAATTTGCAATCATATATACTCTTTTGAGTAGATCATTTATTACATGGAACAAACAATACATGAGGCACACTGGCAGTTAGATGGTGCATAAACTAAAAGTAAAAGCCAAATGGAACCTTATATTGTTTCAGAGGAGCTCATTGTATATGTCAAATCAAGATCAAATATGTTGAATGAAAAGAGAAATAAATTTCAAGCCACCAAGGCTGCAGCCCCACCCACAAAAGTGGCCTAGTGCACAAGGCTCCCTCGATTTTACGGTTTGGGGAGGATTGAATGTATGCAATTGCAAACTTGCTCCTATAAGCAGAGGCTGCTGCTTCTGTGACTAGAATTAATGGCCACCAGGTCACAAAGTAACAATCTTGTTGTTATGCTAAGGTTCAGCCTCCCATCCCTATTCAACACCTGACTGATGTACCACAGTAAGAGAATTACTAAAAGGCTTTACAGAAAGTTCTTGCTAAAACAGAATGTCAAGAACAAAAATGGTGCCTATCCAAAAGAAGGTAAATGGTCTTTTAAAATAAGAAGCATCAGGAAATCTTCTTAATTTGCAATAAAAATGAGTCAGTTTTAGAAGTAAAAAACAAAGAGTCCAGATCAACAAGATCATTGCTACCTTCCAAGGTCCAAGCAACCTGACAAAAAAGCTCATAACATAAAATTCGTCTCTCCCTATATATCACAATACAGTTTACAGATGCAGTCTAAACAAAAATGCACTGCATAACAAGTTTTAGGGTGCCAGAAATAACTTTTTCAATCTGAACTCAACCTTCATCGTAATTATCCTCATTACCCTCAAAATCACCACAATTCTAAGAGCATCTCCAATGCAAGGAATCCAATTGGGTTTCTTAAGTAACTTTTTGTGGTCCCCGCAATACTTTTTGTGATTCCCACAGTGCTATGTCACTCCTAAAAAATTCATCTAATATTTTGCTTCAATGCAAGAAACTACAAGGAACTCAAAAAAATTCACATATTTATATTTTTTCAATATAAATTTAAATAAATAAAACTAAATACGTAACAATATAAAACAAAATTTTACATAATAATAAATAATTAAACACAATAACATCGAAATAAATAAAAAATCTAGACCTCGAAAAAAAAATTACATAAATTTAGTTATTGTTATTTTTGTTTCTGAAACATTCCCAAATATGCTCAACTAAATCTGCTTGGAGTTGTCGGTGTTTTTGTTTGTCGTGAACCTCTGCTCTCCTTTGAAGGTATGTTGATCTGATACTAGGGTGGGCACCTAAAGATGGAGAGAGAATAAAAAAGATTGAGAATGGATAAGAGAAGTGCAAAGAAGCAAAAAAGAATACCTATATTTATAAACAAACATTGCACCGTTATATTCCTCCAACGGTTACATTTTGTTAACAACTCTTTTTATTTTCTTCTTTGCATTTATTTGTTAATGGCTTTTTTCATTTTTTATTGTGTATCCAACGGCTTCTTTGACTCTTTTCATTTTTATTTATGTATCCAACGACCCTTTTCATTTTCATTTCTGCATCCAACGACGCTTTTTTGTTATTGTGTACATCCAGAAGCTTTCCCAAATGAGCAAAAACCCATATAGCTTTTCATCCAACGACTCTTTTCATATCCAAAAGCTTTCCAAGCATTCCACGCGTTCCTCTCTCTTCATGCTCTGCTCCTTCCGCTTCTCTGCTCTCTCACTTCCGCTTCTCTGCTCTCTCCCTTCAAGAGAGGAGACTCTTCCACTCAGCCTCTACCCTCTCTCTCAGCTTCTCACACGCGTTCCTCTTTCTCCACCCACTCCAAAAGCTTCGAGAAAGCGAGCAGGGTCGTTGTCGTTGTCGTTGTCGCCGTCGCCGTCGGGGTCGGGGTCGGGGTCGCTCCTCTCCTCTTCACGGTCAGTATTGGTTTCATTTTTTTTTGCAATTGTTCTTCATCTTCCTATTTTGATTTATCAATTTGGGACGAAACGGTTGGGAATAACAGAAATAAGGGGTTTTACGTGAAAATAATATTTTTTAATTGGGAAGAAACAGTTCCTTATATAAGGAACCCAAACTCTGCGGAAAAAATGAGTTCCGCTATATCAGAGTGCTCCAATGCAAGAGGAAATGCAAGAAACAGTTCCTTAACCTAAGAAACCCATGAAGATGTTTGCATTGGATGTAAAAGAGATTATGACACCTTCCACATAAAAAGTGGCACACTTCCCTCTGGTCATTATCAGAGTGATGTGAAATAAGAGTTTCAAATTTCCAAAAGTAGCTCTTTATTGACAAACACCCTTAGGAAAATATTTTACACTTCCCAACTCCAGTTGAACCACTCATTTTTTTACATAAACAAATTTCACCTCACATTCAGAAACATGCTACTAGCAGATATAGCATATAATCAATAAACTCAAATAAATCAGTCACCTTTAGCCGTCTTGCGATCTCATTGGCATGCAACATATTAGCAAGCTTTGATTGCCCATATGCAGACTAACTGTTATACCTGTACATTGATAAGAAAATGAAAATATCAATAAATTAATGCTTGGATGGAGGGGTTTGGAGGGAAAGCGAATGAAAGGTTACTTTTTTAATTCAATTTAACTTAATATTTTATTACTTGAAAATTTTTAAAATAGAAAGATTAAAATGAGATATTACTGTGTAAGCTTCTGATCATCTTTTATTCATTTTCATAAACTTTTTTTTAATTCTTTATATTTAAAATTGAAAAATTAAACCCTCCCTTCCCTTTCCCTCCAAACCCCTCCATCCCTACATATTATTAGTTTCAGAAACAATAAGTAGTTACCAATGAAAAGGGGGAGAGCTGAGGGGAGTTCATTAAGTTAAAAACTGTTAATTGACAGTAAGTATATATTTGAGTGTACTAAATTTTATATCATTGAAAATATTGTTACCCTGCTTTATCATTTATTTTATTGAATCTAATCCCTTCAGGATATGGTATTTTATTGAATCTAATCCCTTCCCTCCTTCCTCTGTTCAATAGCAGTCCGTTTCATTGTTTCAAGAAGAGACCCTTATATCTCAAATTCCCTTATAAAAGCAATAGGATAAAATGTTCTTGTATGCAACTCAATGATTATAAATAAACAATTCCAATTATGATTTACCAAAAGAAAAAAAGAAAATACAAAACAAAAAATTGAAATTGATAGAATTTACAAATTCATAAATTTCAAAGTATCTGGAGATATGGAAGTATTTTTTTTAGTGTCAGTAAACTTTTGGAATATAAAATGTATTACTAACATTTCTATATTGTATTTGAATAAATAATGTATATGCGGATAATTTTAAAAAAATTTCATGTTGTTAGTTATTCAATATCAAACTAATATATATGTTAACTTTTTTACTTTTATAATAATTATATTAAAAGTCATGTTAATGTTGATTTTTAACTGCTCAGCGGTATATTTTTTATATTAATAATACATAAAAATTAAACTTATTATATGTATTATAAAATTTATTATCGTTACATTAATTTTTTATATATAAATCGGTACTTTAATTGATTATAGGATTAGCTAAGAAAATTATTAAAAAAATAGATGATGTATTATATTAATATTTAAGAATTTAAATTCTTTATTGAGAATACTTGATTTAAAACCTTAAATATTTTTAATTAATACGATAAATGTACTTATTAAAATTTATTTTAAATTATTGAAAATAAATTTTATTAGTTGTTTTTCTTAAGAAAAAAGATAAAGTTAGCCATTATCACTTAGCAGGTGGAAGGAAATTTCATAGGTTCCTAGCACTGTCATCCAAATTAATGATTCGATCCTGTCAAGTAGAGAAAATTAATGTGATGGGAAACTTTCTTTATTTTTCTGTTCGATATCCTAGCTATTTGATGAGAAAGTACAATATTTGCCTCTCAAATGTGAGATAGTACTTTTATATGCAAATGTACGCAATTTTAATATCACATGAGTATGACTAATAAGTAGCTGTTAATGTTCTTTTACCTCTCAATTACTGTTGTCTTTTGCAATTACTCAAGTAACTACCCTAGCAGCTTCATCTTCATGTACTTTTCAATATCTTCAAAAATATTATTTTCTTAAAAATATCAAAATAAAACAACTACACTGTATTAGGTTAAGTGAAATAAAAATAAATAGAGTAATTATATATAGACACCCATATATAATATATTTATTTTAACAATTTTATTTTCTTTATGTCTTTCTCTTCTTATCAAATCATATTATTTATCATATTTACACTTCTCTTTATTTTTTCTGTTAAAGTGTCAAACTAACATAGAATATTTATGTAATTTTATCCAAAGGAATAAAAGATAAATATGAGATAAAGTGGATGAAGGACACACACATATACATAAGTACTTGTTTGGTTAGATAAAAATGTGACTACGAGATAAAAGGAGATGAAGGGAATTCCTTTTAAAAAAATGACAATGAGTTTATCAATTAGGCAAAGCCAATGTGATTGCTGATCATTTGAGTATATATAGAAGGACCCTGCATACAATCACAATGATGATTCATGAGCTTTATAAGAAAATTAAGATTACGAATCTGGATGTAGATGTAATTAAGCCTTAGTACCTTATGTCTTGGGTTGCAAATATTGGAAATCCTGTGTGACTTAAGGTCTCAACTTAGATAGGATTGAGCTTTAGATTAGAAGCTATAGTCTTTAAGGATCTGCCTTGGTTTTTCAGAAGCAAAAAGAGTGGACAATTTTGTTGCCAGGCAGAATGTATGTTTCTAAGGAGGTGCATCCTAGATGAGGCGCCACATAATAAGCGCAAGTTCACCATCAATCCGTGAGCTACTAATTATATGGTGTATTTAGAGAAGAAGAAATGAATAGCTGTTTGGTAGGATATATACTATATATATATATATATAAAGCCAATTCCTATCTCTATCCATATGTCAGTTCAAGTTCTTTATGGTTGGAAATCTGCTCAAGGACGAATTAATACATTATCCAATTACTAGGAGCTGACCTAATGCATGCTTGTTTGTGGAAGAAATTAACCTCAAGGCTACGTAGCATGCAATGGAATATTGACGCATGCTTTATTCATATGGCCTCTGTTGGAAGTTCAAACAACACAAAATAATTTGCTGCCATTATACATCAGTGCAGATTGAAGCTCAATCATGTCCAAAACTATTCAGTTAGTTTAATTAAAAGATAAACTAATCAAGTCGTTCATTGTTTAGCAAGCGAGTCTAAATTTTATGCAAATCATCATATTTTTTTTATTTTGAGTCCATCTTGTATTCATACTACTATTCGATGATATGAAATAACATGAGTTTCTTCCTAATATTTCTCATAAACGAAATTTCATGCTTGTACTACAGCCACTAAATTGTAAGCTTGAACAACACAACTCTTAAGAAATAGTAACATATAGATTAACAGTCATTATATCATTGGTATTTTTATTCAGTGATACAATTTGCAATGACAATTACCATATCTATTTTACTTGGTCAAATTTATGCTAAAATCCCACAACTTCTTGGCTAAATCCACGTCCCTTCCATGTGAGTATACTTCCGCAAGATTATTATCAGCAAAATGTTTGCCGTTGATTCCACTGACTTGGGGATGCAAGGCTACATAACATGTTGTTGATGCTCCCTACAGTCGGGTTGTACAAAGTGAATATATACGGAATATCAAGAGAAACACATGTTAAATGTGAGTGAGTTTTTTTTTTTTTTTAATTTTACCTCTTTTCAGTCCTTTTGATTAAATAACAAAAGGAATTATCATGATATATATGTGTGTGTAATTAAATATTATTTTTACCCACAATGTAACATTTTTTTCTCAATTTTACTCTAGTTTTTTTTAATCCTTGAAAGTTACAAAAATAATTATGATTCTAATCACCGGTAAGAGACCAAAGTTACTTTATTTTTGTTAAATATAAAGAATAGTTTTTTTAAAAGATAAAAGAAAAAAACATCATATTTTTTTAACAACAAAAATATATTTAAATCTACTTATATTCATGAATTGTAGTGATTTAACTTACTTGCTGCACACTTTTCATCATATATCCCAGTATCTTCTCGACTCCAAATGGCCTAACCATTGTCAATATACCTACATAAATCACATAAAGATATGCCCATAAAACTTGGTACCTATCATTGATGTTGCAACTAAGTGATATAAATAGATAACACAATGGTTGATATTGCAATTAAGTAATATAAACTACAAAGGTTGTCTCTAGGTGATCTCATGAAATTGTTTCTGAAAGATGCTTGAAGGAATAATCCTATTTACTAAGTCTGATGAATTTATTATACAGAACAACCAATGCATTTAACACAATTATTTAAATAAAAAAACATATGCATGTATAAAGGTGTTCGGATAAACTTTTCTAAAAGTTATAGAAGAAAATAAAATAAAAATTGAAATAAACATTCCATAAACTAAAATTAGTTGATCTATAAACTGATTTTTAAAAATTCTCTCACATTAACTTCTTTAAAGTTTATTTTTAACTTATAAATAAGCTAATTTAATTTATAGAAAAATTTATTTCATTTTTTCTTATTTTCTTCTACTATAAATACTATCAGAAAAGTGTATCTAAACAAACCCAAAATATAAGATTATAACTCCTAGCTGAGGAATTGAAGCTTATTGCATTGTAAGTACATTGAAACTTTTAGAAGATATTTCAAGATGGAGGGTTATGTAGAAGAATTAAATATTTAATAACTTAAATTACATTATTTACATATATAATTTCATTATAGACCATATATTTACACAAATGTGCATGGTAATTACCATTCAGTAAACGATTATGAATGTGAATATTGGTGGAAACAGTGGCTCCTGGATGAACAGAATTAGCAGTAATATCTATTCCATCTTCCTGACCAAGATGCAATAAAGATTAAGAGATTATATATATATATATATAACAACGAATTAATACGACAAAACTAAAAGACAAATTTTTTCACATTAGCATAAAGAAGGAAGGTCACCATAATAAAGAGAAAATAATGTGAAACAAGAACTTTTTAGTTTGAGAAAACATTTTCTATTGTCATTTTTTAATTACAAAAATGTCACATTAATATCTTTAAATTTGTATCTTTTTTTATATAGTTTCTTATACAATTTTATTATTTTTAAAAAAGGAAAAATAAAGTGAAAATAAAGTGGTATTTTTGTAATTAAGAATTAAAACATTTTTTTCTTAATTTCTGTTGTCTCTAAAATAATTCAAATTGTCTGATGATTGTGATTGCTAGAAGTTTCAAGATTAACTATATGACAAGGAATACATAGTTTAGGCATCTGCTAAATCCTAATTTGACTACAAACCCTACTCAAACCTAGGACTTATAAAACTTGGTAACCACTATAATAATTGTAAAAATTTGCTAAATAATTGTTTGCAATCATCTATTAAAAAAGATTGACAGTGTCAATAAGTAATATATTTTGTTTTTGAAAGGTCAAATGAACTTCATAAATTAAGGAAGAAAATATAACTATTACATGAGTTGTGCCAAAGTTCAGTAATCAAATGTCAAGTACAAGAACCAAGGAACAAAAACAAAAACAATACTAGTAATAATTAGATTGTCAGAAAAAAGTAAATTCGAACTCATTGTACTTAATTTAATCTATATTTATTAGCAATGGCTGGTTGTTTCAATTATGTTTCAACCATTTATCTAGCCTACGCTAAATGGGCTTTATTAATTAAACATAGAAGTAGGTCATGCCATAATTTGGAAATATTTATTTGGAAGTACTGGTTCCTTAATTAAATAATGAAAGCATGATAGAGAAAGCAAAGAACAAATGTAAGATAAGGTATATCAACCTCTTAGTAATTAGCCAAAGGTAAGGTTTAGAAAAATCAACAGTGGTGGTGATGTTTATTATAATGGCCTCGACCTTATGGTAAAAAAATTCTAAAATTATTAACCAACTCATAACAATGAAATAATAAATTACTCATTGTGGGGCAACCTTGAGACGCCTTGCAAGTTCATTGGCATGTAAAATGTTAGCAAGCTTTGATTGTCCATATGCACACCAATTGTTGTAACTGTAAATAAGGAAGCAAGTAAATTATGCAAAACAATAAGCTTTTGCAGTCGTGCTATAGTTCTTAATAGTGTATATGTAAAATAAAGATACTTTAAAAATGATAACCATCATAAAATGGGATCTTTTATGTTAAGTCATAAACAAAATAAATTTAACAATAAAGTGCAAGTATATTAGATTTCATGAATAATATGACGTTGGAACATATCTAGGTTCTTAATCTCCTAGCTAGTCTTTTATACATAATATATCCCGGAGAATAAAGAGTCTCTTCTATTTTTTTATGATGAAATATGGAAAAGATAATTGTTTATATAACTTGAAGATCATAACTCTTTTATAAAGTACATAATCTTTAATGAAAAGTAATGACTTTTGAACTTTTCTTATTTTTATTTTAGTCCATCATAAAAATAAGACTTTTGTGTCTACCTGTTACAAAACTCATCATCTAATTAATGACAACAATTTCAGTGGAAAAAAAAATCCTTATAAGATCATTTCAAAAGGATCAGCTTATAATGTTTGATTAATTATATAAGCCTGGTCATTAAATAAATATCTAACAAAATTCCATTTTGCCTAAAAAGATTCCATTTAGGCCACATCTATCATTATTCAATCATGTAGTATAAAATGATTGTATGAGCTAAAAAAATGTTATCATTACTCAATAATAATTTCAACACTATCCTCCATTTATATATATATATATATAATAGGATGAAAGTGATCTTTGTTCAATGTATCATAAACAAGTAGTTTAAACTTAGAAAATTGTTCAGAAACATGATAGTTTAAAATAAAAAATTATTAACCAAATTCAAGAAAACTCAAGCAATCATAACAGTTTTTTCAATAATTTGATAGAAAATGGATTTGGATTGGTACCATTTGTTTAAAATAAAAGGGAGGTATAAAGATGCATGATAACTAAACCTATGAAGAATTTGATGAAATTTGTGAGTTACTGTTACCATATCTTATATGCATAATTCTCTCTTAGAGAATATGAAATCTCTTCTAATGATTGGATGGTAAAAAAGAAAGCTATACCTATAAATTAGAGTTAATATATAGCTTTTTTATATTAAGTTTTTATTCTCTCGAGAAGTATAATAACTTTTAAACTTTTCCTTTTTTTTAGAAATATTACATCTACAAAATATTTAATTTCACAATTTTGTATAAATAATTTTTCTCTATTTCTCTATATCTCATTTCATCTCACATTCTCTCTTCTTTTCCTATTTGTCTCCCTTTCTTTATAATATATCTTGTGAATTTTTTTTGTATGAATAATACTATCTTTTTATTAATTGATCCATCATATAAAAATAGAAATAAGACTCTTCCTATTTAAATATTACAAAACCTGTATTGAATGGAATATTGTTAATTCTAATAAATTTATCCTTAAATCATTGCAAAAGGATATATTTTTTCATTTTACTCCAACACTGTTTACTAGCCATGACCACTCATCTTTTGGTTACCGTTGATCCAACAAAGAAGCCTTGTTAACTTTTTTAATATAGAAAGTCAACGGTGGACATGCCTTTGTGCAACACGTTTTTTAAAATAAAACATTCAATTAGTATAATAACCTTAAAATAAATTAATAAAATAAAAGATATGTTGGATTTTTTGTCTTAAAGATACCTAACACTAAATGCAAAGTACGTTTTATATTCAAGTGCATCAGATCTTATCAATTATTTTTTGTATAGATACTTATTTTGACTCATTCTAAATATGAGTGATAGACCATTTCATACGCATTTTATTTATGTAACACCTTATGCTACATATATCAACAAATAATATCATAATTAAACTAAAGTTTAACAATAATATTTATCATTTTAAGAGTTGAAAAAAATTATAGAGCCAAATTGCTAGTAAAAAAATTGAAGTCTCTAGTACAATTGTTCTTTTGATAAATTCTTAGAAGAGGGGGGCTTAATAAACCTTTTTTCCATGAAAAAGAATCTACTAGAATAATTTACAATCATAGATATTGAAGTTGGTATAGTTTTTACCTTGACTGGTCGTTAATTTTGTCAAAAAGGATTCCTTCACGATATGCGAATCGATATCCAATTGATGAGACATTAACAATTCTTCCTTGTTTCTTACTTTCACGTGTTGTTTTCTTCATAGTATCCAACAACGTATTCGTTAAAAGAAAATGACCTATGGAATTATGTTGTAAGAAAAACTAAAAGATTAAAATTATTTTGACATTTTCTTGGCCCATGTTTTTAACAAAATAATAAAATTATTTGACAACTTATGACAAATCATTACTGTAAATACTATACACATATTATATGTAACAATTATTTATAACCCTTTTGCAAGACTAAGATACATATGTGTATATGCACATGCACGCACATACACATGTAAAAAGAAAGGTGTCACATTTGTATGTCTCTTCCTAAGACACACACAAACAGACACATGAATGTGTAGATCACCTACTAAAGTCTAAAGATACATCACAAGCATGTAGGTACACACATGTGTACAAACACACACATACAAAGGATAGGTTTTTCATAATTAAGCCACATACATGAGCATCCATGCATCACCTATAGAAAACACACAAATAAAGCTTTTAGGTTTATATGATACGTCATGAGATGCATGCACCACCCACACATATGCACACACATACCATGAACAGACATGCTTCGCATGTGTATACTACTACATAAGACACACATCCACGGACAAATGCACACATCACCCAACCAAGACATACTTATAAAAAAATCTATTATGGAATTAGATAGTTGCAACATACCTATGTAATTTATGGCAAATTGAAGTTCAATGTTATCCTTGGATAGTGCAAAGGGGGCTGCAAAAATTCCTGCATTGTTTCTTTGAATTGCAAAAAATAAATAAATTACAAGCATTATAATTAGACCGTTTGTGAGAATGGTAGAATTAAGATGTGTGTGCTTAAAGAGAGAGAGATGGACAACTATATTGAACACACATAAAAAAATTGACAATGTGGCCCATGTATTCTTACATCAAAATATTCAATGAAAGGCCATATGAATTGAACTTTGATGCAAAATTCCGGATAGATGTCATAGAGCTAAGATCTAACTACTCCATGACATCAACTTTAGCTGTGGGAATCTCCTTAAGTATTGCTTCCTTGACAGTTTTGGCACCAACCATATCTACCACCCCCATAATCACATGGACACCACGCAGAGCAAGAACACGAGCAGTCTCAGCACCAAGACCACTAGATGCTCCTGTCAACCAAATAAAAGGTGTAATTTTGTAAAAAATTAAAAATTGAAAATTTTAGAGAGTTTCATATTTGTTTAAAAGTGTGTAAGTATTAGGATAAAGAATAAGTATTTTTTTTAAGAGTTTGAAAACTTTTGGAATTAAAGTATAGTTAAGGTTAATATGGTTCCCTTCGTTGCAATTGAGTAAAATGCAATATTGATGGGGCAACTAAGGGCTCTCTTGGTGCAGCTTGTTGTGGAGGAATATGAAGAGAGAGCTTTGTTGCCACTCTTGGATTCTTTGCTATGAATCTTGGTATCAATAGTGTAATTTTGGAGAATTGGTTGATGCAATGAAGGTCATTGATATTGCTTATGAAAAGGGATGGTCGAACTTGTGGCTAGAATGTGATTTCATGTTGGTTATTGAAGCTTTTCATAATGATAGAAGATTAGTTCCTTGGACAAATTGAAAAAGGTAGAAAAAATGCATATCTTTTACTAAACATATGAATCTTTTTGTCAGACATATTTATCGTGAAGGCAATACTTATGAAAATAAGCTAGCCTCACATGGTACAACCTAGAATAGAGCAATCACTTGAGAAGTTTTTAAAGAGATTTTCTTGGAAAAGCACTTTCATGAGAACATTCGGAATCACAAGGAGATTGAGTTCTTGGAACTCAAGCATGGAAGCATGATTGTGGCCAACTATTCAGTCAAGTTTGATGAACTATCCAAAGACTTCCCTTATTACAATGGCGAGGGCGAAGAACGCTTGAAGTGCATTAAGTTTGTTAATCACTTGCCACCTAAGAGCATACAGTGCATTAACTACCTGAAGATTCACTAGTTTCCAATACTATAAAAGTGTGAGCCCAAAGAAGGAGATGTTTGGTGCTCAAAGTTATTGAAAGTCATTGTAACGTTATGTTTTTTTTAATTGATTGTTCAAGTGATTTAATTAAATTATAAGATAAATTTAATTTAATTTAAGTACTTGAATGAAATAATTAATAAATTCGGTGATTTGATTTTGTGTGTATGTGGTTAATGAGTTTTTAATGTTTTGGGCTAAAAATGATGAATTTTAGTTTATGTTTGGAGGAATAAGTGTGTATAGTAAGGTTTAGGTGTGAAAAGGAGGAATTACAAGAATCATAAACTCATCTTCAACTCTCAAAAATCTGAAATACAAACACAACAACTCTCACTCTACTCTCTTCTTTCTTTTCAAGAAAACACATTCCTTGAAAAGTTGAGAACTTGGTTTTCTTGCTCAAAGGAGGTCTTTTTCTCTTCTATTTAGTGTTTATTGGTTGTCCCTTTGTGTGGTAAACACATTTCTTTCCTCTTTTATATTCCATTTTCGATTTTCACTAGGACACCTATGAGGGTTTCATGGAAAAAACTTAATTTTTGGTTTTGAATCTGACTTGTTGGGTACGGATAATGTCCTTATAGTTTGAATTGCTAGTGGAGTTAAAAAAACTTTTTCCTTGGACTCAAAGTTTCCTCTTTTCTTCATTTTCCTTTTCTTTATCTCAAAGCAAGTTCCTTGGGTTTGATAGGTATGAAAAAATTTATCATTTTCTATGCTTAGGTTGTTGTGAATTGATTTTAAGGTTTCTTGAAAATGAATCAAGTTGTTAAAAATGGAAGTTTGAGCATTTGAGGTTTTAAATTTTAAAATTTAGGTTGTTAATTATTTAATGACTATTAATTAAAAGTTAATATTTGTGAAGTGTTTTGATGTTGTTTAAGTATTTAGAATTCAACTAATTTAAAAGTTTTAAAAGGAGTAAGCATGAATCTTTATATATTAAGGTCTTAATATTTCATGTAATAATATTTGAGATTGAGTCATGCTGAACTCTCTTGGTCAATATGGTCACCACTATAGTAAAAATTTAACTAGATTTAGTATTTTTTTTTCTCTTTATCATATTTAGTTAATTTAGATTTATCTTTTCAAATATTATTAAATTGTGTTGGTTTATACATAAAATCTCGTTGTATCAATGTTTTGGTATTTAAATTAATTATAATAATATATATTATTTTAAATTATTAAAAAGAGTATGATATTATATATTCATATAAATGATATTTGTGTTTTTTTAATAATTAAATTTTTTAAATTTTCCATTATAAAAATGGAATAAAATTTGTAATATTTTTTCTTTCATATGTAATCATGTCAAAATGATCAATTTAATTGAGTAACGTCTTGACAAATAGGATGATGATAGACTATACTTTTTATTCTAATCTCTGAAATTATAAGTGATTTATTTTTAATCTCTGATGTATAAATTCATTCCATTCATTCTTTACTTTATATAATTATTTTTTACTTTAATATTTTAATACAGTACAAAAGGATCGACGGTGAAAATTTTAATAGAATCGAAGAGGATTAAAGCAAATAACTTTTATAATAAAGTCAGAAATTAATTAAAGTAATTAAAAACTTTGTAAACTTATCTCAAATACTAATTAATAAAGTTTGAAACTCAACTCTATTTTTGTGGGTCAAATTGGGTTATAATATGGGTTGAATAGGTGACGTGTAAATATATATATATCACCTTTAAAAAAGAAAAACATTGAGAAAGACAAAGACAAAAGTGACCTGTAACAATAGCAGTGAGACCACTTCCATCGATTCCATGAGTAACTTCCTCGGCAGTAGAATATGATGAAAACCCAGAAGCCCCTATTCTGCTAAATGGCCACCACATTGTTTGTTTTTTCTTTTCTTTTTCTGTGTTCTTCCAACTCAGTTCTTCTCTCTAATAAATAGACTGTAAGAAATCTAGTATTTTATAATCAGTTGCTCATGTATCATATATATATATGTGTGTGTGTGTTGGGTCGAATATATTAAAATCATTCACTGATGTAGTAAGTGTTGGATGACGACGTCTCGTTATGGTTACATCTGTTTTTTTCTACTAATTAAGTTATTCGACCCATCATATCAAAATCAGGTAAAGATAATCTTATTTTTAAAAAGTTAAGTGCGAAAAGCTAAGAATTATGAAGGAAAAAATCATCAATTTCATATATATGTAAAGTATTACTTTCTCTCTTAAATAATTCCTAAAGTAAATCCTTAAGTATTAGAAATCATATTAAATAATCTTTAACTATTGAAAAATCCTATAAATAATCTATAAACAATAATAAAATATATCAACATAGGAATTAAATTAATGAATCTCCATCAATTATATGACTCATTTAATTTTTATTTTTCATTCTTTATAAAATGTTTCTTTCACTAAATATGTCTATACTTAAAATATATATAAGCATCTTGACATCACAAAAGGAAGTTCACAAATTCACACGTGTATGTCCGTAAAATTTCTTTAAGTCATTCATCAATAATCTCACACATCATCAGTGATGGACATACTAAACTCATCCTAATAAGCATTCAGTCATCACTCACAAACACTAATGAACCAATCACATACACCCATGTCTTGTACCTTAATTAACATTAAATCTTCCACCATATCTACCCTCAAATCAAGATTAAAATTTCTCCTGATCCAACAAAACATACCTATACATAAATAATTTTTCAAAAGTTTGCGGAGGTCATGGCTTCCCTCGTCCCCAAGTAGCTCTGCCCATGGCTGCTGGCATCAAATGTGATTAATTACTTTTAGGCAAATGCTAAAGAGTGTCTTTCGAAACTAAATTTTTTTTTTTTTATATTGAAAAGCACAAAATTGCATTGTTCATAATTTTTTTTATATTCTTCTATGATTTTTACAATAAATATTTTTTCTTTTATTTTCTTAATCAATTTACTAAAAATACTATTAGCAATACCCTTAAATTACTTTTATATGCAATTGTTGATTTTTAATTTTTCATATTACATGACTAACAATAGTTGTTAATACTCTTTTATCTTCCCAACCACCTTTTTTGCTGAAATATTATTACTTAGCTTACTTGACAATAATTTTTTCTGCCAATGTCAATTTTAATATCACGTGACTAATAATTAGTAGCTTTTAATGCTGTTTTATCGTCTCACCTACCCTTTTTAACTTAAATGTGATTAATTAGTTCAGTTGATAATATTTTTTTATGCAAATGTCAAATGGGAGTTATTATTAACCTCATTGTCATATTGTCATTGCTAATGACCCCTATCAGCAGGTTGACACCTTTTTCTTTCTTATAAAAAAAGAATATGCAATTAACAGATTTTAATTTAGAAATATTGGAGTGTATTTATTAAAAAGAGGTGTAATTAGCAAATTTATGTCTACTTACCATTTTGTCTCATTTTTTGCCAAATTCCATTTTTTGCCAAATGTCATTAATATAGGATGCCCAGTTTTATATTTTTGCTAGTAGTTAATTTTTATATATGTATAGTAGATTAAGAACTTTGTAAAAATAAATCCTAAAAAGATTGAAAAGTATACAATACAAAAAGTTACTAAAAGAAATTCGTGATAAGGGTGCATTTAAGACTTGTCAATGTGGAATAGATCCAAAGTGTGGCGTGTGGACCTTGAGTAGACACGGAGTGGGTTGTCATGCGTGCATTATTCAAGTAATGGTTCAAACACTGCTCCCAGCTCAGCTCTTTACCATAATAGGAAGGGTCGAGCTGCATATAGAATTTAAAATATTCAACAATATTTTAAAGTTATCATAGACTTCACAAGCCCTCATTGTTACTTTAACGTTTCTAATTTTGCATGTGCACAGTGCAATCATTCATCATTTTGCTGACAAATCATCTTTTATTGCCACATGCTTAAATGCTAATCATTTGCCTACTTACAAAGTAAAATCATTAGATCATTATTGGATTAGCTAAGAAAATTATTAAATAAAAATAGATGATGTATTATATTAAAATTTAAAAATTTAAATTCTTTATTGAGAATACTTGATTTAAAACCTTAAATATTTTTAATTAATCCGATAAATGTACTTATTAAAATTTATTTTAAATTATTGAAAATAAATTTTATTAGTTCTTTTTTTTAAGATAAAAGATAAAAGATAAAAGTTAGCCATTATCACTTAGCAGGTGTGGAAGGAAATTTCATAGGTTCCTAGCACTGTCATCCAAATTAATGATTCGATCCTGTCAAGTAGACAAAATTAATGTGATGGGAAACTTCCTTTATTTTTCTGTTCGAGATCCTAGCTATTTGGTGAGAAAGTACAATATCTGCCTCAAATGTGATTACTTGCTGCCTTATGGTACTTTTACATGCAAATGCACGTCAATTTTAATATCACGTGAGTATGACACTATGACTAATAAGTAGTTTTTAATGTTCTTTTACCTCTCAATTACTGTTGTCTTTTGCAACTACTCAAGTACCTACCCTAGTAGCTAGCTTCATCTTCATGTACTTTTCAATATTTTCAAAAATATTATTTTCTTAAAAGTATCAAAATAAAACAACTACACTGTATTAGGTTAAGTGAAATAAAAATAAATAGAGTAACTATATATAGACACTCACATATAATATATTCATTTGCCAATTTTATTTTCTTTATTTATTTTTCTCTTCTTATCAAATCATATTATTTATCATATTTACACTTCTCTTTTATTTTTTTCTGTTTCTCTCTTAAACTGTCAAAGAATATTTATGTAACTTTAACCAAAGGAATAAAAGATAAATATAAGATAAAAGAGATAAAAGACACACACAAATATATAAATACTTGTTTAATCAGATAAAGAGTTGAGTATATATAGAAGGACCCTGCATGCAACCACAATGATGATTCATGAGCTTTATAAGAAAATTAAGCTTAGGAATCTGGATGTAGATGTATTTAAGCCTTAGTACCTTATGTCTTGGGTTGCAAATATTGGAAATCCTGTGTGGCTTAAGGTCTCAACTTAGATAGGATTGAGCTTTAGATTAGAAGCTATAGTCTTTAAGGATAGGCTTTGGTTTTTCAGAAGCTAAAGGATTGGACAATTTTGTTTCCAGGCAGAATGTATGTTTCTAAGGAGGTGCATCCTAGATGAGGCGCCACATAATAAGCGCAAGTTCACCATCAATCCATGAGCTACTAATTATGTATCAGGATTTGAATTAGTTCTACTATAGTCTACATAGTGCCTAGGGATGAAAAAGGAGATAGTTGTGGTTGACTTTATTTCTATATGTGTCTTACCTTTCAACTGGTGAAAATGGAACAACAGAAGCCACCTAGCTAGAACGTAGCAACATTTGGAGATTTCTCAGTGTAAATAAGGGATAGGTTAGCCATGGACTTCGTAAATTATTTTTTGTCAGCAAATAACATGAATATATTAATAAAAAAAGGGTATCAGTGATGGCTGATTCTAATATGAACCCGTGCGTTTTAGGGACTCACCCGTGAACCAATGCTTTTTACCGAAAAATGCCGGTTGATGACCGGAAGGAAAAAAATAATAATAAAAAAT
>CM023956.1:27286521-27336783 GCA_013407115.1 Glycine latifolia
AATATGATGAAAACCCAGAAGCCCCTATTCTGCTAAATGGCCACCACGTCGTTTGTTTTTTCTTTTCTTTTTCTGTGTTCTTCCAACTCAGTTCTTCTCTCTAATAAATAGACTGTAAGAAATCTAGTATTTTATAATCAGTTGCTCATGTATCATGCATATATATATGTGTGTTGGGTCGAATACATTAAAATCATTCATTGATGTAGTAAGTGTTGGATGACGATGTCTCGTTATGGTTACATCTGTTTCCTTCAAGCTCGCATTATCTGGGCCACGTTGAATCATGACTTACATAAATGACAGCCCCACAATTTAGACTTAACATATATTTCCTAGGTTGTTTTTAGTTTTAATTATTTTTCGTTTGTGAGGACAGTTTTTGATATATACTTATTTTTTAAAATCAATATACATAATTAAGTAATTAAAAAAATGTTAAATTAAAATAGATTATGTAATATATTAAAAATTTAAAAATTATCATTCTTTGTTGAAAATACTTGATTTAAATCTCAAGTAGTATTATTTAAAAAGATAAAGACATGCACTTATTAAATTTTCTTTTTAAATTATTGAAACTAAATGTTAATTCCCCCCCCAACAAAAAAATTTTGTTTGTTCGGTTTCTGTGTTTCCGTTCAATATCCAGCTGCCAGTTATTTTGTGAGACGATATAATGCTTCGGGCAGTGCCGGAGCTTGAACCAAAAAATTGGGAGTCAAAAATAAGATTGGAATGAAAAAAATATTCATAGATTTTTCATTTTATAATTTCATCTATATTTTTTAGCTTTTTTTGTAAGGAAAAAAAATCTTAAAATAACTTATCATGCAATAATTTTCTACTAATTAAGTTATTCGACCCATCATATCAAAATCAGGTAAAGATAATTTTATTTTTAAAAAGTTAAATGCGAAAAGCTAAGAATTATGAAGGGAAAAAAAGGAATAAATCATCAATTTCACATCTAAACTATTACTTTCTCTCTTAAATAATTCCGAAAGTAAATCATTAAGTATTAGAAATCATATTAAATAGTCCTTAACTATTGAAAAATCTTTCAAAATAATCCGTAAACAATAATAATAAAATATATCAATATAGGAATTAATTAATGAATCTCCATCATTATTAATTATATGACTCATTTAATTTTTATTTTTCATTCTTTTATAAAATATCTCTTTCACTAAATATGTCTATATATATATATATATATATATAAGCATTTTGGCCTCACAAAAGAAAGTTCACAAATTCACCCATGTATGTCCGTAAAAGTTCTTGAGCTACTCATCAATAATCTCACACATCATCAGTGATGGACATATCCTAATAAGCATTCAGTCATCACTCACAAACACTAATGAACCAATCACATACACCCATGTCTTGTACCTTAACATTAAATCTTCCACCATATCTACCCTCAAATCAAGATTAAAATTTCTCCTGATCCAACAAACCATACCTATACATACATAATTTTTCAAAAGTTTGTGGAGCTCATGGCTTCTCTCGTCCCCAAGTAGCTCTGCCCATGGCTGCTGGCATCAAATGTGATTAATTACTTTTAGGCAAATGCTAAAGAGTGTCTTTCGAAACTAAAAATATTTTTTTTTACATTGAAAAGCACGAACAAAATTTCATTGTTCATAATTTTTTTTATATTCTTCATTTTTACAATAAATATTTTTTTCTTTTATTTTCTTAATCAATGTACTAAAAATACTATTAGCGATACCCTTAAATTAATTTTATATGCAATTGTTGATTTTTAATTTTTCATATTACATGACTAACAATTAGTTGTTAATACTCTTTTATCTTCCCAACCACCTTTTTTGCTGAAATGTTATTACTTAGCCTATTTGACAATAATTTTTTCTGCCAATGTCACTTTTAATATCACGTGACTAATAATAAGTAGCTTTTAATGCTGTTTTATTGTCTCACCTACCCTTTTTTCCTTAAATGTGATTAATTAGTTCAGTTGATAATATTTTTTTTATGCAAATGTCAAATGGGAGTTATTATTAACCTCATTGTCATATTGTCATTGCTAATGACCCCTATCAGCATGTTGACACCTTTTTTTTTCTTTTTAAAAATACATTTTTCACATAAACACAATTTTATTATACAATTATATAACGAAATCATATTTCGGTTAAATGATAATTAAGCTATGAATAAAAAATACATAATAAAAATAAGTTTTTATCGTATAACTATAACAAAATCATATTTTCATTAATTATATTAAAGGATAAAAAATTTAACGTACAATGGAAATACAATTTCTATGGAATAATACAAGTGTTCTAAGACTTTTGTTTCAAACTTAGAAAAGAATTATGTTTATTATTTGAGTTCTTAAATTAAAATGGATTTTGTCCAAAAAATTAAAAAGGAAATATTATATTTGAATATTTTCAAATTGAAATATATATGAATTAATAGTCTAATTTGAAATAAAATTAAATTTAAATAAAATATAAGGGTATGTTTAGCCCAACTTAAAAATAAAAGTAAAAGTAATTGACAATTTTCATTTTTTTTTGAATCGTGAAATCCCCTTTTAAAATAAAAATTAGTTGGTATTTTTTTAAAAAATATTTTATATATAAGTAGTTATCTATTCCAATTAAAAATATTAGTAATATTAATTTAATTTAAGTAAATTTATTTTAATGTAACGTAGATGCAAATTTTTAAAATGCAACATAATATTATTTGTTTGAACAAACTTCCTTAGAAATACTTTTAAGAGGAAAAAAAATAAGATAAATTTTTTTTATAAGCTAAAATAAGTTTTTTATTAGTTAATTTGTAAAAGTTTTCTCATATAATTTTTTAAAAAAATGAGAGAACATTGGTTAACTAATGGTTAATTAAGGGAGAGTTAAAAAACTTATAAAAAAATCATTTTATTTATCTTTTTTTCTAAAAGTATTTTTAGAAAAACTTATCCAAAAATAACATTATATGAATCTGGTATCTGTGTACGAGAAGATCTTCATTAGCTTTAATTTTTGTTGAGTCCTTAAGCGTGATCTTTGAAGTGGATAACAAAATAGTGGCTGACAAAGTCATGATAGCTCAGGTGTGGATAAATCTGAGTTGGGTCCTAAATTAGTTGATGATTGTAGGAGGATAATGATCCATAATCCAACCTTTAAAATTGTGTGTTTTTTTATATATGAAATAATATTAATTTTGTCTTTTCATACATTTAGCAATATAAGGTAAATTACGTGAGAAAAATGCTATCTATAAGTGTTCTACTCTCTTTTTATTTTTCCAAAGGCCGTTGATGATAAGTAGGGATTTTTTTTACGCATAATCGTCTTTCTAATGAGTACTATTTTAATAGTATCAATTAAAGTTCTCAAAACATTTCATTAAATGTTTCTAAGTATTTCAAAATATTGAATGCTTGTATTTTTTGAGAGGATTAAAATGCTTGTTTTTTTTTAATATATAATAAATATATTTCTTATTACTTTTTTCCGACTTTTATTCCCTGCAATTTAACAATTGCCTTCTCTAATATATAAATAATTACACTGGAGTTGTTTTTTTATAGATACGGATATCTTTTATAGGAGGTAGAATAAAATTAATACTATATATGATGGGAAACGATTTTCTCGTTCGACATTCCAGTTACTTGCTTATAATAGTACCATTATTAATTGATCTGGTTCCAGACAATCAAGTCCCTTCTTTCAACCAACCAGCCAACTCCTTTCTACCTTCTCAACAACCCTAATAAATTCGTGTCCTTCTCAATATTTTCAAAAATATTTTAATGGTCACATAAAAAATTCTTTTAATGCATGATCATGAGTCAAGAAAAAGAAAATAATTCATATTTTAAACAATAATTAAACTAAAGTAGAAGATATATCTTATACTTTTAGTGAAAAAATATTTTTTCAACACTGATGAGTATCAGTTTGGGAGTTGGGAGTGCACTGAATAGCTTTTTTTAGCAGTTCAATTTTTTAAAATTTAACTGAAAAGATGGTTCAGTTCAATTTTTATTAGTTTATGTTGGTTTCGTTAATTATAGTTCAGTGTAGTTTATTTTATTTTGGCCACCTCTATGGTGATAATGTATATTTCATAATAATAGTAAAATATATCTGTATAAATTGATTTAAATTTTACTTGTGTAAATTAAAAATACTAAAAATAACTTTTTATTAGTTATGTTTACATAAAATTTACTTTTAAAAACTATTAGTATGTTTTAAAATATACGTACGTATAATTAGATATTTATTAGATTTTTACTTCAATCAACAAAAAAATATCATATCAATTAACATGGTTCTTAAATCTACAATATAAAATTAAAAAAATTGAATATTTCAATTTATATTATTCTTATGTAATATAATTGCTTTAAGATTCTATTGGAAATATAATGAACTAAAATAAAATATAAAATATGTATTAATTGAATTATTTGGAGGAAATAAACACAAGGATGTCATGTATTCAATAAAACCTTATTTTTTTATATATATACTAAATAGTACCCTATGATGCAGGGGTAAATTTGAAAGAGAATTTTTTTGAATTATATAAAAAATATATTAAAAATTTTATTAATTTCCTATATTGTTGAAAAAAATATAAAATCAATTTAAATGTCTACAATATATAATTTATTTATTTAATAATAAATAATTGAATGTAAATACTTTTCAAATTAATTTTTCCAAAATAACTCATAGATTATTCCATTATGATCACTTTTATGATGATCAATAATTTTATATCCTGTATAAAAATTATTGAAAAAAATAAGTAAATAAATGAAACAAATGTAAATTTAATAACACATACTTAAATGATTAAAAATCAGCATAATATTATATTTACATTAATTTGTGTTAAATTTGATCATATAATACATTCGTTATGAGATAAAAAAAATTAAGGAAAATATTTTAAAAAATTTTTAAAAATAAAAATTAGTAAAAAATAATTTAATTATTTAATTTTAAATATTCTTAATTTGAATTAAACATTTATAACTTCTTTTAAAAATTTATAACAATTTTTTTGAAAATGAGAATCACTTAATTCGAAATTACTAATTTACACAACTATTCTTAGTTTTAGAAATGTATTTATAATATCTTTAAAATTTAAGTAAACATTTAATATAATTTTTAGATAATTGGAATTATTAATTTAAATTATAACTATTCTTAATTTCAAGGAACCTGTCATAACATTTTATAAAATTTTGAGAACGAAGTATTTTTATGATCATTACAAATAATTAAATTAAGTAAATTTAAAATTATTAATATAACTGTAATATTTTAAATTCCAAGAAAATATTTATAAAAAATTTAAATAATTAAAAATTATTAAATTCAATTTAATTATTCAACATTCATTATTTTAGTTTTAAGAGGCGTTTATTAATAATTTAAAATTTTAGGAAATAATTTATAAACCCAACAACTTCCATAATCAGAAAAAAAGTCATCCACACACCAAAATAAACTAAAAAAACGTGCTTGAAGAAGCTAAAAATAACACACACAAAAACCAAAGATATAGGCAACAATAATAAAGATATAGACAACAAACAAACCTTCAATGACCCACTTAAAATGCACCACAAAAATCTTCGATGTTTTATGGTTTCCAATTGTTAACAGGTACTATAATAAAGAAGAAGACATAAGTGTCCAAATATTTAATTAAAATTACATATGTAATGCACGTGCTATTTTTTTTAACAGATTCAACTCTATAACAATGTAAAAGGTGTGAGTGTAAAATATGTTAAGCTCCAGGCGAGTAATTTGATTTAATGCTTTTTATTTTGATTGGACAAAATTCTTGGCAAAAGAACCTAAGTGGTATATTTTCACTAAAAAATTACTAATCTGGTGCAGTTTGGAAACATATTACCAATTTGGTGTCTGGGTCGTGTCCAAAATCAGGCAGGAGCAGTCACGCCCAATTTCAGGCGTGACCAAGGGGGGTGTCACGCCAAATCTGGGCGTGTTCCACCAGA
Source organism: Glycine latifolia (assembly GCA_013407115.1). Classification (NCBI taxonomy): domain Eukaryota; kingdom Viridiplantae; phylum Streptophyta; class Magnoliopsida; order Fabales; family Fabaceae; genus Glycine; species Glycine latifolia. The sequence goes on from CM023956.1 coordinate 27,292,577, forward strand.
TTGCGTCACGTGTCATGCACAGATGGAGCGAAAACTTCGGATGGTCATAACTTTTGACTGGAATGTCCGATTGAGGCGTATGATATGTCAAAACGATTGTAATTGAGAGGAGAAGCCTTTGGCAAGTTCTCGAAGGAACTTGCCCAAAATTTTTTCCCAAAAGAGGCCTCTAAGTGCCTCAAAATTGCGATTTAAAATTCAAACCTCCAAAAAACTTCTTCTTTTCTAATTTTTTATTTATTTAATTACTGAATTGCATGCTTTTTTAGTTACTTCTCTTAATTTCGAGCGTTTTGACATAAAATACACCTTCATCGGATATTTCTATCAAGTTATGACTTTAAATATTAAGATTAAGCTTATCAAAAATAGCGGTGCATTTAGCAAATGTTAGGTTTTTTATTTTTTTTAGTTACCTCTCTTAATTTCAAATTCTGAAATATTTATAACATGATTTCTTGAAGATAGAGAAATTCAAAACAAGTCACACTTTGTATGTAAATTATAATTGTACCTTACACTTTGCATGTCTTAGGCATGTTTATTTTTTTTATTTTTTTTAATCCCTCAAGTCTTCATGAAGCAAGATAAAGAAACACTTTCAATTATTTTTAACCTTCACATCAATAATAATTGCATATGCAACTACATAAATCACTATTGGCATCTTAGTCAAATGCATAAGCAATTGCCTACCATAATATATCTCTTCGAGAAACAAGCATCAAGACTAATGAACAGCCAAAAACCTACGTTGAAATATTTCATACCTTAAAAAAAGAATTCGAAATTAAGAGAAGTAATTAAAAAAAATAAAAAACCTAATATTTGCTAAATGCACCCCTATTTTTGATAAGCTTAATCTTAATATTTAAAGTCATAACTTGATAGAAATATCCGATAGAGGCGTATTTTATGTCAAAACGCTCGAAATTAAGAGAAGTAACTAAAAAAGCATGCAATTCAGTAATTAAATAAATAAAAAATTAGAAAAGAAGAAGTTTTTTGGAGGTTTGAATTTTAAATCGCAATTTTAAGGCACTTAGAGGCCTCTTTTGGGAAAAAATTTTGGGCAAGTCCCTTTGCGAACTTGCCAGAGGCTTCTCCTCTCAATTACGATCGTTTTGACATATCATACGCCTCAATCGGACATTCCAGTCAAAAGTTATGACCATCCGAAGTTTTCGCTCCATCTGTGCATGACACGTGGCGCAATCTGGTGGAACACGCCCAGATTTGGGCGTGACACCCCCCTTGGTCACGCCTGGAATTGGGCGTGACTGCTCCTGCCTGATTTTGGGCGCGACCCAGACACCAGATTGGCAATATGTTTCCAAACTACACCAAATTAGTAATTTTTTAGTGAAAATATACCACTTAGGTTCTTTTGCCCAAAATTCTTCCTTGTCTGAATCGTATATGTTGCTCTTTATTTTGACCAAGCTTTGAAACTCCTCCCCCATTTAATAGGCTAAATTATTCATCTGCTCCGTTGTCTTAATTAAAGGTATAATTAAGTATTTTATTTGACTAAACATTATTGGACCATGAGTCATTATCTAAATTATTCATATTACTGATAGAATACTTCATACAAGAACACTTCAAATTTTCTAATAAATTAATAGACAAATTAGTTATAGATCGAGTCATTATCAAAATGATTTATTTCCAGGAAGAATATCTAAATTAAATGACAATAAAATGCCAAAAATTATTTTAGTTTTAGAAGAAATAAGGAGAAAGAAAAATATATACAGAGATAAACACTACAGGAAATTTTGATATTATCAACGGACACAATTAAAATCTGTTGATAACTCAAAATTTATGATGGATTTTTCAAAAAAATAATCTATCAGTACTATGATCATTAGATTTTTTTTTACCAACGGATAAAAAATATAACAGCTGACACACGAATAAATCATTTTTTACCCATAATTATTGGCGACGTAGTCTGCTTGGAATTTTTATGGGAAATTACACACGAATATAACAGTTGATCACTTTTTATAGATATACCCATCAGTAATTTTCCATAGACAAATCTATGGGTAATTTTGACAAGTAAATATGTGAGAAATTATTGACAATTGACAATATATATAATATGTCAGTATGAAATTATCCATGGGTATTTTTTTTAGGCAAAAAGGAGGCCTAACGGCCGAAATTACCCAGGGTAATGCCACATATTTTCTATGCATAGTTACCATGGAATTTTTTTTATAGTAACATATTTTTTCATAACTTTTCAATTATCCTAATATGTAAAATCCTATTTAAAATGAATAGAATTGATAAAAAAATTTAAAAAAATAACAAATCAAGAAGCTCAACCAGTCATAACTCATAACATATTAAGTTAATTTGAACGGCTTACATATTTAAATGATGAATAATCTAATAATATTACTTTCTTTTACAATCTAATAATTAGAATATCCTAGAGAGTCAAGTTGTTGTTGGTCGTCGTTCAACTATATTGATTATGGTGATTGATCTGTGATTTGTTGCTACTAATAAATGTATTGTGTCAAGTGGTAGAAACTAGAGGACAACACAAATAAACTAGAGACTCATTCGCTTGTTGGCCTCTCATGTTCACCAAGTGGCCTTAATTAATAACTCGAGGAAGGATGAATTAAGTACTTCTAAAGAAAAATTAACGCTCAACCTATACATGCCATAGATGTATAAAGATTAAGATAATTGATTTAAATACCAGAAACCCCAATTGCAGTTTAATTACAAGTAATGAAGCAATTAAATTAAAGCGTTTGGGAATAGAAAGAATGCACCAATAGTTTATCCTTATTCGATAAACCTGAACTACATTTAGTCTTCAAGCATCACTTGCAGATTTTTCCACTAAGTTAGTGAATTACAAAATAGCGAGTTAATTATGCCACCATGTGTGACAACCTCTAGAACATTCATCTCTAAATCCTAGAACTAACCAGTCTAACCTCTAGGGATCATACACCTTAATGAATCTGAAGATGCAATAGTAGACTTCTTTTACACTTAAGGAAACCTTCTTGATAATCCTTCCCTAAGACACCTCTACTTATATCTCTTAGATTGAATCCTCCAAAGGACTTTCCCTTGAAACAAAAACAATTGGCTAATTACAACTTCTCTAAAGCAAAGATAGCCACACATGGAATTTTAGCACTCTCTGTTTACCAAGCTATGCACAACATAATCCAAATGTTAATTCTCTATTAGCACTCTAATTTGTTTGTGATTTGGACTCCTATTCTCGCTTAGGCTTGGTTTTCTTTTTTTGTTTAGAATAACTCTCTTATACAGGGATTAGTGAATTAGGAAAAAATATTTGATTAGGAAGTAATTAGGTTCAAATATGCTTCAAAATATTTGTCTCTAGGCTCCAAGACCAAGACTCGTTGGACTCAAAATCCTCAAATGTGGGACCTAAGTTTTTACAAGACTCTTATGCACAAACTTGGGTTTATCCGAGCCAAGACTTATAGTCTAGCTCATGGGACTCAAGTCCCAAATTGTTGGACTCGAATCTCATGACTCAATTTGTCTATTTTTACTCCTTTGACACGCTTAAGTCTATTTTTAATTGATTTAGTTCATTATTCACTTGTTTAATCACCTTAATTTGATTTTAAAGTCCTAATTAGATCAGTGTATACCATGGCTTAATTGATGAGTATGGAGTTTACAAAGTATACCTAAGACCATTGACTAATGCCTTCAAATATTTACAGATAAATAGTCAAATTTGTTATTGAAAGTGTAGTACGGTGACAAATTGATCTCTAAAAGATGAAAAAATAAATCTAGTTCTTGAATGTAGAAAAAGTGCTACAAATTAGTCTCATCATTAAATTTGTGAAATCATTTTTATCATTAAGTTATAATATTTAAGGATTAATTTGACAATAAATTGTATTTTTTGAGGACAAATTTAACATCAAGTTATAAAGTTTAGGGATCAATTTGTCATTAAATTATCTATATAACTAATTTGTTGTACTTTTTGGACATTTAGGAACTAAATTTGAATTTTTCATCTTTCATGAACAAATTTATTAACGCCTCACACTTTCCATGATAGATTTGACTATTTATCCAATATTTGCTAAAGTTTTCAACCCTTTTGGCTTTCCGCTTTGACTTCATACTAAAGAATGCTTAAGAGTAGACTTTGTCTCTATCAAAACACTCTTTAAGCATCTCCAGTTGAGTCTTCAATTGAGGAGGTCATGTTGCATCTTTGGTTACATCTTGTTAGATGAATCCCCTCATCTTTGGTAGGGATTTTTTGTCTTAACTAGTCAATCTCCTTTTAATTATGAGGGTAAATAATACATACTTGTGTCTCATTTCGTCGTCACATTGATAACTATTATTGAAATCTCTAACATTGTAAATGTATCTCTTATTCTTTCTATCGACAGCTTGGATTTAACATTGAGTCTTACATCTCTCCTTATCATCAATGGGTTTTAGGGAATAAATTTTGAGCCATCGACATATGATGTAGTCTCACACTACAAGAAAAATCATTATTATCATGAAATATTTTTCATGAAAGGTATTCCGTCGAAAATATTTAAGAAAGTTTAATCTAAAAAATCTTTTTATTATTTATTAATAGAGTTGTTATTTCATATAGTAAATATTATTAAAAATAATGAAGATATAAAAAACTCATTTATGTCTACTTAAAGTCTATCATGGACAAACTAACTAATATCCTTTCATATATATATATATATATATAGGTATGTTAAAAAAAGACCTCATAAACATGTTCATGCCGACCAAGCTCCTTTACCTGCAAAAAAAAAATATCAACAATAAATAAACATTTAATACATAAGTATTAAGCTGTAAATGAATACCAAAGAAATATGTTTTCTAATTTACATACTTGGAAACGGCTTGATCATGCGCATTGATGGTGCCAAATTACCACCAGTGTGTAGTCTCTTACCTATTTCATACTCTTGATTTCTTCGGGTCGAGAACACTTTAATATATATAATGTGAAAATTATTTATATAATATTTTACTAAATTTAATATTTTAATTAATGTAAAAAAATTCATATAGTATATTTATTTAATTCTCTTTTCTCTTTTTACCCATTTAAACAAATAGAGATTTTTTAAGAAAAATTCCTTCTTATTTTTATCTTTCTAAAATATATATATATATATATATATATATATATATATATATTCTTTATTTTCATATTTTTTATATAAAATTCTAATCCAAACAAATAATAATTGAAATAAATAAAAGGAGTATTAGTAATTTAGTATTATACTAGTAAGTAACCTTTCCGCTTAGTACATTTTGTTTCAGAGACAGAACAAAACACGAAACGACAGCATGTGGTGGCCGTTCAGCAGAAAAGAGAAAGAGGGTTCTGCATTTTCATCTTCTTCCACTGCCGAACAAGTTACTGAAGGGATCGATGGCACTGCCCTCACTGCTATTGTTACCGGTTAGTATTAATAACTTGCTTAATTGGTTCTCTTTCACTAATCGACGTTTTAAAATTTTCAGCTTTAATTGTTTAGGGATTCGGTTATGAATTCATTATCAAAGAGGAGAAAAATTACGTATTTAGGAAAGTCATAATTAACCTTAGAATAAGCGGAGACATATGAATTCATGGCATGTGGAATTTAAGATAAAGCTACCTTTCCTACTTGCACCTCCTTCGCTTAATGCCATTGGCCCACTGATAACCAAGGTAGTATTTGGCTTAGTTTTTATTTAAAGTTTTAGAAAAAAGGATTTTTAAAAAAGTAGTTTACTTTTTTTTTTTTTTAAATGAAGGAACATTAAGATGTAAACAAGCTTTTAAAAATGTTAGGGGGTGTTTACTTGTCCTTTTGTTTCCTATTTTCACTTTTTAATTATAAAACTGTCACATTGTTTTCAATATGTTTTCTATTTTTAAGGATTTGTACACGAAACATTGAAAACAACTTTTTGTTTTCTTTGTTTCCTGTGCAAATCTTTGAAAACAGAAAACAAATTGAAAACAATGTGGAAGTTTTGTAATTAAAAAGTAAAAACAGAAAGTGAAAGCAGGAAACAAAAGTGCAAATAAACGCCCTCTAAATTTTAGGAGCCTTTGACTTTTACTACACTTCATCTCCTATAGCCTACGAGTATTCCTTGTCACTTGTCACCTTGTTTTGTTTATACTTTAGCTTTTCATGTCTATTTTGCATTCAGGTTATGAATTTTTTTATAATAAAGTTTAATTTTTTTAGAGAATTAATTAAGATACGTTGTTTTGAATGTGTTTAATCCTTTTTTTTAATATTTTTCTATATTATTTTACATGCAGTCACCTTATATTTGGTTTACTTTTTCTCAAGCATGGTTTGTATTGTTCTTATAAAACCACCTTAATTGTAATTAATTTTTTCAATTCCTAAAGTTTACTTATTCTAAAAGACCTTATAAACTTTTAACACTCTCACACTCTAGACAAACAGGAAACTTTGTATGAAATTTACATTTTTTTTATAGACATTCACCTTAATTTGTATATTTGGGTTGCTGTTGGACAATGTAATAACAGGGGCATCTAGTGGTATTGGTGCTGAGACTACCCGTGTTCTTGCTATGCATGGTGTCCATGTAATTATGGGGGTGAGAAATATTAATGCTGCAAAAAATATAAAAGAAACAATACTTAAAGAGATTCCCTCAGCTAAAGTTGATGCTATGGAGTTAGACCTTAGTTCAATGATATCTGTTCGGAAATTTGCATCAGAGTTCATTTCTTCTGGTCTTCCACTAAACATTTTGATGTAAGCGTACAAATGCTACATTGCCAAAATTTTTCATAGTTGTGTTTGTGTTCAATACACTTGACAGTTACTCTCTGCACATAAATCTTAATTCTGTTCATTCAAGGAAACAATGGAGTAGTAATGATTTTTGTTTTATTTGTTGCAATTTAAGAAACAATGCAGGAATTTTTGGAATCCCTTTCACGCTATCTGAAGATAACATCGAACTACAATTTGCCACAAATCATATGGGTATGAGGACACTATCAAATGTTCCATAACATGAAGTTTTTTTAGCTTTCCATAATATTAGGCTTAGGAAAAAAGAAACATTATGGCAATGAAGTTTCCTTAGAATGTTTGCAATTTGATGTGATTTTTCTGATCAGATGATTAAGAAAGGGATGGAGTTTCCAGAGTGTAGGGAATATGATGTGAAACTTGTGTGTGTGTGTGTGGTAGGAAGGGGTTAAGAATCATTGATATTTGAAATATTTATAGTCCTTCTACACTTATGGTCTGTCTCAATTTATATAAGTGGGAGATAGTTTATATGGGAGATAGTTTATATGAAACATCATATAACTCTTCTAATGTTTCTTTAAAAGCATAGGCTGAGAAGATGTGGAAATGTTCTTATTCCTTATTTATTTATTTATATATTTAACATAATTCAACAGGTCATTTTCTGTTAACCAATCTATTATTGGATACTATGAAGAAAACAACACATCAAAGTAAGAAACAAGGAAGAATTGTTAACGTCTCCTCACAGGGTCATCAATTTACCTATCGGGAAGGAATCCTTTTTGATAAAATCAATGATCAATCAAGGTAAGAAGTAGCCAAAATACAAATTAAGATAAATTATGCTGACAGTTTCTTTTTTATGAAAGAGGGATTTATCCAGAAACTGCAAAATCTTTAAACAATAACTGAAGAGACTTCAATTACATTAAAATTGGCAATTCAGCTCTAACATTTGTTTAGCAATGGAAAAGATTAATATCATTGTATATCATTAACTTGGGATATTCATTTTTTCGTATTTCATATGTGTGGCATTAGACGCCACATTAATATGTAAGGATTTGCTGGCACCTATCACTCATAGTGTGTCAGATTAAAGTCTATACACAAAAAAAAATTGATGCACCTGGATAAAGCATACATTTTTACTCGCATATACCCATGCTGCTTTTAAAGTTAAGCATACAGAAATTATTCCTGTAGTGTTGCAGAGGATAAGTATTTTGTATAGTTCATTATGTTTGCTTCCTTATGTACAGTTATCAGACATTCCGTGCGTATGGACAATCAAAGCTTGCTAACATTTTACATGCCAATGAACTTGCTAGACGTCTTAAGGTATGCTAACATTTATTGTAATGTATCTTGACTCCCAAATAAGATGTTTTCATTTATTATATCCCATTAATTTCTCTAAACTTTTGGTTGATTACTTAGAAATGGATTGGCCTGTTGTTTTATATGTTCTTTTCGTTGTTTTTCAGGTGTTCACAATTTGATTAAGAAATGGATATTTCTGAATGATTTTTTTTACTATGTTGAGAACTGTTTCTAAGTTTTTTTAATGCATATTTCAGCATTGATTCCTATATAAGCAATTCTTTCTTATTGAAATCAATTTGCATCTAATGTGTAGTGATTTGTACACACCTGTATGTCACTATGAGTGTTTTAAAACCTTCTGGACAATTTTGACCCTCAATCAGCCTTGGTTTTGGTCAAGTTGATGACACTTAACAAAAGTGGTCAAAAAGTTAAACCTGTGAAAAACAAGGGTGAACTGATTAAATTTGATTTTACATCCTTTTATTTGTATGAATTATAATTTAAAAAATTAACATCTGAAGTCTATAATTCAAGATTTTTAATATAATGTAAATTATGTAATATAATCTGCTGGTTATGCTTAATTTAATATCTTACTATAACAACACCCGCAACAATAATCTTATCTCACGAGTAATGCCAGCTACACGAATAACATGACCCCATTAAGTAGGGCTGAAAATGAGTCGAGTTGAACTGAGCTCGGTTCAGTAAGACTCGGTTTGTTATTATTTTGCTCAGCCTGAGCTCAACATTAACCTTTTTTTTTTTTCAGCTCGAACTCGACTCAAATCAAGCTCACAAATAACTCGGTTCAACTCGTTAGCTTGAATCAGATGAACCAAATGTCAATTTTTTTTAAATCCTATACATTTCAAAATTTTAATTTATTAGTAGATTGTAGATTAAATGATTGTTTTATTTTTTTAAAAAGACAGAACCGAACTTATTCTATTATCTTTGTAGGGTCACAAGGTATGACAAAAAAAACATAGTTACAGCCAAAGTTTGCATAAATAAAAACTACCTCACCCGGAATATCTAAAATAATATAAGATTATAAGCCCCAATCAATTATATATATATATATATATATATACACACACACACACACACACACACACACAAACACAGACATGCTCATATATTACGCCAATACATGAACCAAACGAGTCGAACTATACGCAGTTCAAGTTCGGCTCATTTAATTAACGAGCTTAATTTTTAGCTCAAGTTCAGCTCATTTGGTTCATGAACCAAATTCATTGAGCTGATTATTGAATTGAATTTCGAACTATTTTCAAGTTGGTTGGGTTCATTGCCACTCCTACCATTAAGTGTGGTCAAAAACTAAATTCTTAAGGATAAACATTCATCATGAGATTCTTTTTAATAATTTTCTGTCCTTATTGGTCTCCTTTCTATTCTTTTTCATGGGAATAAAATTTACGTGATCTGTTCTTCTCACTGGTGCCTTCAGTGTCATCTACACAAGTCCAAACTATCCTAACTGTTTTTTTGTTATTTTCTTCTTGATAGGTGCCATACCAATATCTCGTTGTATACATTCATTCTGTATCTTGTCCTTTCTTGTGTGGTCTCACATCCATCTTACTATGATTTGATAATTTATTCTATTGTTTGGAAACCAATAAAAAAAAAAACTACATACTCCATTGTCCAGATACTCCACACTATGCGCAGGTAAGGTAGAGAGATATTGTTTGAAATCCAATATTTTCTTAAATTTAGTTTAACCAATGCCAATGATAATTGTGCTCTGTGGAGTTGAAATACCTTGTCAGAAGCTAGCAGGTTGCTTGTTTAGAATTTCTTGTTTTCTAACAGTATTGTCTTCTGCACACTGTAACTGCTCTTGCAAGTCCCTTTATTTTGCTGGGATATTCTGCTTCCTATCCAATATGTATTGGTTGAATTGTCCATATCTTTTGTGTAGATGACTAGCTAGTTTGTAGTTGAGGTTTGTCATCATCAGTAACAATTTGTCAGTCTTTGATCTCAGACTAACTAACCTCTTTCTAGTCCCTTTATCTTGCTAGTTATGCAGAATATGTTGCTTCACTGTCTGAACTGTCCTTATCTTTTATGTAGATGGTTAACTAGTTTTTAGGAGAAGTTTGTCGTTATCAGTGCCAATTAAATTTTTCCCTTCTTTGATCTTAGTTGGGTTTTGAGCCTACTACCTTTAAGGTTTCGGGAAATACTTAAACTTTGTATTCCTTCTACAAACCACAATCATTAGTTAATTTGTTTAATTTCTCCTCTCTCTCTCTCTGTTTTGGTGACTTTCCTTTTATATTTGAGTAAAAATCAGCCTCTGGTTTTTCCTCCTTAGTTGTCTCTGATATATGTAATATTACTTGTTTGATGTTGCATGGTGATCAGGAAGATGGGGTAGATATTACTGCTAATTCTCTTCATCCAGGAGCCATTGCCACCAATATTCATCGTTACAACAAAATATTGACTGGTAACTACCACATTGAACTATTATAAAGAAAACAATGCTTATATGTTGCATTAGATAGATAGGCTGTTCTGAATATTGAATTCAGACTCACTGAGCAGGATTAACTCTATAAGCGTCCTTGCAAAACAATTTAACATGTTCATCTGCAGCAGCCTTCCTAATTTATAGCTTAATTGCTACACCAAATCATGTTGTCTTCAAATTTTTTATGCAAGTATTTCTTTCATGATGACAGTTTTAGTTTTATAGGCATTACTGTGCGGTTTATGTAGGACTACCAGATGTTGTTAAGAAGTTGCTGACTTACGTAGTTAAAAATGTCAAGCAGGTAAGTTAAATCAATATGACCTTAATTTCTCCCGCTTTAAACTTCTCATTTTATCCACCTCACACTTAGAGGAGCAAAATCCGAATATGGGGGGTTTGTTTAAAAGGGAATTAAAAAATTGCCTGTTTATTTAAAAATACAAAAAATTGATTGTTGTACAAATTTGAGTTTTTTTAGTTCCCTTTTTTAACTAATTAGAAAAGTAATTCTGTTCTTTTTAAAGAACTTACATAATTGTTTTAATTTATTTATATATATCTTTTGAGGACAAGTCCTGACACAGCGATAAAGTTGTGCCTTGATGACTCGTTAGTCATGGGTTTGAATCTGAAAACAGTATCTTTATATATGCAAGGGTAAGATTGCGTATAATATCCATTTCTCTTACTTTCGCATAGCGAGGAGTCTTTGAGCAATGGAGTACGTAGTTTTTTTTATTTATATATATCTTTTAATAAAAAGTATCTCCTCCCCATCCCCCCCCCCCCCAAAAAAAAAAAACTAAAACAAACATGCTTTCAACATGTGGTTCTTTTTTTCATCTTCCCTATTTGCCTTCTCCAACCTTTACTACAGGGAGCAGCAACAACATGTTATGTAGCATTGCACCCACAAGTGAGGGGAATTAGTGGTGAGTATTTTGTAGATTGTAATCTTGCCAAAGCAAACTCACAGGGAAGGGACATTGATTTGGCTGAGAAACTCTGGGACTTCAGCATGAATTTGATCAAGTAGAAATGTAGAATACTTGGTGGCAATTGTCGTCACTGCATATAACGTACATCTTTAGTAAATGAAAAACGTCGATGATATTACTGTTACTCTACTATTTTTAATGAGATTCCTATCTTTCAAGGATTTCAAATTTTACAATTTAGTGGTCCTTATGCAATGAATTTATACTATTAATGTGTTTGGGTTTTTTACATGTACTTTTCTTCGAAGACAATTTTGCTTTTGAGGCATTGTTGATTATATGAGAATTACTTCTCTTAATATAAAATTTTGCTTTTTTACATGTACTTTGGAAAGATTATTCTGGAATGTAAAATTACATTCTGGATTAATTTTCCAGAATGTAAATTATATTTTGAAAAGGCTATTTCGGAACATAGATTAGGTGCAGGAAGCACATATGGAGGTGCAGGAAGCAATTGCCCGTGGATTGAGGCAGAAAAGCCTTAGTTTGCTTCAAGCTTGAATTAAGTTTTGGTATATCCAAGGATATTCACTATTTTTTCTGATTGGTAGAAAATTGGCTTCAAATACCAGACTTGGATATTGTTGCGTGTATCTTTAATCTGTCATGGGCACTTTGGCAACGAAGGAATAAAATGGCTATTTGAATATGTCAACGGAACAAGTGATTACAAAACCAAATCATATACCGTTGACCAAACCGTTTACCTAGGCTGCCCCCACAAATTTAGCAACCTTTGATAGTGATGTAATTGATGCTGTTTCTAGTTTGGAATAATATCATCAGGCTTTTTCCTCAAGAAAAAAATCTATCAATATAAACAAAATAGAGTTTAATTGACATGTATTATGAGGATAAATCAATCAAAAATAAATTGTTTTGAATAACTTTTAAGAAAGTTATTATAAAAGTTAATAGAAATATCATATATGTTTATATATATATATATATTATTAGCATTTATATTATTTATTTTAAAGAGTTTATTTGACATTTATTGTTAATATAAATCAATTAATAAAAAATTATTTTTATATAATTTTTAATATAATTATTATAAAAGTCAACAAACAGGTATAATTTGTTATTGAAAATGTAGAAGACCTTTAACTATTAATCAATACATATATTATTTATTCATACTAAATTATAAGCTTGGAATCCTTGCAAGATAAGAATCTCGATCATTAAAATAGTAAAATAATATAATTAACAGTCATAATATCATTGACGTTTTTTCATTCACCAAGTATGCTATCTGCACTGACAATTTCCACCAAGTATATATTCTACTTCATCATATTCATGCTGCAATCCCAGAGTTTCTTAGCCAAATCAATGTCCCTTGCTTGTGAGTTTGCTTTGGAGATATTATTATCTGCAAAATACTCGCCACTAATTCCCTTCACTTCTAGGTGCAATGCTACATAGCATGTGCGTTGCTGCTCCCTACCGTAAGGTTGGATATGATAAAAAAATCATATGTTAAGAGAATGTTTATTTTATATTTTTTAAGGAAAATATAGTTTTTATTAAGAGATTTATATATATACAACACACAATTATCATTTTTTTAGAATAATAAAAGCAAAAAAATTTAAATATATTAGTGTTTCATGTGTATATTTGAGAAATGCTAGCAATATTTTTTCTCACACTTTTTTCAACATTTTTCTTGTGATTAACTAAAATTTGTTAAGAATCACAAATTTTTATGAATCTATTTATCATTTAATGATTCTCTCACCTAATTTAGATATGAGATTCACAAACTTTAATAATTTTAAAAAAAAAAACCAATCACAAAGAGAGTGAGAAAAAGTTTCACTAACATTCCTTATTTTTCAATTGGTTGATAGTATAATTAAAAATCTTTACACTACTCACAGTATATCAAAAGTAAAATCTTTTCAAATTTCATTTAAGATAAATTAACAAAACTCCTGACATATATATTGGAATTTTGGTCTACTATGTGATGAGAGGATAAATTGAGAAGTATATCATGTGAGAAAGTAAATAGGGCATATTGGTTTAACTAACCTGTTGGACATTTTTAACTGAAAATCCGACCAACGTAGAAACTACACCTGAAAAGAACTGCATAAACCATACGAAAAAATGCCCATAAAACTAAACAACTATCATTATATTGTCAATTAATTAACGTCATTGGGGAAATACTGGTTTTTTCTATAAGTTTTGCATTTTTCTTTTAAAAAAACATTGATAATTATTTCAATGTTTATATATATATCTTTTAATAAAAAATTATCCTTTCCTCAAAAAACAAGCATGCTCTTAACAAGTGATTATTTTTATTTTCTTCAACTGTACTTCAGGGAGCGTTAACAACATGTTATGTAGCATTGCACCCAGAAGTCAGGGGAATTAGTGGCGAGTATTTTGCAGATAATAAAATCGCCAAAGCAAACAAACAAGGAAGGGACATTGGTTTGGCTACCAAACTCTGGGATTTCAGCATGAATTTGATCAAGTAGAATATATACTTGGTGGGAAATTGTCAGTGCAAATGGCAAACTAGAAGAATGATCCTATCTTAAGGATTCCTATCGTTCAAGGATTTTAAGTTTACAAGTGTTCCCTATAGTCTTATACAAGGCATTTATATGTTACGTACATGTACTAAAATATTAGTGACCTGTAACAATAGCAGTATTTGCTATATATGTTATAGCTTTGACCCTTTCAGCATAGTTTATTAGCTTCCGTTTATATTAATGAACATTGATGAGCCAGCCAACATCTTACTCACATTTATCTTCCTTCAACAACCTCACCACCATTTACCCCTTCATGTAGTAAATTGGTATCACTCTGTGTTCGATATAAAGGAAATCTACTCTCCCCTGCCGCCAAAGTTAATTAATATGTTAAAATATGTTTGTGGTCCTATTTGAATTTTCTATTTGTGTTCTAATAAATCTTTTTTTCATTTTTGGTTCGTGATAAAATATAAATATTATTTTTGGACTTTGACATTTTTTTAGTTCTCATAAATTAATGACTTTTATATTTGTTGTTGATGAAAAAATTTATTAGGAAATAAACACAAAATTCACTAATTTATTTGAAACTACAAAAATGTTAAGAATAAAAAGAAAAATTGTTTTATTAGAGACTCAATACAAAAAAATTATTAATAAACAAACAAAAAATTCATATATTTATTAAAAATTAAAAACATATTTAATAACCATTAATATATTAGGGCCTGAGGGATTGACTCTAACTTGAAACAAATTAAACTGATAAAGTAATGATATACAAATATTATTTTAAACACTCTATCAATAGATCTTATTTTTCTTTATCTTTCTCTTTTTATCAGATTATAAATCTTATCACAACTAATTTTTTTTCCTCTTTTTAGGTGTTGCATAGAGAGTTAGGGTGTCAATTAAACTTTTTCCAAACTAAAATCAATGTTTCACTGCCTTCAAAAAATAAAAAATAGTGTTTCATCACTAATATGTAAGTACATGTACACATAACATATAAATGCCTTCTATAGGGAACACCACATTGTAAACTTGAAATCCTAGAAAGATAGGAATTATTTCACTAAAAGTAGTAAAATAATGCAATTTTAACTGTCATAATATGTTTCTCATTCTCTAAGTATGCCATCTGCATCGACAATTATTGGCACCAAGTATTCTACTTTGATCAAATTCATGCTGAAATCCCATAGTTTCTTAGCCAAATTAATGTCCCTTCCTTGTGAGCTTGCTTTGGCAATTTTATTATCTGCAAAATACGCACCACTAATTCCTCTCACTTCTGGGTGCAATGCTACATAACATGTCGTTGCCGCTCCCTGAAGTAAAGTTGAAGAAGATAAAAAAAATCACTTGTTAAGAGCATGCTTGTTTTTTAAGGAAAGGATAAATTTTATTGAAAGATATATATAAAAATTAAAATAATTATTAAATTTTTTTAAAAAAAATTGCAAAACTCAGAAAAAAATTAGTATTTCCCCAATGATGTTAATTAATTGACAATATAATTAAAAGTATCTTTACACTGACATTATATTAATTGTTTTAAAATTTCCTTTTAGATTAATTAAGTAACAAAACCCCTGACGTGTATATATATTTGGATTTTGATGCTCTAAGTGAGAATCGGGCAAATTGAGAAGTATACGAGGGAAAGTAAATAGGTCATATTGGTTTAACTTACCTGCTGGACATTTTTAATTACAAGACTCAACAACCTCTTAACTACACCTGGAATTCCTGCATAAACCATACAGAAAAATGCCCATCAAACTAAATTACTTGCATAAAAAGAAAAAAAAAAGGTAAAGACTGAATTCAATATTCAGAACAACCAATCTATTTAATTTAACATAAGCATTGATTTTATAGAAAGTGTCCAAAATCTTATGATTTACATAATTCCTAGAAAGAGCATATATTTACACCAAATAGTGCAATGTTGTAGTTACCAGTCATTATTCTGTTGTGGCGATGAATATTGGTGGCAATGGCTCCTGGGTGAAGAGAATTAGCAGTAATATTTACCCCTTCTTCCTGATGATCACCATGCAGCATCAAACAAGTAATATTCCATATATTAGAGACAACTGATGTGGCAAACCAGAGGGTGTTTTTAACTCACAAACATAAGAAAAGGAAATTCACCAAAACAAAAAGAGGGGAAAAAAATGTCTTATGATTGTGGTTGGTAAGAGTTACAAGACTAGTTGCTAGAAGGGATACAAAGTATTTCCAGAAATCTTAAAAGGTAGGCTGTAAACCCAACTGAGAAGGGCGAAATTTGGTACTGGTAATGACAATTCAGATAATGAAGCAACATATCTTAAACAACTATATAACAATATAAAAGGGACTATATAACAAGAGTGTGTAGTTACAGTTTGCAGAAGACGAATACTGTTCAAAAACAAGATTGTTTTCCAAACAATAAAATAAAGTATTAAATCATAGTAAGATGGATCTGTGATCACATCAGAAAGGACAAGATATAGAATGATTGTATAAAGAGATAATTGTATGACACCTATTAAAAAGAAAATGGCAAAAAATCAGTTAAGCAAGTTTGGATTTGTGTAGAGAACATAGAGATACCATTGGGAAGAATAGATCGCATGAATTTTATCCTTGTGAAAAGGGATGGAATGAAAACATGAAGGGCATTAGAGAAAATTATTAAAAAGAATCCTAGATGAATAATATTCCTAATAATTGGTTTTTGATCAATAGTAGCTATCAATAATTAATCAACTACATGCGACATAATAGTAAAAAAAAACTATTAATTTACTCTTTCACCAGAGTAGCATCTAACTCAGGACTAAGGAGTTAGGATACAAAACAATAAAATGTTAGCATACCTTAAGACGTCTTGCTAGTTCATTGGCATGTAAAATGTTAGCAAGCTTTGATTGTCCATACGCACAGAATTTATGATAACTGTGCACAAGGAAGCAAAAATAGTGATCTAACTATACAAAACACTTATGCTTTGTAACACTACACAGGAATCATGTTTGTATGCTTAACTTTAAATGCAACATGGTTTGTGTGAGTAAAATTGTATACTTTATCCAGGTGCATCAAATTTTATCAGCAGGTTTTGTGTATTAGACTTTAATCTGACACAAGTGATAGGCCTAGGTAACAGCAATCTTTACATAGTAATGTGACACCTAATGCCACACATATGGGCAACGAAAAAAATGAATATAAAAAAGGAATGATTTATAATAAGATTCATCTTCTCTATAGTTAAGTAAATGTTATAGCTGAATTACCAATGGTAATAAAATTAAAGTCTCTATAATAATGTTCTTTCATTGACAAATTCCTAGAAGAATAAGCCTTGGTAGATTTTGCAGTCTCTGGATAAATCCCACTTCCATAAAAAAGAAAGAAACTGGCAGCATAATGTATCTTAATTTGTATTTGGGCCACTTCTTAATTACCTGGATTCATCGTTAATTTTATCAAAAAGGATTCCTCCACGATAGTTGAGCCATTGATGACCACTAGAGGAGACATTAACAATTCTTCCTTCTTTCTTACTTTCATGTGTTGTTCTCTTTATAGTATCCAACAACAGATTTGTTAAGAGAAAGTGACCTGTGGAATTATGTTATATATAAGCAAAACGAAAAAGATCATTTCCTCATATTCTTACCCTATAATTTTAAAGAAACATTAGAAGCGTTATTTGATGTTTTATGTAAACTATTTCTCAATTATATGTGCTGAGGCAGATCATAAGTGTTGAAGGACTACACAAAGATCTCATCAATGAATGATACTTAATTTCTTCCAGGAGAGAGACAGAGGTTTCACATTAGATTTCCTACACTCTGGAAACTTCATTGCTATAATGTTTCATTTCCCTCCTAAACCTAATATTCTTGAGAGCTAAAAAAAATTCATGCTATGGAACATTTGATAGACACTACATACCCATGTGATTTGTGGCAAATTGCAGTTCAATATTGTCCTCAGAAAGCTTGAAAGGGGTTCCAAATATCCCTGCATTGTTTCTTAAATTGCAACAAATAAACCAGAAAACATTAGTACTCCATTGTTTCCTTGAATGATCTGAATTAAGATGTATGTGTAGAGAGCGCATTTGTCAAATGTATTAAACCCAAACACATGTATAGTTCTCATTTTTCAAATAGAAAGAGATCTCACTTGTATATATGTTTCCTATATATGAATTTTTTTTTACAACATAGTTATTGTACACTTACATGAGAATGTTTAATGGAAGACCAGATGAAATGAACTCTAATGCAAATTTTCTAACAGATGTCATTGAACTAAGGTCTAACTCCATAGCATCAACTTTAGCGGTGGGAATCTCTTTAAGTATTGCTTCTATAACAGCTTTTGCAGCAACCATATTTCTCACACCCATAATTACATGAACACCACGCATGGCAAGAACACGGGTAGTCTCAGCACCAATACCACTGGATGCCCCTGTTGTTACATTGTCCAACAGCAACCAAAAATACACAATTAAGGTGAAGTTACGTACATATAAAAAATTGTAGATTTCATATAGAATTTCCAGTTTGTTTAGAAGTGTTGAAGTGTTACAAGTTTATATGAAATTAAAGAAAGGAAAAAGAGAGACCATTTCATGTCATTTGGGGAAAAAGTATTTTTTGGTAGGTCTAATAAAATTAACTACTCACTTTCATATTTCTTCTCTCAAATAAAGGGTGAAATTTCATATTTCTATTCTATTTTTCTTCTTTTTATCCTTGTTTCTACGCAAACAAAGAAAGAGTAAGTTTCTTATAATTTGCTTCTGCAACCTAACTTTGTCATCCAATTCTTAGTAGTAATAACCCAAAACATTTCATATAGAAAAGAAGATAACACCTATGGGGGAAAAAAGTTCTAAACCTGAACCAATCCGATCAAACTTATGTGATATCATACAACTAAAAACATGTCTTAAAATATTAAGCTTCCCTTTAAAAAGTAAGAGTATGTTCAGGTTTCGAGTTTTTAATATTATGTCTTCGAATATAAATTTTAAAACAAAATCCTCCTATATTTACGAGTTACATTATTTACCTCTATTTCAAATTATTTGAACTCGATTTAAGAAAAAAAAAAGAAGTTGATCGAAAACTAAGTTTTAAGTTTATAAAAATATAGTAAATTATTATTTTGGTCTCTGACTATATAAACGGGTTATAATTTACTCCCAAAAAGAATAAAAATTCTTATTTAATTCATGAATGTGAAAAAGTATTACAAGTGGATATAGTGATAAATTAATCTTAAATTTTACAACTTAATTTTAAATTAGACTTTAAATATATAACTTAATAATAAATTAATTAATAAATATTAGAGCTTAATGATAAAATGATTTATAAAATTTAATAATAAAATGAAATTGTGGCATTTTTTTTTACAGATTTAAGGATTAAATTAAAATTTTCATTCTTTTTTTTTAAAGATTAAATTGTTACCGATTTACACATTCAAGAAATTACAATGATTATTTATCCTTAAAAAAATTAATTTTTAAATCAGAAAGTAATTTTTAGAACAGAAAACACCACCGTGGCCATGTTGCTACCATCACCGTAACAATCGTAAGGTTGCACTTGAAGTCATGATCACCACTATGTTTCACTTGCAACCATTGTCAATCACTACTACAATTACTATTATCATCACCAGTTTCATAATCACTAATAAATTGTTGCTATCACCACTAAAGTCACTCAAAGCTAAATAAAAATATAATAAATATTATGTGAAGAGGATACAAAAATGAAGAATTTGTCAAAAAGAAGAAAAAACAATAATTTCAGTTCTATTTTTAAAAATAAAAAGTGACCTGTAACAATAGCAGTGAGGCCAGTCCCATCGATTCCTTGAGTAACTTGTTCGGCAGTGGAAGAAGATGAAAAGGAAGAACCCCCGTTTCTCCCGCACAGCCACCACATGCCGTTTTGATCCGTCTCTGAATGAAAACGACGACAAAACAAAATGGAAAACGCAAATAGCCTCTTCTCTTCACCATTGCTTTCTCTCTTTCTATATAAAACTTTGAGGATAATCATTGGTCATACTGATAATCATGTTAAGGTATAATAAACCTTAACTAAAAAAAATATTATTATTAATTATATGGTTTTGAAGAGAGTTATTATAAAATTGATTAGTTTACAACTGTATATGACGCGATTAAGTAAGAATGCATGCACAGTGCATGTAATATATATTGTAGAAGTATATTATATATAGCCTATTGATGACGACGACTTTTTAACTAGTTTGTCAGATGAGTTATTGCAACATTGGAAGAATTCTCTATAGTATGCAATATTCTTTGTAATCTAAAAAGAAATCCTCTATTTAATTATAAAAAAACTCTTATGGTATTTAAAAAAGATTAATTGTCATTTTGTTCCTTAAATGCTTTTTTTTTCAAATTTCTCTTAGTCTCTAAATAGTTTTTTTTAGCATTTTTGATCTTTTTATACTTCATCTTAGTTTTTGTTGTCAAATAATATAATAATCAATCACATTAATAATTGAGTGACTTCTCACATTATTAAAGAATCTAATAAAATAATTATATATATTTTTATTTACAAATTATACTTTTAATCATTCACCAATTAGGTTAACATGCATCAACAACTCATATGAGTATAATATGAGTATATGAAAAATTTGAAACACAATTTATTAAAGAAAAATTACATATGATTGTGACAGTAAAACTCTTTGATAATGTAATAAATTATTGAATTGTCATATATATCATTGTTATATCATCGATTAATATCATTATTTGATAATAGGGATTAAAATTGTTAATGGAGAAAAAATATAAAAATTTAACCATTTAGATATAATCATTGAGCTGACTTTTTCTTTGACAAGTCAATGTCAGGTAATAAGTTAGGATTATAAATTAAAAAAGGTAATTAATATTATATTAAAAAAATAATATTTATTTTATAACTTACTTTTTCTTCTTATATGAGACTCCTTCCGTTTTTTTTTAATGTCGTTTTAGCTAAAATTGAGATAAGCAAGGAAGTTATTAATTTTTTTTTTATTTTAAGAGATTTTGTTCGAATTCCCTATTTTATCCCTTTTAAATTATTTGTTTTCACAAAATTATCCAAAGTAACTGTCATAAATTTCTTCTCCCACATTTAAAGTTTGTACTAACAAGTTCTCTTATTGGAAAAAAAAAACGTTCTGTGAGCAGATACAAAGTATTAGAACTTTTCTCAATGTAACAATTCACATTCTTTTGGTCAATAGGTAATAAATACACCCTTAAAATTTTCAATTATTTATTATCTAATTTTATGAAAAATATATAAAATAATTAAAGGATACAAGGGTATAATTGAAAAAAATTAATATTACCTTAAATCTGAAAATGATAAATAAAAAGGAACAAAAAAAATTAAAAAAATGCGATACTTAAAAAGAAATGAAGGGAGTACTTATTAAAAAAAATATGAAAATAAAACAATCACTGACACATATTTTTTTCTTTCTTTTTTAGAAAAGAAAATGGTTATATAAATAAAAAATCTTATTAGGTTCACATAACAAAATTTATGACTAAATTATTAATTTAGTCGTTCTATTTATTTAATTAGTTTAATTTAATATTTCTATTATTAATTATTTAATATGATCTCTTAATTTTCAAAACTAATGCAATGTTGCTCTTTGTCAACATTGTTTAAACTTCTAATAGAAATATCTTATCTAACAATTGTGTATCCCGTGTTTTTTTTCCTAATTCTATGATACCCATCCTTTTTTATACCTTACAAAATATTTCTTAATTATTTAGTTCAAGTTACACCCATATTTCCTCTCTCCTAAGTACCGTTTAATAATTTAATAAAAAATAGACACATGTCACATGATTTTTAATGAAAATTTATATTTAAAATACCTTAATCATTTTCCTCAAAATTGCATCTAGTTTTACAACCCCTCTTCACTTACCACTAACACCTTGTTCTCATCCTCCCTTCCCACAACAACATCATCTCTTTCTCTTCATCGGCGTCCTCGCCCACCAACATAGCGTCCAAGCGCATCCACTCCCATCGGGACAACCACCACCATTGTAGTCATCGCCTCCACTGTAATCGTCACCGTCATATCTACCTTCACCACCTCGTTGTCCCTTGTCGTAGCTTCGATTACCATCATCATTGCATTTGGTTCTCTAGACACTGACGTTAGTTAACAACGTTAACAAAATGAGATAAAAGTAATGTATAAAAAAAGAAAAATATCGGATATAATTTGAGAAAAATAGTATAAGTATAATTTACTCTATTTATTTTTTATTGTGTTAATGTATAAGAACTTAATAGCGTTCCTTGCAATTGAATGAAAAGGAAAATTTTGCACCAATTTTGAAAAACAAACTATCAAATTAATTTTTTTAGAAAAGAGTATTTACGCATTTTAAACTTTATTTATAGATATCTTAAATTTTAATTTTGTCTTAATTCATCCCTGTACTTTATCTCTTTTCCAAATAAATACCATAAACTTTAATTTTATTTCAATCAATCCTTAAATTTTATCTTTTTACACATAGAGACCTAATTTCATTTTCATCTCAATTAATTGTTAAAATTGCTCCTTTCATAAACAATATCTTATAATAAATTGGAGTTAAATTACTAACAAGAAAAATCTCAAGTTTTTATTTATTAAATCTCAACTGTTTTATGTTTTTTATAAATCACTTTTCAAACATTAAAACTTAATAAAATTTAGAATTAAAAAATCAGATAAAAACGTTTTTATTTCCCTTTTTAAATATATCTTATAAATTTATATTCTTCATTATATTTAAATATGAAAAAATGAGTTGTAACAAAATAAAATGAATTATTAACATTTAAGATAAATAACTTGAAAAATAAAAAATATTAGTAAAAAGATAAGTTTTAAAGATAAATTAAAATGTAATTAAAGTTCAATTTCAAGGTGATGACTATTTACAAAAAGTTAAAGTTTAAATATCAATCATAATAAATTTAAAATTCATAGTGTTTATTTGAAAAAGAAATAAAGTTTAAGAATTAATTGAAACAAAGTTAAAATTTAGGGTATTAAAAGAAGAAAAGTTTAAGGCAGCTTAATTTACTCAATTTTTTAATAATAGAAGGATATCAAATTGAACTAATAAAGAAACAGACTAAATTAATAATTTAGCCTGAATTCGTTAATTATGTTAGGTAGGTGAGTTGTTAATCAGAAATTAATTAGTTGGCTTTTAATAACTGTTTATACAATAGTAATTTCTAAGGAAGTACAGTGGTGCCTTTACACTCGAAACTGGTTAGTAGGTATCTAGTCCTTTCCATTTATTAATTTTTATGTCCCCCTGATTCATTATGACCTCCTCATCTAATACCTAAACTATTACTCAAGTATTTATGTATTGCAATAAACCTGATACTGACTTGTCTAAAGAGAAAGTCAAAGAGAAAAAGAAGAAAAAACAAAAAAAAAAAAGGAGAAGAGTGAGCAACCTGTAACAATAGCAGTGTGTGAGTGTGAGGCCAGTTCTATCGACCCTTTCCCTTCGGTAACTTTCTCGGCAGTGGTAGAAGATGAAAAGGTGGTAGAAAGAGAGGAAAAATAACTTTCATATAATAAAAAAGAGTAAATTACAATCTTGCTTTTTTATTTTTTTATTTTTTTAGTTGGACGTAAACTTAACTTTTTGTTTGACATGAACTCACTTTATTGGTACATAGCGTTAACAACCTTCTTCTCATCCTTTGTTCTACTAACATATATATGAACTGACTTGTGATTCTTAATAAACATTTTCAGTATATCATGATGAGTCTTAAGGGAAAAAATTTTATCACTAGCGGTAGAACAAAATCATAAATTAAAAGGGTGACATGGTGATAAGTCTAAATCATTAGCAATGTTGTTTACACAGTCATGTATTTTATGTATTCCAGTTCATCCATTGTGTTCTTATGGTCCTAAATATCAACATTATTTTAATCAACAATAATAAAAAAATAATTTTTAATTCATCCATTATGTTTCATATGATCTCAAACATCAACACTATTTTAATAAAAAAAATAGCTAATAAACCCATCTCACTTTTTACTTTTTTTTTCTTTTTCCTTTTACTTTCTTCCATATATCATAAACGAAAATGATCGATAGGAAAAGAAAATATAAAATGCACAAAAAAAAAACTTTCCTTCTTTCTTTAACAATTGTGTACTAGGATAATGAGAATAGATAGGAAATAGGATTTAATTTTGAGTTGCTTGATTTGAGACAAAAAGAACAGAAATTGAAAAAAAAAATTATGAGATAGTTTGGTTTGGATAGAAAGAGAAGAGATCGAGGAATTAGACTGAAAATAAAAATACTATTTTGGACACCTCAACGTTCAATAAAGTTGAGTAAATTACAAAGTATGCATTCCAGGTGAACATGGAAAATTGTTTCATCAATAGAATGCTTAAAAGATTTAACCACTTTAGCATTCTGAATTCATTATTCGAAAGGTGTAACCTATTCAACATACTACTTGGGTATTTTACTCTATCAAAGTCAAGCTAAAATCCCAAAGCTTCTTGGCCAAATCAATGTCCCTTCCCTTTGAGATTGTTGGGGCAATATTACAATCTGAAAAATACTTGCCACTGATTTCCCTCACTTGTGGATGCAATGCTACATAGCATGTTGTTGCAGCCCCCTACAGTAAGGATGGGGAAGCAAATATGGAAGATCAAGTCAATAACATATGAAGGGCAATTATTTCAAAAACTTTTAAACTATTTTCAGGAAAGTGCTTTTTTAATTAAAAGATGTTTAAAAATTAAAATGCATTAATAAAATTATTGGTTTTTTAGAAGAAGAAAAATTACATGTATTTGTCATTTTAAAAGTCCAAAACAATGTTAATTGCTATTTTGTCAATAATATGAGTTGAACTATAAGTTTAAGTTTGTTTGTCCAACTAAACGAACAATCTTGGACAAACATGTATTTAATGAATAATCAAACTTAAATTGTTTACGAATAACTCATGTCATTTGTCTTGATATCTCTGTTCGAATATCATATTTGTTTAAGTTACCAAACATTTAATTTAATGAATAATAGCTAACTTAAATAGTTTACGAATAACTCATGTTATTTGTCTTCAAATATCATATTTCTTTAACTTACCTGTTGGACATTTTTAAACACAAATCTACCCAGCGTATTAATTATACCTGCACAAATCAAACAGAAACGAGCCCCTTAATCAGAAACTACCATTAATCTGCATGGAAACTACTTTAATAATAAAAAGAAAAAAAAACTATTATTTTTTTTTTGTGTGAAAAAGAGTTTTTCATATTTTTGTATAATATGTTACTTTCGTACAAAATGGCATGGCTCTATTTTTCTTAATTAAGGTAATATACACATCTTAAAAAAATATTAATGGCATAAGGTACGGTGACAAAAATGATCATTTTGACAAAAATACCTTTATTAAATGAATTAGAATATAGTTGTAAATGTATTTGTACAAATTAAGATATAAAGAGACATAAAATATACGCCACAAGGAGTACATGGTGAAAACACATATATATCCAAAGCCAAGAGTAGATATTGCAATTAAGAACTTTCAATTGCAAATTAAGGTTGCCTCATGTGAAATTGTTTTTGCAAAGATACTTTAAGGATTAAGAACGTACATGCTTAAAGAATTACAAAGTCCGAATTTAATGTTCAAAACTCCCAATGTATTTAACATAACTATTGTTTTCCTTTAAAACACTATATATATCCATGTACAAAATATAAGATTTGAACACCTAAAAGGCTAAAACTATGCTGAGGATCGAATTGGGCTTATTTCATTGCAAAAAATCAACTAAAACTTTTCTAAGAGATTGAATTCAAGGAAAATCAACAAAGAATACTTTATTCAGTATCAAAAATTCCTAAACAGACCATAAATTCACACGAATAGAGAAATGTGGTAGAGAAATTACCAGCCAGTACACTAGTGTGACGAAAAATATTGGTGACAATAGCTCCCGGATGAAGAGAATTAGCCGTAATATCTACCCCATCTTGCTGATCAAGATCCAAAACAAACAAATAATTAACTATAACATATTATCACAAACACCTAATGAGGCAACCTTTTTTACTGATAAATTACGAGAGAGAAAAAAAGCATCAAAACAAAAGCAGGAAAGACTCTCCTCAGACTAAACAAAATTGTCTTTTGATTGTGATTGTTAAGCATTCTCAGAAATCTGATTGGCTAGCTACAAAACCAACTAAAATTTAGGAGTTATAAATTTAGTAACTAATAGTCAAAGACTTTTTTCCCGAGACTTGGTAACAGTTAATTACCTTCTCAAAAGATCGATATATATATAGTTTCAACTTGTAGATATATATTAGATAATGAAGCAACATATCATATATAATTGGCGAGAAACGCTATTAAAGAACATGTAACTACAAGTAAAGCCATAAATATTTGGCTAGCTAGTGAACCATGATAAAATAATTTAATTCCAATGAATATGTAGTGAGTGAGACATTAAAAAAATAGTGCAATATGAATGATAGTGATCTTTGTAAAATAAAGACTAACAAACCAATATTTCAAAAACTAGACTGAACATCAAACCAGAAAGGGTAATGGTTCACAGTAATCCCTTCACTGTTTTAAAGCAATAAAATGATCAAATATTACTAAGATATTATATTGAACACATCTATAGTAGCATTACATAATCTACATTATTTTGAAACTCATAAATAATAGACATTAGATGTGTGAGTTTATGAAATTAAAGGATGTAAGATCAAATTGAACGAGGTCAATGTGGTTTTGCAGTAGTTTGTCCACTCATATCAGATCAACCCAGATTTTCAGGGGTTTCAGAAATCTTTGACTTTTTCTGTATGGTGTCATACTAAGGCTAATTAAGGGTCAAAATGGTTGAATTCACTTTTAAAAGAGATTGTTTAGATAAACTTTTCAATAATTACTTCTAAGAAAAAAAATTAAATAATTTTTTCCATAAACTAAAAATAACTTATGCATAGGTTAAAAAATCATATTTTAGAATACTAATATGAGAAGTTTTTATCAATTAACTTATGTATAAGTGAATTTTAGTTTATGAAAAAAAATTATAATTTTTTTTTTTAGAAATGTTTATGAAAAACTTTATCCAAATAGACCTAAAGTGATAATGTTGAAACACATATTAAAAAACTTAGAAACAGGTAGCCACAATGGAAATAACATATAATACAAAAGAAATACCTTTTTATCTTAACCATTCGATTTATCAAGAAAAAAATATTTTAACTAATTCAGAGTTCAAATTGGATATAAATAAAATCTATTTAAGAATTATTTCTACCAATCGAACTCATCTATTATCCTAAAAATTTATTTACTTTTTAAGTAATCAGCCAAAAACTTTAGATAAATTAATGAGATAAAATAATGCTAACACATAATAATGGCTAACAATAACCGGTTATTAAGCTGCGTTATTGTCTTACTCAACACTCATGGTATGGTACAATAACTGTTAGCATACCTTAAGACGTCTGGCAAGTTCATTGGCATGTAAAATGTTAGCAAGCTTTGATTGTGCATATGCGAGCCAATTGTGGTAACTACACCAAAAGGAAACAAACTTCATGAATTATACAAAACACTTATCCTTTGCATAGATACTACATGAATCGTTTGCATGCTTGATTCTAAATGCAACAAGGATTTATATATAATTAAAAGTGCAAAACCTATATTTTAGCTAGGTGCATCACATTTATCAGCATGTTTTTTTTTATAGATTTTAATCTGACACATGTCATGTGATGGGCAACACAAATTCATACATAGTCATGTGACACGTAATGCCACATCTGGACAAGAAAAATAAATGTCACAAGTTAATATTAACGATAATATATTTATCTTATCCATTGTCAAGCAAATATTAGAGCTGAATTGCTAATGGTAAGAAAAATGAAGTCATAGTTAGTCTTC
The DNA here is from genome assembly GCA_013407115.1 of Glycine latifolia. Taxonomy (NCBI): domain Eukaryota; kingdom Viridiplantae; phylum Streptophyta; class Magnoliopsida; order Fabales; family Fabaceae; genus Glycine; species Glycine latifolia. The sequence goes on from CM023956.1 coordinate 27,320,872, forward strand.
AATGGATAAATTCCTAGAAGAATAAGGCTTCGTAGTTTTTTGCTATCTCAATAAATCCCTTTTCCATAAATTGAAAAAAAAAAGTATTCCAGCATAATTTATGGTAGTTTGTACTTGGGGCACTTCTTACCTTGATGGGTCATTAATTTTATCAAAAGGGATTCCTCCACGAAATGTTAACCGATGAAGTATTGAAGAGATATTAACAATTCTTCCTTGTTTCTTGCTTTCTTGTGTTGTTTTCTTCATAGTATCTAACAACAGATTTGTTAATAGGAAATGACCTGTTGAATGATGTTAAATTAAAACAAGAGGTTCAAATTTTTTTCACATCTTTGCAGCCTGTGCTTTTATATTTTATGTTCTATACAAACTATCACCCTAGTATATAAGCTGAGACAAACCATAACGATAGAAGGGCAAAACACGAACTTCATATATCAATAATTTATAATTTCTTTCCAATTATCAATGTGTATATGTTGCTACAAACTTTCAGTTTTTATCCCTTTCTTAATCATCTAAAATGAGAAGGAAAAAAACTACATCATACGAAACTTTCATTGTCAATAATATTTCTTTTCTTTCCCTAAGCTAAAGAGAGCCATTTGGTTTGACAGAAGGTTTTCTATTTTTACTTTGTTTTCTGTTTTTTAAATTTATGCAGAAGTGAAAACAGAAAACAATAAATAAAAAAAGAAATTACTGTTTTCTGTTCAAATTTTTAAAACAGAAATAAAGTAAAAACATAAAACATTTTCTCAAACTATACCTAATTGATATTTTAGAAAGCTAAAAGAATTTCAAGTTATGGAAGATTAGATAGATCTCACGTACCCATATGATTTGTGGCAAATTGTAGTTCAATGGAGTCTTTAGACATTGTGAAAGGGGTTCCAAAAATTCCTGCATTGTTTCTTAGAATTGCAACAAGTAAAACAAACCACATTACTATATTGTTTTCTTGAATGATAAAAATTCAAAAATAAGATGTGGGTGTATAGATAGTGTATAACAGTCAATGTATCACACACACACATACACATCAATAAATGTATGGAAAATTTTGACGATGTAACCTCTAATAGACTCTTACATGAGAATGTTCAATGGAAGACCAGATGAAATGAACTCTGATGCAAATTTTCGAACAGATGCCACTGAACTAAGATCTAATTCCATAGCATCAACTTTAGCAGCACTAATCTCCTCAAGTATTGCTTCTTTAACATCTTTTGCGGCATTCATATTTCTCACACCCATAATTACATGGACTCCACGCATGGCAAGTACACGAGCAGTCTCAGCACCAATACCACTGGTAGCCCCTATTGTTGTGTCATCCAATAACAACAAACATATACAAATTAAGGTGAACTATGTAAAAAATTGTAAATCTCATATAGTTTATTTTTGTTTAGAAGGTGCGGGGACTAATAATTTCTACTAAACCCAATCTCCTTTGATCCAATATTATAAATCTACTCATATATGTTGATAATTGCTAAACATATGCAAAGTTACATGTACATTACTTAGCAATTATCTATTTTTTTCATCTTTTAATGTTTCTTTTGTGATTAAAATATAGGAATTAGCTTCTTCTGAACTTTTATTCATTGAATGTTTTAACTAGTTGATTTATGAAGTGTTGGTTGTATTTTTTGTAGAATTCACTACAACGGCATGAAAAATGGATTTTAAAGTCTGAAGTTGCTCGCTCAACATGACAACAACTGCTTGCTCAGCGAGATAGACTCGCTCAGCGCGAAGGCCTGCTTAGCACGACCAACTCACTCAGCGCATGGTCACTTATTCAGCTGGACATTTTGAGACGTGCTCAGCGCGCACCATGACTATGGACAGCGTTTTAAGGCAAAAAAATGAGAGAAAAAGTGATTCATTAATTCCAAAAGACAGAACACGCACTTGGAGAAGCTAGGAGCTCTGCTAGGTCAAAGGGAGACATCCTTCTACATTATTGGAGCTTCCTCTCCATCTCATTCCCTTCCATCCATAACCCTAACCTTCATTATTGTAAGTTTCTCATGGAAATGAGGAGCTAAAACCTCCATTGTTGAGCGTTTACCAACCAAACACTTTGATGTAAAGTTCTAACTATCTATTCAATGTTATTTGCGCATTATTGTTGTTTCTCTGAGCCTTATTCATGCTTGTGGTTTGATCACCATTTGTATGCTTTGTTTTAGGTTTTAATACATTGGAAAATGGTTATTGCCTTAAGAATTGAGAAATGCTTCTAAATAATATCATGTCTAGGGATAGAATGATTTTGTTTAGCCTAGGTTACATTGTCATCTCTAATTGTAATGCAAATCGGTTGATGTAACTCTTGAGGGATTAAGGATGAAGTTAAGTGATTTAGGTCTAGCACTAACGGAATCAATGTTAGATTATATTAGTAGATGAAGGTAATCACATTTAATGTTGAATAGAGAAAAACCTTTTGTATCACATCAAAGTTAGTTTTGGTTAACAAACTCCCAACCTCCGTCATCTCATACTTTCCTCCGTTCGCATCATTCCGAGTGTTTGTGTCTCTTTTCTTGTAGTTATTACGCTTTAATTTACATTTAAGTACATTTTAATTTTATGCCAATCACTTTACCAATTAAATCCATTCATTAATTATTTGAAAACAAATGTGCATTAGTCCCGAATCCAAGCAAAGTCCCTATGGAAATCGACATTCAGTCTTACCAGATCTTTATTACTTGGACAATTCGATGCGCTTGTCAAACCGTTAACATATGTCTCATCTTGAATGACAAAATTATGAATTATTTTGGCTTTATTACTTTTTTGGTGCTACTATTTATTTATTTTGTTCAATTTCATCTTACTATATATAAATTAAAAATTCAATCAGATTCCATTATTTTTAAAAGAGCCTCAAATGTAGTAATTTTCTAAACCTTTCTTTAATATTTTTAAACATTCTAGACTCTCTCACTTACAATATATATTATTTTTTCCTTCTTGAACACATAAATACTTAGAAGAAGAAATACACACTTTAAGCACTTTGGACGTGAACATTAATAAGTGTTGTGAATCATTACTTTTTCATTAATTTTACATAGCACTTCATCTTAATTGATGCTTAATTTGGGCTTTTTGTTAAGATTTAAAATTTTTTTTAGTTCTTAATCACTGTGAATAAAACAGGAATAATGTAGTTTTGGTGGTGTTTTACATAGTTTGATGCATCAATAAGGAAAGAAGAATTTTGGATTGAAGCAGCTTGCTTAGCACACACTTAGTGCGTCAAAGCCAACTTGGAAGGTCACATGGCAGGCATATGTAGGCTTTTGGGGAAAAATTTGAAACTTGGTATGTGTGAGCGAATTGTTCCCACTATCAAATATTTTGGCTAAGCGAGCACCTCGGGCTCAGTGCACAGTCACTTGAGCAAGTTTTTGTATGCACACTTCCAAAGTTGAGTTAAACACACAAATCATTATGCATAAATGACAATGCAACCTTTCTGAAGATATTTAAACCTTGTATTAATTAGGATTGAGGATAGATCGACATAGGGTTTTGTGAGAGCGCAAAACCACTGTGCCATTGGCTTTTTTCATTGTTCTTCAACTTCGCCACTTCCTTCTCTTCTAATTCTCTATTTTTCATGTTTCTCATGTCTATGTGAGGCTAGTTTTTCTCATAGTTAGGGATTTGGTGTACTAACAACTCTCATGTGATTATTTTTACTACTTATTTAATGAATATATTCAATGTTATTTTCATTTTTCTATTTTTTTAATATTAGTTTGTGGATTGATCAACCATATATATGCTTATCTTGTAGTTTTCTTTGTCATTGGAAAATGATTCGAGTTTGAAAATGGTAACTAATAGGTATCTCTTTTGGGAATAGAGTTATATTTATTAGTTTCCAAATGATTCTTGCTCATATCAAATCACTTAAATGCAGTTGCTAAGGGATTAGAAGTGGGGTTAAGGAATTTAGCTTCAATCATTTGAGGGATTAAGGTTAGAAGACAATAGTGAGTTGAAATGACATTGGAGTTGATTAGATAGGGAAAAACTAACATGTTTTATTGTTGAGATGTTGGTCTAGTATCACCATGATCCCCAACTATTCCACTCAATCGTTGTTTACAATCTTCGCACTCTAGTAAATCAACACTAAATGTCTGCTTCATATATATATTTAAGTGTGCAAACCGAAACACATACGAATAACAAAACGAGAGAATCAAATAATTAAGTTACTAACCTGTAACAATAGCAGTGAGGCTAGTGCCATCGATTCCTTCAGTCACTTCCTCAGCAGTGGAAGAAGATGAATATGCAGTACCCCCTTTTCCCCAGAAAGGCCACCACATGCTGTCTTTTGTTCCGTACGTACTGTTCCGTACGTCCTGTACGCTCTCTATAACGGGAAAAGAAAATATTAAAAACAAAGGGTTATCCCAATATATAATCTACTATAGTATAGTAGCATTTATAAAATTAAAATAAAAAAAGTTAACACACTTACCAATAGGCATGGTCGCATTGAAAGTTATCCCAATATATATAATATATGTCAATATTAATCGATGCTCTGAAGATATTGATTAAGGAATTTAGAATAAAAATATCATTATAATTAAGAGAGAAAAATTATATTATTCATGATTTTTTATATTTTTTATAATTTATATAATAAATATTTTTTCTTTTAATTCTTAACTAATATCTTAAAATATTAGTTAAAAAGATCCATAATATATAATATATGTAATCTATATAAGAGTAGTATTTATGAGGATATGTCTCATAATGGCGCGAAATGGAGCTACATCTAAAAAAAGTTTCAGTCATTAAATTACACGAATGGCTCAAATCTTGCTCCATGTCCTCCACATTATCTAAAACACGTTGAAATAGTTTAATTCATAATTACAAGTAATGAGGGCATTATCTCCTCCTAGAAAGGTGAACCATGCTCCACTTTGCCATATGTGTAAGACAATCAATACATCCATATATATCTGGACATTAATTACGCGTTTTATCTTCAAAACTCTACAACGTACACAAGACAATAAATAGTCGCAGAAAACACAAACCTTCCACAGTTCCATACCTTTTAGAGAGAGAGAAATCTACAAGTTCAATGAACCCTTCACACCTCAAAACCTGAAATTGGTATAAGGGGGAAATAAATTAAGCCCGGCCAACCATACCCCTTACTGTATGAAATACTAAAAGGGCTACAACTAGCAATGTTAGTGCAGTACTCTAGTATAGATACCAAGACCGAAGCAATGAACATAGACTTCTTTTTTTTTAAATAAAAAGAAAAAATCATCAGTGTTAAATAAATAAGATTTAAATATATTTTTAATCTTCCAAATTTGACTAATTATTTTTAGTACTAAAAAAACTTCTTTATTAATTTCTCAAATTTTTGAAAAACTACACATTTATTTTCTCTTTTATTATTATAGTGTTATAATTTGTGATAATTTTTCATTTTTAGAATTTATTTTTAATTTAATTTCTTTAAAAATGATTTATACTAAATGCAGTTATAATGGTAACAGCAACAATAATGAGAATAATAGTGCAAGTAATGGTAGTGATGATAGCCTTAGTAGGAATAGGTATTTTTATTTGTTTATTTTGAAAGAGTGATATTATAGCAAGCGAATTTGCTAAACAAATAAAAAATATTTATTTGAAAAAATTATTAATAAACTATACATTGATGAACTTTTATTAAAAGTATGTAATTAATTACTTTTAATCGTGTGCAATATTGCACACATTCGAAAAGTCAAAATTCCCCTGTATTTGTAAATACAGTGAAGTATACGTGTCAAATTAATATTTGTTATATATGTCATCTGGAGCCTTGTTCATGTTTTGAGGGTTGGCCATTAAGCCTACCTGTTTGGACATTATTATTGCTAGAATTTCTCAACTTTCTTTGTGTCTTTAGGCTTGAAGTTTTTCTCCCCTTTTTGGCACAAAGAAGAATAAGCACAGGAGTTGCCCCAATGCTTATTGTGTCTACACAATTTGATAATCAGACTAGGTGGTTTGCAGTAAAAAAAAAAAAAAAAATCAGACTAGGTAGTTTAATGAATAAAAATATATTATTTTCATCCCATAATAAACATTGTGTAAAAAAGATAAGTTCTAAAATAAGTGTTATTTTTGTTTTTTCATTATAATACTAATAATAGGTTACTTTCATATAATTATTATTATTATAGTTTATTCATTGTAACTGAATATTTAAAAATGATTTTAAATATATATTCAAATTTCAAACATGCTCCTAAGTCCTAATCATATAATTTCACTTAACATCTTATCTTTTTAAATCTATTTTTTTTATACATATTTAGTTCTAACTTAAATTTCTATATTTTTCCAAATAAATTATCAATAATTAAAATAACAACATATCACAACATAAATTATTTATTATAAATCTAAAATATAATTCATATGTTAAAAAAATATTTATTGTAGATTTTAACTATAATATAATTTATATATTTAAAAATATTTATTTATTATAAATTATAACTTTTAGTTGTATAAAATAAATACATATTTTCTATAATGTACAAGCTAAAATACTAATTATATATGTCCACGTTAAAGAACACACCCTGAGGAGTCATCATAAAATCAGAAAAAGACTCAAGAAACTTTAACAAGTTTTATTACATGTGACATCAACATAATTGTTGGATATCACACCTATTTATGTTATATGTCATCTAATCGTCTTATAATTGTTCCCTCCTTTTGTGAGGGTGTATGTGCATATAGTTGCTCTCATATGTGGAGGGACAATGCTTGTTTACCCTAATCACATGCTAGAAGGCTCTAGAAATTTTCATCTCTCGAACAATTAATTCATAATGTTATGGTTTCTTAAGTTGACATGGTCTCACTCAGTAGTTTTTGTAATCTCAACCATTCCCAACAACTCAACCTTTACTTTGTGTATCTCAATCGGCCAGACTAATCAGATAGTTCACACCCTCTCAAGCGCTAATTTAATCTGAATAGGAACGAGAGTTTATCATAGTTAATTAGTCTGTATATCTAATTACAAACCCTAAAATGCTAAACTTGAAAGTTTTGTGGACTCTTAATTATGGTCGACTTGCCTGACCAATCTGTCCATTATAAATAAAAACACTAAGCTATAGAGAGGCATAGAGCCAAAGGATCAATGGAAATTCATTAATTAAAAGCTACAAATGTCACAGTAGTTCTTATTTAGTCACCAAGGAAGTATATGCCATCTGCATTCACAATTTCTCATGAGTCATGGGCATTGTAGTCAATTATTTTCATGCTGAAATCCCAAAGTTTCTTAGCCAAATCAGTGTCTGTTGCCAGTGAGCTTGCTTTAGCAAGATTACTATCTGAGAAATACTCGCCACTAATTCCCTTCACTTGTGGGTGCAACGCTACATAGCATGTTGTTGCTGCTCCCTACAATGTGAATGAAGAAGGAGAGCACGGAAGATTACAAGGATCCCAAATAAAATATTGCATCTTTGGATTACTTTTTAGATTAAATAAATAATAAGTAATAACAATGCCCTAAAATTTATATTCAATAGATCACACTAGGTTTAAATTACCTGCGGGATACTTTTAAGCAGATAATTTCCAAGCATATTCATTAGATCTGCATGAATTAGACAAAAACATAAATATAAACTCAATTATTGTTATCATTTGCATGGAAAATTTTTGACCAAGATAATTTTATCGACAATATTATATAAGTTGATGTTGCAATTAACTAAATTATAAAGGATACTCCCAAGTGAAAATGGGAAATTGGTTCAATCCAATGCTTAAAAAGTTTGATGTTGTTTTAGCATGTCTGATTTCAATATTTAAAACGGCCAACCTATTCAACATAGCCATTTGTCTAATCTGGTTAATTAGAACACCTAGAATTATGAAAGAGGAACCGGATCTCATTACATTCTGAACTTGCATAAGACTTGAAAAGGACAATTAAAAGAATATTGTGGATGATGCAAAATACTTTATTTCCTCCATCCTATGATAAATATCGTGTATGAAAAAAAATAAGTTATAAAATATATTTATTTTAGTTTTTCTATATGATATTAATTACTTTTTCATTTATATTTCAAATAATAATTTTTAGACTATATATTACTGTTGTGTTACATCGATTCCCACAAAAAAATTAATAACAAGGTTACTTTTATAAGGTTACTAAATTATTTCATCTATATAATTTTTTTTGAATTGTATAGAAAAATTTATGATCATATTTATTATACGACAGGAGTATTTAGTATAGTATCACAAATTTTGAGATCTGCATGATTCCCAGACAAACAATACATTCATATGAATGATGCAATATGTGGTAGTTACCAGTTGGCACAGGGCCACTAAGCTTTGGTTTATAAATATTGGTGATAATAGCTCCTGGATGAAGAGAATTTGCAGTAATATCTATCCCACCATCTTCCTGACCATGATGTAATGATTAATATTAGATATATCATAGACAACTAATGTGGCAAAATCAAAAGGGTTATTTTTATTTACAAACAGAAGGAAAGGAAAGTCGTCAAACAGGAAAAAAGAGAGAAAACAATGTGAAAAGTAAACTTGGTGATATGAACATATGATTGTTGTTCCTTGGAATGCATAGTTTGAGCATTTCAAGGACATGAAGGAAGGACAAATACTAAAATTCAGAACTAACAAAAAGTTGTCATTGATAATCAAACAAATATTTCTGTAAAGCTAGTCAACAATCATCTATTCCAAAGAAAAGCTTAGTTTCAACTAATTAATAAAAGTTATAAACAACATTTCCTTCGTAAATATAGTAAGATATAAAAGGCATTATTAGAGTATTGTGCAGAAGACAAATACTGATAAAAATAATTCCAAAAAGTTACATAAATAATATGTTAACTCATGATAGCATACTAGATTCCTTTGAGCACAATCAACATAGTAAGATATAAGAACAAAGTTGGTGCAATACAAATTTCTTTTATGCAAACAACCTTTTTTTATCAATAAATATTAATTGTTAATTTGTTAATTTTTATTAACAAGCAAAATTGAATCCTCAACCTTTCTCTTCTTCTTAATCACTCAATCAATCTTATATCTTTTCATATGCAAGCAACCTAACAATACCAAACCATAAAAAATTGGACTAAACAACAAACTAGAACGTTCATCAGTTCACAGTTTAGCTAGTGATGCCAGAATATTGACTATTGAAACTATCTAAACTAAAAAATAATATAATTGTGTTTTAAAAATAAAACAATAAAATATAGGAGAAAAAAAGTAGTAAACATATGTAGTCACACAGAAATATCATAAAGGTAGAATCAGAAATAGGAGCTATCAAAACATTTGTGGAAGCCCAAAAGTCATGAAAGAATAATGCGCAGGTTCAGAATTTGTTTCTCACTAATCAGTCAAAAGTTTAGAGAAATTAATTGTAGATAACATTGCCAACTCTTAATGGCATCAATAACATAACCAACTACAAACATAGCATTATGGTAAAAAAAAAGTATTACCCACACTTTCTCATATATAATAGCATATTAATCATTTTACAATACAATAAATATTAGCATACTTTAAGAAGTCTTGCAAGTTCGTTGGCATGTAAAATGTTAGCAAGCTTTGATTGCCCATATGCATGCCACTTCTGGTAACTGTACAAAAAAAAATCAAATATATATACATTATATTTTTCCTCTCAAGAGACACTATAGGATTCATGTTTGCATATGCTTAATTCTAATTTCTACATACTATATTGTTCACATAAGTCTACCAGACAATAACTATATCCAAGTGCATCAAATTCTAAATCATATTAGCGGGTTTTTACATGATACCTTCTACAAGTGACAGACCACAAATGTGTGGAAAACAATTTAGTAATGTAACATAGGGACACAAGAAATGAATAAACAAACTTGAGATTGACAATAATATATGTTTTTGGTTCTTCAATAATTGAACAGATAAAATTGAGCTGAATTCCCAATTGTAATAAAATTGAATCCCAGAATAATATGTCTTCAGGGTACATTACCTTGATTCATCATTAATTTTATCAAAAAGGATTCCTTCAGGATATGTATATTGGTGACCATCAGAGGAAACATTAATAATTCTTCCTTCTTTTTTGCTGTCACTTGCAGTTTTCTTCATAGTATCCAACAAAAGATTTGTTAAAAGAAAATGACCTGTGGAAAAATAATCAAGTTCACTTCTTTTTATTCTTCCTTGTTTGGATAAACTTATCAATAAAATTTTAAAAAATGAATTAAAGTTTTTTATAAGTTAAATTAACCTATGCAACTAACTTTTTTTATAAGTTTTCTCATAGAAGTTGAAGTTCACGACCGATTTTAACTTATGCAAAAAGTTTAATTTATTTTACTGCTATTTGTTCTTCTATAAGTGTTTATCAATAAATTTATCCAAACTAGGTATTATGTATCAATAATTATAATCCCTTTCCCTTTCAAGAGATAATTTGCTGCAATAGAGCAATACAAACAAGCATCGTTCATCCTTAATTTAGTTTTTCACTTTAGAAAGAAAACAAATCACATTCCCTACACTCCCCATAAACTTCTTTGTAGCATTATAGTTTTTCCCCACTTTTCCCTTTTACACTGGAAAGCTCGTAAACTATTCCATGTTACCAAATATAAGACATTTCTTTCATACCTAAGTGATTTGTAGCAAATTGTAGTTCGATGTTATCTTTGGACAGCGTGAAAGGGATTGCGCCTATTCCTGCATTGTTTCTAAACAAACCAGAAAAATATTATTGCTCATGTATTTCTTTGAATGGTCAAAATTAAGGTATATACATGTGTGAGAGGATGTGTAATAACTAATAAGAGAGTGAATTATATCATAAGAGAGTCTGAAACAACATAAACTTTATTAATATTATATGAAATTCATGTTAGACTTATTAAATGAGGGTCCTACTCTCAATTCAGAGAGTCTCACGTAAATTGGAATCAATAATAAATAAATGTACTATAAAGGATCAGCTGTTAAGTTTTAGGGAATGTATGAAGAATAGAGATCGTAACTATGAATCTTATTGAAAATATTATTCATTGGTAGAAATTATTAGATGGTATTAATCCACCACGTATTTATGATCTCACCCAATCTTTATACAATATACAATTGAGATTTTAATTTTTACAAAAATTAACAACATTCAATTATGTGTTATATGAAAATTGGTTTGGATCATAGTAGTTCTGGACTAATAATTTCTTGTTAAACAAGCATATGTAAAAACATTAAACAATGAAACCTATAAGTACCTTACTTACATCAAGATGTTCAATGGAAGACCGGATGAAATGAACTCTGATGCAAACTTCCTAACGGATGCCATTGAGCTAAGATCTAACTCCATGGCATCAACTTTGGCTGTGGGAATCTCTTCAAGTATTACTTCTTTGATAGTTTTTGCTGCAATCACATCTCTCGCGGCCATAATCACATGTACACCACGCAAAGCAAGAACCCTTGCTGTCTCAGTGCCAATACCATGGGTTGTTCCTGTTATTATAATGTCCACCAACAACAAAAATATGCAATTAAGATTTTAAGAGCACGTATGTGCATGATATATACTACAAGCATGTAGCACATAGACACATTCCAAGAATTACTTATAATTTTGTATAGATGAAGTAGTCAAGCAGAATATATATATGAATTTGGTTATAGAAATAGAAACTCCTATATAAACTTCAACATTTCAAATTTTCATTGTTCTTCTTCCAATGGCCTAGCCAAGTTTTGTGACTGTTGTTGCGGCATTAAATGGGGTCGCAACGTGTACAAGGCCCCATGTTCATATTAAAATAAAATAAAGGTAACATATATTAGCTTTTTTAAGGAAACAAATATAATTTTTCAAAATAAATGAAAGAGTGATTTGAATTCAAATATTACTTTTTTAGTTTAATTTCTACACTTATCTTATATTCCTTGTTAATTTTTATTTTTCATTGAATTATCTAGGACCTATATCTATGGGTAATTAAAAATGGTTGTAGAGTAAGCTACAGATTTCAATCTCACCAAATCGGACTGGAATGATAATTCATTCGACTATGATTCATTAACTATACCAACGTATTCACACACACATACACAAAAAAAAAAAAAAAAGAACTATACCAACGTATACTCAATTTTTATTATCCGGATCTCATTATTTATCATATTTATAATTTATAATTTTTTCTTCTCTTTTCTTTCTATCTCTTCTCACTTGGGATGTATACACCTATATCTGTCAAATAATCATTATTCATTTGAACATCGTTTTTTATTTGTAAATCCATTTAAACTTCTTGAAGCGAAGGAGAAACCATAAATTGTATCACTTTTTTACGTATATTGGGAAATTATTAAAAAAAACACTTTTGAGATACGGTTTTTTAAAAGTTTGTCTTCAGGAACTACTTTTATTAACTTGTAAAACATACCAAAATTACATCTAATTAAGGGGAAAAATCTTGAAGAAAAGCACGAACTCAACATGCCCTTTGATTAGCTTGTTAGCATTAAAGCTTTTTATATACAAATAGAAATTGAACAAAAAAAAGTTAAGAATAATCTTTATTCCTGCCATAACAAATGATTTTGAAGAGTGTGCAGGTTTTATAATATATGTGTATATAAGTTTTTACTATGTAATTTTAAAATATAAAAAATATTTTTTTTCTGAAAATAAAGTATTTTCATAATCGAAAATCATAAGATTAATTCCAAAAACGTAAAAATTACTAAAATAGGTTTCAACTCTAGATTATCCATAAGGGTAGATTTCTTTTTTTAGAGGATATATTGAAAGGTAGATATAAATTAAATGCAAATACTCTAATTATTTTTATTTTTATTGAAAATGAAACGGCAATCGATACATTAACTTAATATTACCGGTTAGAGTGTGTCACTGCATCACTGCATGTATGAGATTTAAGGAAAGATTGCCTACGCGCGGGACCACTCCCATAAAGAATTTTTCTGTATTTATTTTAGGCTGCGGGCCACCTACAAACAAGCGTCTTATTAATATATTTAATTATTCACATATAATGCTATATTTATTTTAGGCTTCAAGATAAACCTCTATGTTTGTGTGGACAAAATACTTCGACCCAAAAATGCAATATTATTTGTCAATCAACATGCATGGATACTGACCAAAAAATAAAAAAAATCAACATGCATGATGGAGAGAGTGGATACCGGAGAATTCTTAGATTTTTTTTATTTATGTTTTTGGAATAAAAAAACTGACCTGTGACAATTGCAGTGAGGCCACTCCCATCAATTCCTTGAGTAACTTCCTCTGCAGTGGAAGATGGTGAAAACCCAGAAGAACCCATGACTAACAGCTCACTCTATCTTTCTCTGTCTCTGTGGGACTGTGTTTTGGGTGAGGGTTGGTGAGAAGTGTGGGTTCTACTTAAATATGTTAGTTGCCGTCTTATTGATTCCAAGAATTCCAATTTGGAACACACCTGATTGGTTCAAGTGACGTGTTTTTTGTCCTTCTTGGATTATTTATCATTCAAAGAGTATTAGAGCATTTTTAGAGCATCTTTCAAGTGGAGGTATTTATATGAATTTTTTAAAGTTTTTTATTATTTTTATTATTTTTTTTGTCATTTCTATAGTATTTTTTGTGGTCTTGTCATATCATTTATTAGAAATTCATACAAAATTTTGTTCCAATACAAAAAATTGCAAGAAATTCTAAAAAATCTACACGGTTGATGACGTTTGAAAAGATAAGGAACTATAAAAAGAGTTCTTATATTAAAAATCAAAATTTTTTGTGAATAAACTCTCATGTCATATAGATACTCTCAAATTGAGAGTTTCTTACCCTTAGAAACTCATAAAGCATCTCCCATTAGAGATGCCCTTAGTGTAAGATCTTGAATAATGATCTTGAGTTCAAGATATGATTTTTACTAGATCTTCTAATAAAATGAGGTAAACAAATCTACAACATGGAGAATGAGTTCTTGTAGAAGAACCCTTAAGATATGCACATTGTTCAAAAAATAATAATTTTTTTCTTCCCTTTCTAATATCTCAAAATGAGATCTACAACTAAAGAAAAAAATTGGAGAGATCTTTAGAGATCTTAAATCTTACCTGACAGTATAGGTTCTACCAAAAAGTAGTATAAGATCCCAATTTAGAAGCTACCAGTAAAAATGTTCTTAAAATTAGAATTTGTCATTCAATTGCACAATGTTGCTTTAAATATTTAACCAATTGTCTTGTCTCTTAGATTAGAATTTTAGATAATAAATTACATTAAATATTCAAAAAACACACCTGATTTATAAAAAAAAGGATAAATAATCCTGTATTTTACACTCATTGTTAATTTTATTCCTTGTATTATGAAATGATCATTTATAATTGTGTAAATATACCAACAATTTAGTCCTACTATTAAGTGATCTTTGTTTTCGTTAACGTTTTTGATAATGTGACACGTGAAGGATGACATAACAAATCCAAGTAACAGAAATGATCTTCATGCATAGTAATTCGTGGATTAAATTATCAATTTTTATCGTAGGCACATAATAGTATCATGTGGCATTCACTCTTGATTCTTTCCTTAATTCCCTCTACAACCATTTTCGTCAGCACACTCGAAGACAATTTTCGGTGGCAACACTTCTTTTTTTTTTTTTTTTCCTATTTCTTCTCCCTCTCCATCTTCTTCTTTGTGACACCATCAACATCCTTCACATTCTATTGAAACTCTTGTGATACCATTCACATTATATTAGTTTTTTGGAATTGATTACATCATATTGACATATTAATGGAAACCACCAACAATATGAACAATTGCAATCCTTTGTAATTTCATAATTGAGAACCAAAAAGCCCTATTAAGGATTCAAAAATCCTTTGTGGTGGCTTGCGATGGTGGGAGAAGGAGAAGCAAGGGTAAAACAAGAAACACAAAACAAGTTGTTTGGTTGTCCATGCCGATGTTTGTCCATGTCGATGGCGACAATTCACAGCAAGATGATCTATCAAAGCATTGCCTTGAAGTTTTGCTCATAGCCTTTAGTAGTGGAAAAGAATGAGAGGGGAAAAAGGTGGGAGAGAGAAGTTTTCACTGAAATTTTGGTCCAAACAATTATGTATTGATATGGAACATCTCCTACACATGTTGATTTGACATATAAGCTAGAACATGTCACGTATGCATTCAACATTAAACGGCTGAGACTTAAAGATAAGACTTAATTGTCAATACATTTACATAATTGTAGACTAAATTGATTATTTTCATAATATATGAATTAAATTGATAGCGAGTATAAATTATAGAAATAAAATTAGTCATTTACTAAAAAAAACTATCAAGAATATATATTCTAACATTTTTTTTTGGAATTATTTTTTATTATGATTAAATTTTATTGAAAATTATAAAATTATGAGTGAGGCTTATTAAATAAAAAAGTATGACCTTCAATTTTTTTATATAAATTTTAATCAGTAATGAAAACAAGTGTTTTTAAAAAAATGTTAGGAAATCTGTTTCTAACATTTGTCTCTATCATGTTAATTTTGGCTAGCTTCGGCAATTTGTTTGTTTTATATATGTCCTTGTGCCACGGCCGGCTTTATAACACACGGCCACCTGTCTATGTTTTTTTGTTCTTACCTGCTAAAATAGTTTTTTTTATAATTAAACTAGTATTTCAAAGTCAAAATTAATATATATATATATATATATATATATATATATATATATATATATATATATATTAT
>CM023956.1:27336793-27366945 GCA_013407115.1 Glycine latifolia
CAAAGTATTACTTTTAAAGTTAAAAAAAGAATTTACATTATCATTACATAAACTATTTTCTTTAATTATAAAACTCAACACTTTTATCATACATGTACGAAAAGTTTATATTTTATAATTAAATAATAGTGTAAATAAATTTCATATTATTAGTATATTTAAATTAAATTATTTTTTCTATAAGTTGATTTGGAAGTAAAAAATTCCAAAAAAATTGGTGTTTTTCATTCGAGAGTGTCCCTTAATAGACGTACAATCTCAAAAAAAGAAACATCATTGATCACTCACATCATTTATGTCGTTTCTGTCACGGGGAGGATGAGACCTTGGCTCATGTTATTATGTTCACTTGCCCATTTTCATCGAACGTATGGAACAAGTGCTATCAGTAGATGATGGAATATCCAAATGGCCCAACACTTGGTCATTATGCAGCAGCACTTCCATCAACATTGTCGCTTTGAAATAAGCATCGTGGGATTGACTCAATTAATGCAAATTAAGCTGAAGGGTTTACATTATTCCTTTTATGAGTCGTACGCTAATCCATCGTGGTGCGTAAACTCTGAATTTTCTGGGATTCTAGCTGCAACTATTTTTTTTGTGGTGGTTGTTACATCTCATGAAGCTAATAAAAAGTTTTTAAAATTGGTTGAGTGATTAAAATAAAAAAATGAAAAATAGATTGTAAATTTAATTTTTCTATTAATAAAAAATTAATAATTGATATTTATCAATAAAATAAAATATTGTATATGTATAAGTGGATTGGATGAGGATGGTGTATAGGTTATGATTTTGATGTGGGATTTGCTTTGGGCACGGGTTTCATATGCAGGTGGAAACATCTTATTGGATATGTTAATTATTGGGATTAGGGGGTATGCATTGTTCTGATTCTTATATGTATACACAACAACTTGTTGGGACCATTATATTTATTTGTGTGTTTTGAAATGGTGCTTGGTACCAATGGTACAAATGAATGAAATTTATTTTTCGTTAATAAAAAATAATCATTTCATTATAGTTATTGTGTAAAGAAAAAAATTATTCTAAAAAAATTATTTATTTTAATTTTTTAAAAAAATATTAATTTTTTTATTTATATCTCTCACAATATTAATAATTAACAATGAAGTTTATAAATGAATTAATAATAACATAAGTTTAATTTCGTAAAATTATTTTTTATCTATTTATTTTTTCTTCTTTCATGTAATATAACCTAAAATGACTAGTTGACTATTATTTTGTAATAAAGGAATTACACACTAAAATTCAAGTATTGTCAATCAGACATTAGACACTATATAGTTCTTTTGTTTTGTTTTATATTTTCAGATTTTGAGACTGCAGATATATTATAAGAAATTCATTGTTAGGTATCACTAGTGGACACAGAGAAAAGATTTCACACTAAGAAAAATAAGTTTGGCCTAACTCACCGTTTATATTTCAAATAATAAAAAAAAAACCCACCCTATATATGTCCTTTTAGATATAAATATAATTCAAAATCTTTATTATATTTTTATATACATAAATATAAAATATAATAAATAACTCACCCCCTAATTGCCAGACAAACAACCAACATGCTAACCCATAGCCCCCTGTGATTGGGAGATTAACACATGACTTGCATCCTTATTTTTTAAAAATTACATATAAATATTGTGTATATTTTACTTCTCCTTAATTTTATATATTTAAATTTTTTGTTCTTATTTTTTTATGATAATAATTATTAATTTTATTTTAAATAGATTATCTCCCTAATTTAGGATCCTAAATCTGTTATTGCGATGATCCCAGATCACTTTACAGACGAAAGACGAGGTTACTATATAAGTTTTTATATCATAAAATAGAAATCAGAAATAAATAAATTACAGAATAAATGCTGTCCCAATTAATTTTTATAACATAGTACTATTTCTGTAATTAGAAATAAAAAATGACTCTTATGTATGTTAAATTAGTTTTTTTATCTTTATTAATGCACTTTATTTTTTTAATATTTTACTGCTTTCAATTTATCTTTTATTTTTAATATATTTTAATCAATAATAAAAATGCATTAAAAGTAAATTGCTAAACTTAATAAAAATTAAAATGTAATTTATATATTTAAAGACATTTAGTTGTTATAAATTTTTATTATAATATAATTTATACATTATTAAAATATTTATTTATTAAAATTTAATTATATAATAGTAGACATTATCCGGCAAAATATTAGTTTAATGGAACATCGTTATTTTGTTACTTTTTATTTATATTTTAAAATTTGTGCTGTTGCAATGTTATTGGTTCAATTTGGTTGTGTCCAATGATTCATACTTAAGTTTGTACCTATCTGCACAGGACCAGGATTCCGTGTAGTCAGTTACATGACTGCAAGGTCCAATATTCATAATCTAACGGTTTAAGTTTTTTTTATCTTATGTTTTATTAACCTAAAAATGTATGAAAAATAATTAACGGTGAAGATTGTTTCTGCATTTATTTTTTCTAAATCACAAATATCTTTTATTAGAAACAATTTGTTCAAATCAGATATAATTATTATAAATAATATTTTTTTTTGAGATCTTTAATTAACCTAAAATAATGTCACACCTATTAATTGATTTATGTGCCGTGCGGTTTATGCAGTCTTTCTCCAACTAAACAAGTTTCACTTTCCTTTCCCTTATCCATAATATTAGGCTAGTCTAGCTAGCTAGCTAGCTGCACGTGCGATGTCTCGTTCAGTTTGGTAGAGGCACGTGCCGATACCCAACGGCACACGAACCGGAGAAACAAAAACACACACCGAGAAAACGGAAAGCCCTAACTAGTAATAGTAACAGTAACAATCTCCGTGTTCTTCTTCCATCTTCCTCTTTTTCTTCGTGCATGTCTTTCTCCATTTTCTTCTTCTTCTTTTTCTTCAAGGTACCTCTCTCTCTCTCTCTCTGTTCATTTCAGTGTTCTGTTTCAACGTTTAATTTGAACTCTGCTAGTTACGACCATAATTACGGAGTTGAGTTATCGGATGATAGTTGTTTATAGCTGTGCTTCGAGCTTTATTTGACGAGAACTTGCCATAATTTGAGTTTTATTTATTTATTTTTGGTTTCGTGTTGGTGTTGCCTATGATAGCTACTAGCTAGAGTTTACTTTCTTCGCACCAGGGTTAGAGGAATGGCATGAAACTGTGGTTTGAATTTTTCAGTTAGTTCGTTAGCTTAGTTAGGTTTAGTGGCAGAGTATTCGTGGCAATGAAGTTGCTGAAAATGAATGGTTTGAACTTCGATTTGTGGGAATTAGAGTGCCGAATGTGGCATCGCTAGGTGATTGCTTGTGTGTTTGGTCATTTGATTGGCACGGTGGTTTTGGAATGTATTTGGCGGTATTTTTTGTGAAATTTAGTGTGCGTTTGATCTTTTTTGTTTTTGTGTGTTCATTTTCCATTGGTATATTTTCATTTAACACCACTTAAGGGATTTGTAAGTAGAAATCTTTTATTGGAATTTGGAAATCAAGGTTGGGATGCGCGGATAGACTTTTCAATTGTAAATCTTTTATAGAATTTTTTTCAATTAACACTAAATGTTAAGACTTTTTAATAAAACTTTATACTTTTGATTCCTTAACCATTGATCTAAAACCAGTTAATGGTAGCAAACGTTTTGATAATAGTTACAGAAATGGCAAATTGTTTGCATTTTATTATATGGTTTTATGATTTTGTGAATGAAATGTTTAAAACAAGATTGCATTGTTTTCAGCATTTGGTTCAGAAAATCATGAAAATAGTATACTAAGTAAAAACAATGTGTCATTTTTGTAATTATTATGGCAAAAATAGACTAATCACACTCTAATTATCAATGTTTTCCTTGGGTTTTCTATTAGTAGTATTCATAGATATATAATAGTGTGTTGGTGAGATTATAAGATATACCAGTAGTTTTTTTCTTTTAAATTTTTTTGGTATTATTTTTTGTTATTGCTTGCAATAATGGTAGAATTTAATGTACCATTGTGATCTTTATGGTAACGGAATTGAGGAAGCCGTTGCATGGTATACTCATCAATAGACATTAAACATGCAGATTAGATACAGAGTAAACTGTTTCAATTTAAGGTCTGATTAAAATCATGATTAGCTTAATTTCATTGACTAGACTATGTTTTCTTGATGAATATATGCCACATGGATCCCAGGGCAAGGGTTTTTGCTTCACCATTTGTAATGGAGAAACTTAGAAAGGGTTTGTGACTTTGTGTTGCTATTGTGGAAAGCAGAGAGTGCAATTTATAGTTATGAGTAAGTTTAAAATAAAAATATTTTCCTTTTGCTTTAATCACCTTGAAAAATAAAGAAATTCAGGTTTCTTCTGCATATTGAGTAAAACCATATAGCATTTTGAGATCAAACTTCGTTCCTTTACTATATTGACTTTAGAATCCGTTTGCCTAAGGATATGATTGGTACACTCTGGAATTGCAGTTATTGAATATTGAATAATATTGCATTCTCAATTTTTGATTTATGAGTATAGTCAATAAATATTTCTCAATCTTATGTTGTTCACCTCTTTGTTTCTTGATTCTCATGTTTTCATGCATGCACAAAATTTAACAGTGATAAAGAACTGATAAAAGATTTGCAAATGCTTAACGCTGGGACCTTCTTTGGTTATGTTTAGGCAGGACATCATATGGTTTATTGCAATAGCACCTCCTGCTTTATCTTTTAGTACCGGACTTGTGGAAACACTACTCATAAGAATGCTGGTAGACCTGTTATTAGAATCCAGACCTAACCCACCTCATGAAGAATATTTGAAGCGTCTATGCTTTTCTTGCAAACCAAGGTTTTTGAAGAAGTGCAAAGTTTCCTTTGTGTTGTAATTTCCTTTTTACTGAACTGGGAAAAATAGTAAACTTGTTACACTCGTGCGAAGGTCCTAGTTGCAACCTGTGTCTGTTTTCAAATGTCTGATTCTGCTATGGCAGTTGTGAAACCTGAGGTATGATATTATTATATTCTGTCTTTTTTTTTTTTTTCAATCCATTTAGGGTTATTTGTTGCCATGGCCCTGTGCGGATCTTGCTTTGGCCTTGTGTGTTGGTTCCATGCATAGTACACTATTGTATTTGAAATTGCATTCTCATCTCATAACAGCAGGTCTTAATGAGTATCTATTAGGCCCTCCAATTTTTATTTTTTATTTTTTACTTCTAATTAGCACTATGTGTATGAACCATGATGCATGCTGAAGTACTTACTTACCTTTTTCTTTTTATTTGTAGTTAATTTTTTAGATTGTCTTAACTCTTAATTAAGTAAAAGGATTCCTCAGCTATAAAGCTTGGTCTCCTAAAATTCTTCTAGTACTTCTCTTTAGATGTTCAGAGTTTCATTTAACTGTAATTTTATAGTGATATCACCCATTATTATTTTTCTTTCTCTTCTCCTGCTCCATGCTGCTCTCTATGTAATTAAGGATTTTTTGTTCTATTCAAAAATATTTTCCTGCCTCTATAATTTTATGGAGATAGTTTTTTGTAGGAGTCCATAAGGGATTATATTTGTTTAGTCAATATTTTTTATGTTTTAGGCCCATATGTAGAACTTATGTGCCATTAATTTTCTCAGACAAACCATAAGGCCCATCGCCCATAGAGAGTGAGCAAATGAGTTGAGGACACAAGAAGGAAAACTACTTGATGATGGGACTGTGCAATATTGGGAAGAAATTGCTTATATGAGTTCTTTGAATTTGTATATAAGATCACCTTAATAATGTTCGATTTTATTAGTATTAGATATTCTGTTACCTCTCTTAAATACAAATGAATGTTAGTTAGGTCTAGATACAGGAATTTTATTCAGATGGTGCAACTAAATAATATGATATATCACATAAAGAAACTGATTTCCTTTTTCTTCTAAAAGTTTTTTTTTTTATCAGCAAAGATAATTATATATATATAAATGAAAAGAAAACAACACAGTACAAGAAGTACTGCTGTAAGTACAAAATAGCAAAAACAAAGCAGAACTAAAGTGGCTTGATGCATGAGAGACATGATAAAAGCTAACAGAGTTTTACCTGATCACTAGATCAAAAAGGACCCCTGAGACACAAAACATTCTCTCAAGTTGCTAGACCAATGGTGGAAAGGGATATCAAAACCTGTCTCCAGGTTTCGTAGCCAGGACCAACAAAAAAATATAGCATCCTCCAACGATTTCTGACCATCAAACGTTTCATTATGGAAGATAATCCGGTTTCTATGATACCAAATACAGCATGTCAAAGCAGTCCACCAGATTTGCCACCTAAGTAAACTGATCCACTTAAACGGCAGAAAGAAAATTGTCGAAAATGTTCTTTTGGGACTGTCGAAAAGACCCCAACAATGTTTACCCAAGCCCTTGATTCCCACCACAATGGAAAAATTCTAGGGCAGCTAAAGAAAAGGTGTGACGCATCTTCCTCTAGGCTTCTACAAAAAGGACATGTGATATTATTTATCACCATGTTTCTTCTACTTAAATTATGCTTCATAGGCAGTCTATCCTTCATTAATCTCCAAGCAAAGCATGATACTTTGCAAGGGATTTTTAGCTTCCACAGAATCTTGAACACATCATCCTGCTCTTGAGTTACATCCTCCCTGTTAAGTAAACAATAAGCGCTCTTCACTGAATAAAACCCGCTTGATGCTCCCACCCATACCCATGAGTCTGGTTGTTGCTCATATACCACCAGCCCCTGTACTTCCCCCAAGAATTTTATCACCATATCTATTTCACCCTCCATGAATAACCTTCTCCATCGAAATTGCCATTCCCACCCATCCTGAATCAGTATTCCCATATGCTGAATGGAATGCTGCTGTTGTAGTGAAATCTGATGTAATCTAGGGTATTTCTCCTTCAGAGGTATCCTGTCCTCCATCCATCCATCTTCCCAAAATAAAACTTTGGAACCACAACCCACCTTCCATCTAAGTCCTCTAGAGAACCATCCTCCTGCCTCTAATGAATTAAAAGTTAGACATAGATCTCGCCACCATACAGATTCTCAAGCCAGCCTCCTTGTGTCGTCGAAGTTCCTCCATCCTCCATATTTGGACTCCAAAAGCTGTACCCACAAGTCATCCGGATGATGGAATAAATTCCATCGCCATCTTCCCAGCAAGGCCTGATTGAAACTCTCCAACTTCTTGATGCCCAGCCCTCCCTTCTCCTTTGGTAGGCACACGGATTCCCAGCTCACCCACGGATTTTTTTCTGCTCATAGCTTCCACCCCACAAGAACCTCCTCTGCAATCTTTCCAAACTAGTGACAACTTTCTTCGGCACCCTGAAAAAAGAAAAGAAAAATATAGGGATCGAATTAAGTACAGCTTTAATCAAAGTTACCCTTCCCCCAAAAGATAGGTATTTTTGCGTCCATTTAGACAGTTTGCTCTCACACTTTGTAAGTATTGGCTTCTAAAAGTAAAGATATTTTACTGTAGTTTAAATGAACAGACATTTTCTTCTCCAGAAATAGCTTTATAGTACTAGTTTCCTCCTCTTTTACCTCATTATGAAAACTCCCCGCCGCCAAAAAAAAAAAAAGTTAAAATAAAATTAAAATCCAGCAGAATCTAACAATAAATAGTGTATTTCACATACTTTGCTTTATTTTCCCCCAACTACATCACCATCACTGAACTCTGCTTCTAGATTATAATGATGAGATTATCGTGTTGTTCTAAAATTTAGAACATGGTAAAGTCAAGTTTATTTTTGTTCCCTGGGTAGCTGGTTTGTTGATTTCACTCTGCCTTTGGCATGCTTAGATGAAATCGTACATCTGGCTTCAAACTGTGGATGGTTCTATTCAGCAAGTAGAGGAAGAGGTAGCCATGTTTTGCCCCATGATTTGCCAGGAAGTACTTCAAACAGGCATGGGATCTTCCAAAACCTATGCTATATCTCTTCCACAACGTGTCAATCCTACAATATTGGGTTTGATACTTGACTACTGTCGGTTTCACCAAGTACCAGGACATTCTAACAAGGTCTGGAATAATTCTACTTTCATGTGATTCTTTTTACCTTGATTTTAGGAATAAATATTTTTCAGTACTACTCCATTATTTGAAGACTTGGTACTTGTTAATTTTAAAGTATATTTGATACTTTTTAAATACCACCCTATAATATCTGGGACATCTTTAATTTTTCTTTTATCGGCTGAAATACTGGAGAGATAGCAAAATTAATAGATTAATGAATATTTGATTGTGCTACTATTGTAGGAGCGCAAAACTTTTGATGAGAAGTTTATTCGGATGGATACAAAGAAGTTATGTGAGTTGACATCTGCTGCTGACAGCCTCCAACTGAAGCCTTTGGTTGACCTGACCAGCCGAGCACTTGCTAGGATTATTGAAGGAAAAACTCCTGAGGAGATTCGTGAAACGTTTCATTTGCCTGATGATCTCACTGAGGTGTGTGATGATAGCTAAAGTGACCCTTAAAGTCTGCCATCACGTTTCTTTATTTACATTTGGATCTTGACAGGAGGAGAAGCTGGAGCCTCTGAGAAACATAACTGATGATCCACGAATTCGACTTCTAAACAGATTATATGCTAGAAAGAGGAAAGAACTAAAAGAGAGGAACAAACTGAAGGTACTTTCTACTATTTTAATTCCATTAGTATTGTTCGACCTTGCATATTGAATGTTAGTATAATTCTTATTTATGACAAACTTCTGGTCAGACTGTATTGCGATCACACTAAAATGTTTCACATGATTCAGGATGTTGAGGTTGAGGAGGAACCCAAAGATGAGCGTTCAGTTGAAGATCTTCTATCATTTATTAATGGTGCAGATGGAGGTATGTCATGTCTTTCTGCCTGATATCTCTTCTAAATTTCATCTATCATTGCTTTTGGTTTCTGTGTGGCTATTTTATCAGATCTTTCATTTTATTTTGGGAGGGAGCGGGTGCAGATAAACAATGGAATTCTTGTCTTATTGTTAAAGAAAAGTAGATCACTTGTATGGCATTTTGTTCATCTCTGCAATACTGCATGTGATTTGTTTCCTCAGCTTTGACTTATATTGGTGCATGCTATATTTATACATCATAAATTATTTAAATCTGATGGTGACTAATTATAGTTTTGAAAGTTGCCATGAATATTGGGTTTTTACTTCTCTACTTCTATTATTATTATTATTGTTATTATCATTATTCTAGAATATCTAAAATTCATCTGATCATATCATTTATTCTAACATACGTCATTGTAGAATAATGATATGATGAGATAATTTTTAGATTTTCTAACAGACTGCATATTTGGGACAAAGACTGGTTGAGCAAGACCAGTTATGGGACAAAAGCCAGGGCCAGACCATGTCTGGGACAGGAGATGGGGCTAGACTGGAAGGATTGTGTAAGGGACAAAGACCAACTACTTGTCTGTTACTACTGTCATGATTTTTTTTTGTTTTGTTATTATTGTTTAGATGCTTGGAGTTACTCTCTTGTTTGTGATAGATTCTAGAGCGATTATGTTGATTTCTTATCATTGGTTATCACATAAAATTTTCCACATTTATTCAATGATATTGCTTGTAGTAAAGTTTGCTTTAGAGTATAATAATTTGAATGCACCCTATCTTGTTTTTGCTTTACATAGCTTACCTTGTCTAAACATATGATTTGGCAGATATGAAGGGAACTAGAACAAATAAAAATAAAAAGAAGAATAGGAGAAGGAAAGACCATGCAAAGGATCTTTCTTCAAAAAATGAAAATGAAAATGATAAGGTTAGACTCTGACACCTATTGCAACACTTGTCGAGGATATGTTTATGACTTGTATCCTCGTTCTCATTGCTTAGATTACCACTACCTGTTGGTGTCAACATTATTTTTCATTTTGAACAAGAGTATTGTCTCTCTTATTGAATACCCTTTTATATATTTTAGGAGTTGAATCCTCTCCCTTCTGCATATCACAATGTCTATTTTGACAATGCCTTGGAGGCCTCTGCAAGTAAACACCCAAGGATGCAAAACCTTCCTGCTATTAATTTTTCTCCAAAATTTGAATTTATTGATGGAGATGTTGATGATGATTTAGATCCTGTGATGAAAGAGGAGCTTGACAGGTTAGATACACACTTCTGCTAGTTCTTCAATTGATTAGGAATAGGTTCAAAACTAATATTTATATGTCAATATACTTTATATGCCTGTTGTCAAACTAATCTTTAATTAATTAACTAATTTGTTTCTATGATTTCCGTATCTTCATGTTACCAGCATCAGTTGGTTATAGAATATCTTTTTCCTCCTCACAAGTAAATTCCTTGGACCCCAGAATCTTCCTGACTGGTTTAGTGCATTTTTCATTGATTGCATTCAATTAAAATTATTATTAATCACGAAGATTCTTGCTTAATTGAATTCGGTGTTGAATGGGCTGCATTTGTCTTATGTAGTAGTTCATTCATTTATTTAATTTTAGTTGACAACTTGTGGAATGGTCATATCGAAATATAACCTATGAAATAGGATACCTTGTCAGCTAATTGTTGAGTGTTTTATTTATTGTTTTCTCTTTTATCTTGCATTTAATGACTTTGTTTATTTTCTTGTAGGGAAGTGGAAGATTTTGCACGAAGATTAAATTCAGATTGGCCTGAAAGGATGCAAATTTTATCTTTGGGCCAAGACAGAAGACTAGTACCAATTTCTATGAATAGCAATGGTTCAACGCACCTGTATACAGGTATGTTCTTTCTATCTTCTCAATATTCTTTTAGAACCCTACTTGCTGCTTTGTTTTCTATCAGAAGCATCTGAAAATTTTGCTCCGAGTCTGTTAGTTCTAAGATATGATTATGGACTGAGGGCTAGATTAGCAGTGATGGTATTATTGCACATGTTAATTATTTTAAGGACGTGTTATTGCATAGGGCTTGATCATTGGGTCTGCTTTTGGTCTCTGCCCTCCCTCTCGATTTTATTGTTTTATATATCTGTATACATACTGGCAAGTTCTGAATTTCAAAATGATTGTAATTGGTTACTGATAATTTAGAAGGGCTGGGTTGAGGGTGGAGTTGCAACTTAGGTTTTAATCATGAATGATTTCAAGTCTATCGTTGGGCATGTAATGTATGCTACATATAGGTTTTGATAAAAGGTAGTGCAGCACTGGCAGATAATTCAATTTCCAAGGTGAGTGGAAGTTAAAGTGATCTGAAAGGATGGCAGCTTAGGGTTTGCTGTTGCCTGAATCTTGGAAATGTGAACACCATGTGAGTAATACTTGTTTGTTCCTTATAACTAAAAGTGTAGCTTTGTTTTTAAAATTTGAACATTTTGAATTCTGCAAGGGGAGAGGGACAAATAAAAGAGAGACAAAGAAGTGTGAGAAGAAAAGATTAAGAAAAAGAGAATCTTGGAATGCAATTTGAGTGTAATCGGCTCATCTACCTTGACCTTGTTTCCTTGTATCTATTCCAGTCTCCATAATTTTTGTCAGGCTTTGAATTTTTTTTAAATTAATTTAATTATTATTTTTGTTTATTTTTGTGGTGGTGGTTAAGCTATAGATGAGTTGTATTTTACCTTTCTGTTGGCATTATTAACTTGTTATCATTTTTAATGGAGAAGTAAGCAGTTTTTTTTAAGGTGAATCTGGTCGACGTGATTGTAAAACTGGCATCCTATAATTTTGTTAAAATGATCTCATAGGAGTGATAGGACCCCTAGTCGAGTTTCATGGCGCCGTTTCACCATAGACTTTCTATATTTAGACCCTATTATTTGATATAATCTTGCAGCAGGTGTTTTATATATAAGATGGGGAACTCATTTATTTGCGCACTCATTAGAAATTCAATACTAATGTAACAGGTACGAGATGACGAGAATCATTTGGGAATTACGATCTTTGTCTCAATTTTTTTTTTTTTTTTGGCGATTGGATGATTTTTTTTCCACGTTAAAATACCTTAACAATAAAAATTGTTTGTCAGCAGCTTTTAGCAAAATCTCAATATAGGTAATTATAAATTTAGGTAAGTTGTTTTAAATTAGTATGGAATTAATTTTGAAAAAAATTAATTTTGAATCATTGAATGTAATTAAGATGTGTGTTTAAATTAATTTTGTCATAGATTTACATTAGAACATGTATGTTTATTATGTGTGAATTTTAAACGTTAAAATAAATGGGCATTGAAGTTGGACAGATTTTGCACTATGTCAACTCTACTAGTATGAAGTTTTTTAACATTAAAACAAATAGGCCATTGCCATGAAGATTTTTTATAAGTAAATTATTTTTATTGACATGTTTTCATTTTGATGATAATGCGGAATATGAATTTTGAAGTTTGATGTTTTTGTTTGGTTATTTTCAATTATTTTCCACAACCTTTTTGCCTTAGTTGATGGGAGACCTTAGTAAGCTAAAAATTTAATGGTAGTTCCATTTTCCGGAGTTGAATACACTGGGTTGAGGTCATGACACGGCGTTAATCGGCTGTTGCTGAAAACGTTCAGACTTAGTTAATAAATAGGGTAAATATTCATTTTAGTAATGAAAAATCAAATTTAGTCTTTTGAATATACAAAATGTGATAAATTAATGTGTGATAAATTAATCTTATAATTAAATTTGTGAGATTATTTTCTCATTAAATTGTAATGTTCAATGATCATATTGATAATAAATTATATTTTTTAATGATTAATTTGACAATAAATTATAAAATTTAGAGATTAATCTGATATACTTGTTATACTTTCAAAAACTAAATTTAATTTTTTGATCTCTTAGAAATCATTTTGTAACTATCTCACTTTTAGAAGTCAAATGGATATTTTCCCTAATAAATAATACACATTCACTATGTAAAAATTATATATGTCTACAGTAATCCAATCAAATACAATTCACTGTAAAAATTAGAGCTAAAAACAGGTCAATTGTGGTTCAAGACCTTATGCGTTAAAATCAAATGCATGACTATTCTATCTAAGCATACAAAACTTCCTTCATCGGTTTTTCTCATTGTACTCAGAGGAGTAATACACCTTTAAAACTTTTGGAAGATACACTGGCAATAGGAATCCAAATAGATTGAAACACCAGTAAGCCATATTAGCCATTGCAAGTGCTTTCCCAACATGAATCCTCCAAGCAGACCCACTGTGCTCGTCATCCATCTTGTAGACCTCAATCCTAAGCCAATCTACAATGGTGAAAATCCTCCTGGCATTGTAGAATGCCGGCACAAAGGCTCTAATAGGAGCCGAGAACCTTTGAGATGATGCAACCCCTTCCATGAAAACTTGGCTGGCCAAGAGAAAAACATGGGGTGCTGCTGCTTTGATCCCTTCCTGGTCACCCTCAAAAACACCCTCTAGAATGTAGGCTATTGGAGTGAAAAGGCCAATGGTGGCACCTATGAGGGCATAAAGTTGGAGGAGCTTGTTTTGGGGGTTGAAAACTTGGGGGTCCCTTGATGGCTGAAGAGAGGGGAAAGCCACCTTGGCTATGAAGTACATGTAAATTAGGGAGAAGAACACAAAGGTAAAGTCTTCAGGGCTGACCAAGCCACTGGCAGATAGAACAATTACCACAGCCAGGGAATTGAGCTGGTTGAAGGAGAGAAAACCCACTTTGTCTTGTGGTGTGGGGGGCTTGTTGAGATTCTTGAATGATTTTTGGTCATGTTGCTCTTTGAAACTAAGTTCTTGTTCTTTTGGGAGGCTAATGTCACAGCCTGTTGGCCCAATACCACCTGACATGTTTGTGAAGCTATTGAGAATTAGTTAATGTCTCTGGATGTGTGTAGATGGAATGAAGGACTAATGCATGGGGATGGATATGTTTCCCTTTGGGTGTGTTTAGAATGAGATGAACAAAATCATAAGAAAGAGAAAATGAAAATATTCAGTTTTTCTTTATTGTAGAGAAATTGGTGGAATTGAGATTTCCTTTTGTGGTGGTAAATGCATGTAAAGAAAGAAAGTAAAAGGAAGATTGGGAAATTTTAATGATGAGTAGGTTTCCTGTTAGAGCGGAAAGATGGGACTTTGGGAATGAAAATGACATTTGTGAGGTACGAGAATGAAGTGCGGAAGGAGGAAGAATAGTTTAATGATGGTGAAGGTAGTTAAGGTAAACGTTGACCGATATTGTTGCGACATCTGTCCTGGTTAATTCTAAGTTTTATTACGAGAAAATATAAACATTATATACTGTATATGTTGTATTAATGAAGATTTAGGAGTTACATTATATTAAACAACAATTTATAGATTACCTTAAAATAACAAATATATATTTAAATTTTTTTACATGAAGTCCTGAAATTATATATCCCATTGTGTTTAAAACCCAATTTGTTTTTAATATATAGACTTTATTTTCTTAAACCAAGTAAAAAAAAGGTGTAATTAAATGTAACAATCACAATCTAAATAAATAAATACTTGAAAAACTATAAAACCTTCAATTTTTCAGTTAACATACAATATGACCCTAAAAATAATAGTAATTTGTATTATTTTTTTATTCTGAAGGTATACATCTATACAGCTTAGTTCTGAAAAGTGACTTCCTAACAAATTAACCACACACGTGTAATGTTAATTGTAATATAAAATGTACAATGATGGAAAAACTACATTGTTTCATACATTATTACATCTCTTCATGATTGTAATTGTCGAAGATGGCCGAGTATTTTGGAATTTTTGGTGTTATAAAAGATTCACTTTGTGTACATTTGACGTGGTCCCTATGTGAAGGAAGTGGCTTCTTATTAAATGCATGTCTTTAATGTGATTCCTACTGAGTAATTTGCATTATTCTGGTGTGGTCCATAGATTCTGTTGTGTTCAAGTAGCGTCGTCATTGAGTGGTAGTAGTAAGGGTTTTTCAACATTTTTCAGGGCTCAAAAATAGAGCATTAAAACATAGGTTTGACGGTGAATCCAAATAGAAAGGAACTTACTAAAAAAATGGACAGCTCCAAAATTTCCTACTCTTTGTATTCAATCACTTGTAACCTCGTCCCTCAATCTCACTATTTCATTGCGTTGATTTCATATCGAAACCATATATCACCCTCTTATGGAAAACACCATACGTTTCTTCATGGTGTTAAGATTAGAGAGATTTGAGAATTTACTTAAATTAGATACGTTCATTAGAGGGAGTGGGTGGATTTCAGATCAAAACAATATACACACCCATTCTATATCAGCAATTTATATAGCAAATAATGTTATACATGTGTAATTAACATTCCACGTCAACTTTTTGGTTGCGGAAAAAGATAAATCGTACAAAGAAATTCTTTACAAAAATTGCATAAATTGATGCGTCAAAATTCTAGCAAAAATAAGTATTTGGCAGTCTCTCATCTAGTGTGGTCAACAAGAATATAAACGATCAAATGACTACTACTTCATGCATTTTCATCAAAATATTTTCAACAAAATAGTGCTGTTACTATATGATTACACTTCAACCATTGACAAAATGGTTAACCTCTATACTTTTTAGAGACCAATTTGTGTAAACACACTCTTTCAAAGACCACCAAAATAATCCTACCTATCACTATATAGTGTTTACTGTCTGGTTACACTTCAACCATTAACAAAATAATTAACTTCTATATATTTTAGAGACCAATTTGCATAAACACACTTTCAAACACCATAATAACCCTAGTTACCTCAACACTTTTAAAAACCAGATTATATATATAACTCCTTAAATTTAACATCGTACAAAACTAACTTTTATGTATCACAGCTAAAATTGCGACCATTGAATTTTGCCACTTATATAATAATGCAAACTCGTACATAATAATGCTTATATCAATCCTAACGAAAAGCCTACATAAAATAGTAAAAATAAACAACACAAATGCGAGGTGGCTTACTGGTTGAGGTATCCATCCTAATCCTGGGTTTCATAATATTCCATCACATTAAAAGACATCATATTTTTAAAGTTCTATTCTTTACACTTTTTACAACAGTTCAAATCTGGTGGAGTTCAGTATTCATGCAATTATCATTTTTCATCTACACATAACAGTACTTCAAGATCAAAATAAATATTCCATGGAGGAACGGAATAAATGCACTTAGATCTAAGAACCAAACATTCTTTACACGCTGCGCTAAACAGTAGTGCAAGAAAATGGTACGGCTAAAAAAATAGGGATTTTCGAATTATCCCAAATAATAGGATTACTACAAGCAAAATTTAGACAATTATGCCAAAAAAGAATGGAAGAAATTTTTTTTGCCTAATGATGACCAATGCATCAAAAAAAGTCACCCTGTACGGAAATTAAACAAGTTTATTACTAAAAAAAAGGTAATAATTCAACAAGTAAAAAGAATCTAACTAGCCAAAATCCCATATGAAATCTTTCAGACGAAAGGGGTGCAATGTAAAGATTTTCCGGCAAAACCTACTTTCAACATTCTGACAGAAGACCATCCGGTAAAACTTGGACCTCTGCTAACATATATTGGCAACAAAGTCAAACTCTGTATATCTGTATAACTAACTACTCCAATTTATTCTTTCACATTAGGTATTTGTCTTCTGTTTTGGAATATACTTTATCTTGGTTCCCTTTTCAGACTTCTTCGATCTGGGTTTGGATTTCGCAACTTTGGAGGTTGCAGGCAATCTTTTATCTGCATTTGCCACAATGTTGCATATATTCATATCAGAAGATTGACATGCTGCTGTTTTCAAATCCTGTATCTCCTCGCACCCAGGAGATTCCGAGTCGCAGCAAATAACCAATGTCACATGTTCTGATGAGATAGCTTCCTTCCACCCTGCATGAAAATCGTTTTGATTAGGTAAATATTAATTGAAGACCAAGCCAAGCATTTGATCACACTATCAGCAAAGGCATGAAGTGACAATGCTTACTTTGTGCAAGGAAAGCTTTTGCAGCCTGGATGTCGAACCGGAAGCTTCCTGGATCCGCTTTACCCTCTGTATGGGAGAAATACTTGGCAAAACCAATATCACCACCATCAGCAGTACACACCCTTAAAGAACTTGGACCTGACAAGTTTTG
Organism: Glycine latifolia; assembly: GCA_013407115.1. NCBI lineage: Eukaryota > Viridiplantae > Streptophyta > Magnoliopsida > Fabales > Fabaceae > Glycine > Glycine latifolia. The sequence continues at coordinate 27,353,966 of CM023956.1, forward strand.
ACCATTTTCATGAACTGCATCAACTTCTGTCCCACCACTTTGAACTGGAAGTGGATCTTTAGTTTCAAGCCGGCTAACTGGCCTCCAAAACTTGACTGTTGAGCGATTGTTGCCACCCATGACAAGATCAGTTTTCATTGGCTTATCCCGAGAAATATTCTGCTTTCCCACATTCTCAACTATGAAGTCCTTTTGGGAAGCCACCATATTACCCTCTGATTGGCTGCAATTGCTAAGATTAACAGATATAGATCCTATTAAGACTTCTTGATTCTTAACTTGGTCTGGTTCCTTCTCTTTTATGGTTTTTAAAACCACCTTGTCAATTTCTGTTTTAGACTTCCGAGCCCATACTTTGCTACCATTAGCAATAGCAGATGCCTTTTGATCACAGTGGGTTCCATATTTCTGATTGATTTCAAGTTTTGACACTGGAGAATTCTGGTTTGTATGCAAACCATTGGCTACAGCCCATTGTGATTTTGGCAGCCCCTGTTGTCTGGCAACTGCTTGGCGCTTATGTTTATGTCCATGTGCTGACCGTCTCTCAATATTCTGATCAGTGACAGTTTCAGACTCTGAATGAATATCCCCATTGATTTCTTCATTGGTGTCAGGACATTGGAAAGGTACAGGTGAAGCTGCGTTATCTGAAAATGTATTTGGATTATGAGCTTCAAAATTGTATGTATCTAAAGATGCTTCTGCCGGTGATAAAACCTTTACAGTACTGTCAATATCGCCTTTAATTTCTGCCTCAGTTTTGTGTCTTTGTTCTCTAGCTTTCTGCTCTTTTTGTCTAAGCTTCTTCTGGCGTTTCCTCTCCAAAATCTCAGCTTGTCTATAAAATTAAAAAGGATTATTAAATAATGAGTCCTATTATGCATACTGAGTATATTTTCAGCTGCATCTCGTGTAATTTTTGCTAAACAGAAGTATAAAGATCTTAAAAATGTGGTACAAGATTTATTTCTGAAGTTCATTAGAAGTTACAGAAATCATAAAAAAATTCAAATAAAATATAAGAAAAATAAATTGAAAATCATAGCAGAAGCATCATATGTCATACATTAATTTAAGCACATTCTAGAAGTACTCATAAAACCTAAGCAGCAGGAACAGCTAAATAACCAAATTTACAGAAACTATGCATGACAGTTTAGTGCAGGTTGATAAATGTCCTTAGCATTCTTAAAACACTTATTCCTACTGACTTATCAAGGATTTATATCTATGAAGAGCCAATCAACCCAAATAGCACTAGGTTCTTCTTTGGTTTCTTAGTTGTACAGGTTTATTGTGGGAATGGATCTATTATTTCACAAAACAACAACAAAAATGTTTTGTCCAGACTCCATTTTAAATTCTAAATTCTAAATTTCATTCAAGAAAGATGATTAAAAAAAACTAGACTTCTATTGTATTGCTCTCAACCAGGTACCTTTTCTGAGAAGCTTCTTCCTCCTCCACCAATTGCTTCTGGCACCTTAGTGCTTCAGCATCCTTGTCAGCAAGCCATGCCTTCACCTAAAGAGAACAAGAAAAACTTATATTTCATCATGACTATGACAGAAAGAACTAATTGGGGAAAGTGAGATTATTGGTTTGTTATAAAATACAGATAGGGCTTGACATAATGTATTTTATGTGCAAGGTATACCATGACCTTCTGTTCCACTGTTACCTCCAAAAATTCAAATATTATGACATAACATGAGTTGGATCCATAAGTCAATTATTAAAAGAGAAGACATTTGAATTGCATTGGTTTTCAGCAATCCTTGATGCTGAAAACACACCATTTGAAACCAAATACAAAAGGAACATTGCATAAAAGAAGAGAGGGGAGTTATATGAACAAATTTTGAAGTCAATGGTTGGTTTGGCTGGAGATAAGATAAAAAAATGGAAGAGAATTGAGAAGAAATATTTAAATTAGAGAGAAAGAGGAGTGGGACCCGCACCAAATTTTGAAAATTTCTCTTCCTTTCTCTCCTACTTCTCCACAACCAAACAAACCATAAGAAAGACAATTACCAATTTCTGTTCTAGCAAGAAACTTGTGCAAGCAACTAGGTTTTTTGGTTCAAGACCAATTTTTCCAGCCTCTCCATCAAATACATATCTTTGCATTGACTCTGCAGTCCCACATAAACAAGTATTTTCACTAGCATCATCAAGGACGCTGAACAACTCCTGGGAAGATATACGAAAGCTGGAAGGTTTAGATTGAACAATATCCTGCAAACAATTTAGACATATTGGATTAATATACCAAAGATACATATTTAACAAAATTTAACAAGAAAAACTAATTAAAAAGCCAGACCATAAAGCTGCTTACCAAAAGGGCAGCACCAGCCATCAGATAATACTGAGGAAAAGAATAAAATCCTTGGTTTTGAATAAGGGTTGTCAGAGATATTAAAATTGAAGAACCTGGAACTTCCTAGAAAGCATTGTCAATGAGGAAAAACAAGATATTTAGATTAATTTATGAAAAATAGGATATACGATAAACAATAAAATATTAAATATAGAGAAACCAAAAGAGATGTGCTGCATCTCTGGCTCTGCATCTGCATTATACAGTTTTATTTATTATAAGTCTTGCCTAAAACACATATTAGCCCTTTCAGCCAACATAAGCAGGTTCTTAACTTACTCCTACTCTTTAAAAGTTCAGTATAGAGAAAACAAGGAGAAAAAAATTATGGAAGTTTACAAGCTAAGTGATTCCCTAACTAAATACACATCTTTTAAGGGAGTTTGTCAGTACCCATTTTCATACAAAATTGAGCTGTTTATAGCCCTCTTTGGTGTTCTGCTCATGGTTGTTTCAAAGGTTCTTCTATTTTGGTGCAGATAGATTCTGGGTGACTATAGTATATTTATGGCAGAATTTCAAAACTTCAGAGAGCCATAAACCATGAAAAGTCACCCAGCTCATGTCTTAAATTAAAATGAGCAAGTGAAGAAGTGCATTGAAGATGTGAGGTTTAATTTCACTGAGTCATTCTACTCTCTTCCAATTCACAGCCTAATGTTTCATATTTGGCATACCAACAATATTCAAGCAAGGTAAAATAACTTTATGTTCAAATAACTAAATCATATAAAGAGCAACAAGATTTTACCTCTAGCAGCACATTTTCAAATGATACAACTTCCTTTGCCTCTTCTACGGAGAGCTATTCAAAACATGAACAAAATCAATAAATCAAAACAAGTTGTCTTATTCATATATGTTATTCATATATGTTAAATTCACAATGACGAAATATTACCTTATCCCAATATGCTCCTAAAAGATCCCTAGTTCTTGTAAAATCCTGCAATATTTAAACAGCATATGAAAACTTGAGGATGACAAGGAAAAGAAACAAAGAAGCTGCTATCTAGGTACATCATTTAGAAAATACAAAAGGGTAAATGTGTAAAGTAAGAGGAATAATATGACAGATATAATTGATTGAGATCTAAAGAATACCTTATCAAGCTTTTTCAACCGATGATGTACACGTATATGTCTTCTGTAGTTAATGGGGGAGCAAAACTCTCGAGAACATTTGTCACACTTCTGCAACTGAACCTTCAGAGGAGAGAACAAAGGCCACCCCGGAAATTCTGTAAAAAGAATGAGAAGTGATATTAGAATAAGGCCCTATTTGGATAAATTTCTCTAACGCACTTGTAGGAGAAGAAAATAAGGAGGTAAAATGCATTGAGCTTTTCAATAAGCTAATATCAACTTAAGCACCTTAGTTTTTGGAGAAGTTAAATGAAGAGTTTCTATAAAAGTAGAGAGCATAAGTTGATTTTAGCTTATGCAAGAAGCTTAACTATAAGTGTCTATGGAGAAGTTTATCTAAACCTAAGTAGCTTTACAACTAAATGTACCTGTAGCAAGCCCCAAAGTTACTTATAAATTATAATACTTTAGACATATAACTCTCATAAGCTTGGCTAGAACAGCACAAAAGCAACAATGGTCTAAATTAAACTCTAAAGATTTTAAACCTCTTCTTTATTTCTTTTTAATTCTACTGTTTCAGGCATGCTATACATATCACGTGATAAATACATGCTTTAATTAAATTAATTGTTATCAGCTAAATGCTTTTAGAAATGAACCTCCAAAAATATGATACTCAGACCTGAAAAAGTATTGCTGACACCTTGCGGATCTAAAGCATGGAGTAATTGAATCCACTGTACAGGGCTTTCACTGGCCCTTGGAAAAGGAAGGAAAGGTTCTTTGCCAATCGCCTGTCTGATTATGGTATCTATTCTGTCTTCTGTTTTCATGACATCTGAAGTGCCAGAGGCTTTGAGTTTTACAGTTGGCATCTATTCACACAAAAGCTTACCAAGCAATTTTACTAGACTACCTGCACAAAGTAGAAATACATGTAAGTAGAACTAAATGTACTATCACAATGAAAGGTGAAATTTTGCTTATTGAGTTTCTAATGAACAAGTAAATGTTGTCAAGACAAGCTTAAAGAGGGGAAAAAATACATATCACTTTTGTTTGTTCAAAGCTGGGTTTTTCCCAGATGTTTACCAAAGAAAAGACACAGTCCTGGAAATTGAGAGATCAATGCCAGAGTAAAAACATTATTGCACTACCTAAACGTATCCTTAGCAAATTACATAAATGTGAGAGTGCACAATTTATTTCCTGTCCCTACTTCTCCCCCGAGACCAGACCCTTGGTTGAAATGTTAAAAACTAATGTCCATATCAAACTAAATAGCATGTTCCAAGATACCATGCATCATATCAGATCAGACGATCATGTTGGAAGGACAAGTGGCATTGGTAAATTCAACCCATGCAGCAAATTTCTAATAAATTTCTAATAGATTTTGTGTGCTGTGCAGTGCTGCAGACAAGTGCCATATTAGATGTATTTATCTTACATAATTAACTTTCCAAAAATAGATTGAACAGCACATGGGTGTAAGAGAAAATCTCATTTGTAAATAGGAAAAATTCTCCTGAATTGTTTGCAGACAATATCTATGTATGAAATAAGAAAATCTGAAGATCTTCTATTGCTCTTGTTAGGCTTCCTTACTTTGGTGTTGTCCTTGTTCTGATGAGCATTTCATTATCAAACTAGGTGTCATATATATGAGACATCATCCTCCTTTACCACCACCACCTCCCCACATTGACCCACCACCTGAGCTCATGCCACTGTTATCACAACCATTGTTATCAATTATTATCCATGGCAGATGGCAGAACATGGCGGAAGGCCAAAATTCCGCCCTTGCGCCTTATAGCAGGCCTCCCTTCACAAATTACTTATGGCAGTTGGCAAAAAATTTGCCATGTCATTCCACCATGGTGGCGCCATGGCCACTATTTTACAACACGTGAGCATCATTGCTGCTGCTGCTTCTATGAACTCTGTAGCAGAACAATTCATCGTCACGGTTGTAGCAGCAGGAATCATGGTGGCATTCATGCAACTTTGCAGTCATCTCGGCCACTACTGCCACAACAGGCATAAAGCCCTTTTTGCCCCTGCAAATGCACCATTCACCCCTTTTTCATTTAACCAGGTCAGAAACCCTTTCCCCCTCCCACCGTGACCATTTGCACAACCCTAAGTCTGAAATCCTCATCAAGGGGGTGTGTTTAGTCTCACATCAACTAGAGATAAGGCCCAATTAGTGCTTATAAAGTTTGAGCAGTCCCCTCCTTACAAGCCGAATTCTGAGGTTAAGCCCTAAGCCCAAATTTTTAAGTTATATAAATGAAATCGTAGTATTTAATATTGCATATCAGAGCACTATAGCGCCATCACAGAGCATCATGGCATACTGCTGTTTCTATGATCTCTGTAGCAGAGTGATATGTCATTGTGGCTGTAGCAGCAGGAATCATGGCAACATTCGCACAATTTCACAGTCATCTTGACCGCTACTTCCGCAGAAGGCACAAAGCCCTTTTTACCCCTGCAAATGTACCATTTAAAGCTGATCCCCACCACTCATTTAACCAGGTCAGAAACCCTTTTGTTAAAGTTGGGTGATACAGCACACAGATAAAAAAAAAAACTAAATTACAACATACATTTAACCACTCATTTAACCTGAAGAAGCACAAGGTGAATAAAGGGCCACAATCACCACATCTGCCCAATTGTTAAAGTTGGGTGATACCGCAATGTCAATTTTAGAATATCTTGAGCTTAATCTCGTGTTGTAATAACCAAAACAGGCTAAAATACAACAAAAGACAAACTAAACAAAAACTTTAGCAATTATTAGTTCTTGAATTTGGACCGAATGGAGAAAGAAAAGGGATTAAGTAAAGAGGACCTCAGTTTTCCTTCTCTATACATAAATTCCATGTACCCCCATAATAGCAACAATCATGATTTTAAAAAATGGTCCACAACTGTGATTTCAGCCACAGGCCCACAACATCAACATTTTTGGGCTTATCACAACTGCAATTGTGGCTGCATCACCGGCATTTAACCACAATTTCCCAAAGCATAACGACAAAACTGCAACTGCAACCACAATTTTAAATCTTGGCAACAATTTAGACATTCATATTAGTGCACCAGTTATCTAACACCGGCGTCAATTTAGTTTCACATCAGCAACTGTAGATGCAATGAATTAAACTAAAAACTACATCCCGCAGCCAGAACCAACAACACAACAACAAGGTCACTTCACTTACAAACAAGCCAATCATTTACAGAGTTCAAAACACACACTGGTCAAGTACTACTCACTTCTACATCATTCCATTTACTTCAAAAAAATTGTCGAACATTATTATATTTAATTTAATTGTTCAAAACAAAACAAAAAATGCCACCATACCACATAAAAATTAAACAGTGAATCCCATTCCAACCAATCGATATCAACACAGCATCACAATCTCTGCTGATCTTTTGTTATTCCTTTTTCTTTTCCTCATCAGAAAAAAATGAAAAGGAAATGCAAATGGACAAAACTCGGATTCTTCTCCCTCTCCATTGATCGATACAACCAATGCCCATAACCTAGAGAAGCAAACGACGATTACCTGAACCAAACGCATGCATCCACGATCTTTCACAAACCGACATTATAAGAAAACACACAAAACAGAAGAACAAATAAAAAAAAACAAATTAGTTCACAATTTCAAGCTTCAAATGCATTCCACACTACCAAAACACTGAAAAATCAAAATTATATCGAAAAAATGAAATAGCAGATAAAACGATTTGAATGAAAGTAAAAAAAAAAGTGAGGGAATTAGAGAATGTTGAGTAGAGTGCAAATGGATCACGTACCGAATAGAAATGAGGAGCCAGAGAGAACTCCGAGAATAACGAGGATCGGCGAAGCGGCGGCCAAGGTAAACACGGAGTGTTTGGCGGGAAGGAAAATCGGCGAGAAAAGGCGAGAAAGCGATCAGCAAAGAAGGTTGAGAGAGAGAGAGAGAGAGAAAGAGACAGTATATGAAATTCATGAAACATGAAATTGTTCAAATGAAGGTGTTTGGGAGACTGAGTTGTAAATTTATATGCCAAGCTGGCTGGGCCAATCTAGGAGAAAATCTCAAAATTTAATTACAACTTAATTCAACAAATTAAACCCTAACCTCAAAAAAAAAATTAAACCCTATTTTTCATTGTAATAACGAGGTTTTTAGTTGTTTGATTTATAAAAAAATATATCACTTAATTAATCTTGTTAAAATCTCCTTGTTAGGATTGTAAATTGTAAACAAAAAAATAGAAATTTTCTTTTATCATATAAATGCTTCATCATATGAAACAAATTTACATAAAATGAAATGAAATTACTCGTTCAAATTTTTATCCAATCATTTTATATATTTTCCCGGACTTGTGTTGGCCAGAGTCTGGTCTCTTTGGCTACACAGAAATAACACCCTATTCAACAATTTGGGTGTGGATAAAGGTTTTGTTCTAGGAAGTGTTGGGAATTGGAGGTCTTGATCAAATGGTAGATCATATTGTGGATCAGGTAGAGGGCTTTAAGGAGTTTGTCTTTTGTTATTACCCACAATGGAAATAAAAAAGGTGATTGATTATTGTATGGTGATGTGGAGTTTATGAAGAGCTTGTAATGAAAGGATATGGGATGATAAGGTTGTTATTGAGGAACATGTGCTTAGCAGAGCTAAAGAAATTCTTGGCCAATGGAAGGTTGCACAACAAGTGCATCATGGACCATCAGTAGAGTCTTAACTTGTACATGAGTTCGAGAAATGCAACATAGATGTATCATTTTATGAGGATAGGAGTTGCATGGGAATAGGGATTTGTATTAGGGATGAGATTGGATCCTTGATATAGATATGCATTAGCATAAAAAATTCTCTACCTCAAGTTCACGAATGTGAGGCCTTTGCTCTGCTAGAAGCCTTACAGTGGTTCAAATATCTCTATTTTGGACAGGTTATCTTTGAGGTTGATTGCCAAACAATAGCTAATAACATTCGTAATAACAAGGGAGAAGAAAGATTATATTCGATTCAAGTTGTTATGAATTATAAATGTGAGGAATGTTATATAGAAGGTGGAGTCCTTGCTTTGTTTAACATGGAAAAATGCATTGATCTTAGGAAGACATATTAGATTTCTAACCATGTGTGTCAAGTTAAAATTAATTGGGCAGTTCATTCTATGCACTAGCCTTGTTTATAAGTCATGACTTCTCATTATCAAATTTGATTTGGAGGAAGACGAAAATGAAGTTATTAGTGGGAAACTTGAATGATCTTGGAAGTTATTTGTGTTAGATAATCAAAATACAGTTAATGATTATTGGTGATAGTTCGTTTAGTTATATCTTTTAATAGACATTCAATGTAGTTGATCCGTAATCACTCTTCATGTATATAAACAATCCATTAATCATGTAATTAGATTAATCTTCTTTTGATTCTCTCATAATATGATATAAGAAGAAATATTTCATTATGGCATAAAAAAATCAATTGTGTCTCCTTTAGTGGTTGCTTGCTCAACATTACAACCCAACAAAGATCTTTGAATGATCCAAATCACCACACTTGTTGTCTCATTCGCAAGAGCAAGTGACACCTCACATCAATACCCGAGGTTGAAAAGTGCAAGATTCTAATAGGAGTGACAATGAACTAAATCAACTCGAAAATAATTTGAAACTCGGTTCGATAATCAATTCGTTGAATTTGGTTCATACACCAAATGAGTTGGACTTGAACTAAAATATGTGTTCATTAAATAAATAAGTCGAACTTGAGCTACGTATAAGTTCGACTTGTTTAGTTCATGAATCGGTTCGACTTGTTTAGTTCATGAATTAGCTGTGTGTGTACAAAGCTAATAGAATAAGTTTGTTTTTTAAAAAAAACTAAACAATCATTTTATCTAAATATACTAATAAATAAAAAATTTAAAATGTATAGGATTTAAAAATTTTGACTTTTTGTTCATGTGATTCGAGCTAACAAGATGAACCAAGTTGTTCGTGAGCTTGAACCAAATCGAGTTTGAGCTGGAAAAAATGTTAATGTCGAGTTCGAGTCAAATTTTGAGCCGAGTTAAATATTAATGAGTCGAGTTGAGCTGAATCAAACTCGACTTAATTCGAGTCATTTCCAGCCCTAAATGCTAACTTGAAAAAGGTAGATGTGATATATTTATACAAAAGGTGAGCTCAACTTTTTCACCTCTCTTAAGGTATCATTTTCATCACCTTGTTGCACTAAATCACTCTGAGACCTTAACTAGTTGAACAATAAGCCCTAATTCTTTCATCTTCCCATTAAGGCCTAGTGAAGTGCCCCAAACTGCCTAGACCTTACATTCTCCTCATCCAAGGCCTTCTTCAACTTCTCAAACTTGGAAGACAATGTAACTAGTTTTTCCGCTTAATTAGCATTTTCCCTCTTTAGCTACTTAATTTGGTAGCTCATGTTTATTTTTTCCTAGAGTGAAACCATAAGCAAGTGGTTGCAGTACCTAGGTTCCCAGGTGTCTATCTACATGAGAAATTATTGGATTTCCTCTTCACTTTTTTGCTCACTTCTTTTTAACCTGAGCATTAGATTGTACATATTTTGATTGTAGTTAAATAAAATTCCAACTCATAATTATTAATTTGTAAATTTTAAGAAATTTGTGCAAAAATAATTCAACAAATTAAACATTTTTTTCATTTAGTTTCGGTTAGGAAAGTATCACTTTACAAGGGTGGAAATTCAATTTGACAACAATTAAAGCAACAACAAATAATTTCTCAAACGAAAATAGGTTTGGTAAAGATTGATTTGGAGAAATTTACATAGACAGACAGAAAACGTCTTAATTATTTTTTTTATCATATATATTTTCAACATAAACACGTAATGATTTACATATTTTTAGTTTATACTTTGTGATAGATGAAAAATAACTAATTAAGAGACTTTCAACAAGTTTTAAGCAACGTTCAATCGAATTCGAGGTTGAGCTTTCATTTATACCCAAGCTGTGTAATATATAGAAATCGTGTGATATTTATAATTTTACATGCTTATGTCTAAAAGAGCAAGAAAATTTTCTTATTTACAAATATGTGTCAAACATGAGCCTTGATTATCTTTTTTTTATTGATTAGAGCCTTCATTATCTTTTATTTGGTCAAATAGTTTTTACCCTAAAATTTTCAATTATTAGTTAGCTGGTTTATACATTTATTCTTCTTAATACATTAATACCAGTTTTTAATTAATCCGTGCGATACATGGGAATTTTTTTATGGTAGGCATAGATTATGATAATTTGTTAAATTATAATTTATAGCTAAGTTATAACTTTTGCATGTATTTTTATAATAGATTTTCTAATTAACTATTGTTGATAGAAGTTAGAGAAATAATTGTTTAACTTTTTATATTCTTAAAAATATTTAATTATTTAAATTGACTATCTTTAATTGAATAAATATAATTTTTAGTTAAAATGTTATCCTTTTTATAGCAAAGAAAGGAATTTTTCGAGCATTTTTTTCATTTAAATTAAGGCAACTTTAGTCATTTCCTTTTTAGTTATTTTATTTTATTTATGTAATAATTCATACTCATTCACCAGTTCCTATTTAAAAAACATAATTGACTAAATTATACTTATTAAGAAATTAGTTAATTTAGGTATTAGCATTAAATTTGTCTTCAATTATAATATTTTTATAAATTTTCCATTAACATTAATAAGAGTTTATTCATCTTTTTCAATATTTAGAGAGAAAGTAATAATTTAAAATAGTATTTAATTATAGATTAAAATAAATAAAGATATTTTAGTTAAAAAATAAATAATACACAAAAGAAATGAAATATAATCTTATAATAAGCGATAAAAAATTGTTGACTATGTCTTAAAATTAAGAAAGAAGAAAGTAGTATAAATTAGTATGACATATATTCAACCATATTCTCATGGAACAAAGAAAATTTCGGAATAACTTTTTGTCAAATGTATTAAAATGACATATATTCCTATTTATATATATTTAATAACAAAAAAAAAATAGTAACTAATCAATGTAATTATTTTAAAAAGAACAAATTAAAATTTTTTATTCTAATATCTCTATTTTTTATTTATTTCGGTAAACTCATTGAATTTGATTTTGATTGTATTAAGATAATTAATATTAGATATTTTAGTAAATTTTATATTATTTTATTTGTGTTTTCTATAATAATGTATAAGAAAAAAAATTGTCATGTGACTTATGTTTTTTTATCATAAATTTAATGAATCAAATGGATGTGAATGTTTGACTTTGTGTATTAATTTATTGGATATTATATATGAATAAGTATATCAGATAAAAAAAATGAAATAAAAACCTAAAGGCATTAACCTATAATAATTATTTCATTTATTATTTGTAACGTAGAAATTTGATAATGTTTCAAAAATTATTAATATACAATTATCACTAATATCAAATATATAAAGAATTATATGTGTTTGGCATAATAATATAAAATTTTATTAAAGACTTTATAATATATATAATATATCAAAATAATTCAATTAAGAAATTATTTTTTATATAATATAGAAAATAATTTTTGGCACACTTTTTCAACACAATTTAGGGACACTTTGCATATTTAATGATAAATCTTAAATTAAGATCTTATACTATTTTTTGTGGACTCTATAGTACCAAGTAAGATGGAAGATATCTCAAAATCTCTCTATTTTTTTAATGGTATATCTCATTTTGATATCTTAGAGAGAAAAAAAAAGGAAAATAATTTATTCTTTTTTAAACAATATGTAGATCTTGAGAAATCTTCTACAAGAACTGATTTTCCTTGTTAGATATCTCTTCACATCTTTTATTGAGAGATCTAATGAAAATTAGATTTTGAACTCAACATCTTTACTCAAGATACATATTTTTAGTTGTTTTATTCTTTTCTAATAAATTATAGTTTTAATTTGTCTGACATTTATTAGACAGTGGGTTTTAATGCAAACTTTATGAAATACAGTAATTTATTTTTATTATTTTATATTGAATGTTTGACTTGATACATTAATTTATTGGATTTAATGTGAGAATTTATTATATTTATAATTTTAATTTATTACATTTTTTATAGTTTTAATAGTGTCATTATTGAAAGTTTGACTTTGTTCGTTCCTTTTAGCATATCAGATACAAAAAATGAAATTAATAACTAAAAAAAATGAACCTATAATCATTATTTCATATATCATTTGTAATTATTTGTAATGCAACAATTTGATAATATTTAGAAAACTATTAATATGCAATTATCACTAACATCAATTATATAAAGAATTATACGTGTTTGCCATAATAATATCAAATTTTATAAAAGATTTATATTATATATTTACTATCAGAATAAAAACAAAATTGCAATATATATATATATATATATATATATATATATATATATATATATATATA
>CM023956.1:27367389-27379636 GCA_013407115.1 Glycine latifolia
TATATATATATATATATATATTATATATATATATATATATATAATATATATTTTTTTTTCATATGATATATATATAATAAAATCTTACATATATATATATATATATATATATATAATTTGTGGTTTTAATAAAATATTTTACACAACTTTTATTATTATGCAAGATACATGTACTTCAATATACATTCGATATTAGTGGTAATTACATATATATTAATAATTTTTAAAAACATTACCAATCTTGTATATTACAAATAATTACGTATGATAAATGATACTTATAGATTAATACCTTTAATTAGTTTTTTATTTAATTTTTCATATCTGATATTGTTATTTTTTAAAATTAAAAATTAAAAAATATAATAAATGAAAATATAATAACCAATGACTTAATACACTAATTCAAATATTCAACATGGACAATATTAAAACCCATTGACTAAACCCTAATTTTTTATATATAAAGTGTGCATTAAAACCCACTCTTTAACAAATGCATGTCACAATAACTAGGATAATTCATAAAATAAATAAAAAATGAAACATCTAAAAAAATGTCCAAAATGTCCTAATTGAACGAGGAAAGGTGTGTGTGTGTGTAAGGCAATATTAAACCCATTGTCTAAACCTATAAAAAAAAATATTTTATAAAATGTGCATTAAAAACCCACTGTACAATAGATGTCATGCATGCATATTAACTAATACAACGATTTGTTCTTTAATGGAGTTTTTAGTTGAAATATATTCACAAAACGGGATATTATCCTAAATTCACTCACAATGTAGCTTACTAATATACATTGTACACCCAATTGTTTTTTATTTAGAGTATATTAATAAATTATAACCAACAATTATCTAAAAATAGTATAAAAATTTGTTAAGATACATTGACTTATTTTTTAGTTGGAGTTCATTAATAATAATCTACATAAAAAATTATGGATAAAAAACTCAATCATGTATCTCTCCTATTAGCTACGTACCTTGTTTTAGGATTATGATAGTGATAGTAATTAGTCATTTAAATGACTAATTACTACCACTCATATTCACCACCTCTCATTCATTTTCCTCTCTCTCACTCTTTTCTTTTTACATATTCATATTCTCCTCGCCACCATCATTGAATAATATATATGTCATCAGCTCCTGCCACCATTATTTCAACAGGATAAAAATAAGCAGTTTTTCTTTTTTTTACAGAAAAAATGAACAGTTAAAACACCAACGAACTGTTTGTAGTTTGTAGGTGTGGGTAATGCTAGGGTGAACTGTGGAGTGAAGGTACTCTTGGGCAGCATTGAAAAGTTGATGGTGGGGTCCAAATTTTCATCCCAAAATAATGTGTTGGTGGTTACAGCAACCGTTAAGCTGTGATTGTTAATATTGTATAAAATTGCAATTAACAAATGCTATTAATATTATCTTTTTGTATGTGCATGTAAAAATATTATTAAGCAAGTAAAAAACTCCCAACTGACAACCTCTTCAACAAAATGACCCTGGAACATAAGTTAAGGCAGTGAGACACTGGAACTTTTGAATGGAAACAATAGGAAATAACGTGTCAATTGATTTGGAGGATCTAGTAAATTGTGAAGTCCAAACAAAAAATTAGCATCCAATCAACCAACGACAGGCTAATTGGAGGGGGATGTTCCAAATATTGGATGACCCAAAAACCTAAAATTTAGCAACCCAAAATATAAAATAGATGGATTAATTAAGTTCTCTATGCTAATCAACACATGCATGAAGTACCGAATAATAATCAAGAAATATTTCATAATAGTATACCAAGAATATCGCATGAGAATAGATTGGTGCACCATCCATGCACACGAGGGCAGCACCACGTCACCACCTTACATGTTGAAAGCCAAATATAAAAAAGTTCATTAATTAAGCGACTTAAGTACACATTTTCTTAAGTATTTGCAAGTGACTTGTTCAACCTCACGTGTATAACCTAAGTATTTGGAGGTTGCACATTGGTGGGTATATATTTGGATGCCTATAAGGTATTCTATTGTGACTTTTCATATGATCAGCATATTTGCAGTGCCTTTGAAAACTTAGACCACATTGATCATAGTAGACTGTTTCGTTTTTGTAGACACTTAGATGATTATATATAAAGCGTTTTGAGAAGAAAAAGGAAATTCTCTATCACATCCCTCACATACTAATTTCGGCATCACCGTTAACGCTAGCAAATGAAAAAAATGTAATTAAATGAAGAATTTTGATGGAGAAAAAAAAAACACATGTTTAGTGATACAGGCTTGAGGGCTTGTTTGTGCTATAAAAAAAGTGATTTTAAAAAATGTTTTACTTTTAAAAGATTCTTATATTAATAGAAGCTAAATTGTGTTGGTTACTATTATGAAAAAAAAAACATTTTTTAATATAATTTTTTTATTTTTATTTTCTGCTTATGTAGATCTCAACGGATGCGCTCATTTATTAATAGAATTTTAATTTAAAATGTGATCTTATATTGGTGGTCTCCTTCAAAAAAATAATTGTTTGACTATGTAAAAAAATTGCCCGAGAGACTCTGCTCAATAGTTCATTCGTTCGCACTTAAATTCTCAAAAGAATACAACCTCAAAAATGATTTTTTAAAATAATTGATCCAGCATAGATAAATCTTTTTTATATACCAAAATTGATATTTATCTCATTACTATGTTTAAGGAATATTTTTATTATGAAAATTATTCATACATTTAAGATTTTTTTACTTGAAACCATAATTTGATTTTTTTTACTTTTCAAAAAACTAATATGACAAGATAAATAAGAGCAGAATAAAAAAACAATATGACAAGATTTTCATATCATTTTCTCAAAATATACGTTTTTTTCTTCTCATATCATTTTCTACATCTCATAATATTACACAAGACAAGGGCAACTTTGGGTTGCCAATAAAGATTCTCCTTGGATATACATTAATACATAGAAAATTTTTCCAGAAACTTGTATAAATCCAGCGATGCATTTATAACTAACTGAAAAGCTCTCCGACTTCCTTCTTCATTATTCCTTTAATCTGTGTGAGAATTAAAACAATCATAGTTACATGTCAATAACTATTGAATTTTTTTACATTTATAGTGGATAATCAAACAAAAATTAGAAAGAACGTGACAATACTACGAGGAGAATTATACCTGCTTTTCCGAAAGCCCAATATCCTTCAAATCATCCAGCTGTTAATGAAAAGTTGGTTCACAATCACTAAATTGTCAGATGTATAAACACATTTAACCGGTAAAAAAATGACAAAGGAAAAACTGTAGTGGGAAATTTTTTTATTAAGAATAGGCACATACACTCTTGAAAGGTTCGGGAGATTCTTCTCGGAGTTCAAGTATGAAGGTAGCTCTCTTCTCCCCGATTCCCTGTAGGAAAAAGTTCAATTAGTTATAACCCAAGGTACACACTAGATAAAAATATCAACTTAACAAAGGAGAAGTATTACTGACCTTCAATTTTTTTAATTCCTCCCTGTTCATATTCAGAAGATAAAAGAACAAAAGATAAACCGGTGAGTTTCTCATGGTATAAAATGCTTACTCATTTAAAGGCTATAATATATTTTATGACAACCACATGAAATGCTTACTTGTTAGCTGTATTTAAAAACCTGAGGTATTCTTGAACAAGAGAGCTCTGCAATTCAAATAAATTGTAAGTTAAAAACAATAAAGGACACACCAAATGTAATCATTTGGTAATATTGTGAATGGATCAGACCTTCATTCCAGAACCTCGCATGCTGAATGTCTCCCAGGGACTTTTGGCATTCATTGCATCCCATCTGTTAATGCTCATGTTTTGTTCAATTGTAGGAGTTTTTGGTTCAACAATATCAAGTGGAATGGGTTCCCTTTTTGGTATCTGCATGCATGATGGGGTTGAAGAATATAGCATTTTAAGACTATTAGAAAGATCCTGCAACTGAGAACTGATAGGTGGTGAACTAATAGCCAATGAATCATCTCTGATTGCCCTTGAATTGTTGTTCTCCTTGTTTATGCTATGGTCTGTAAATGACAAACAAAAAAAATCAATGTAGTTGTGTATCATCCAATCAGTCAAACAATCACTCCAAAGTCATCAATTGACGAACCTTCCAGAACTATTTTTGCCAATGCTTCAGAGTAATTACTAGCATAAGGGGTATGCTCCTTTTGATGATCCTCTTCATCCACCGAAATACCCTACATAAACAAACAAGCAGGAACATTATTAAGTGTCTTCTGTACCTAAGTCAAAACATTCTTGTATCAACCATGCTAATGTTTTAGTACCAAGAAGGTTTTGATAGGTTTTAAAAATGTCTAACTGAAAAAAGAAAAAGGAAGATGTGATAGCATTGATAAAACTACCTGATCTGCTAGGGGATTAAGTTCCACTTTAATGTTAGCATTCAAAGATGAATCATCCTGTATAGAGTGTGTTTGTTAGTTTCTTTACTAAAAACTATGTCAAGGATCAATTGCAAATATTATTGGCTAAAAGAAGGTCTAAATCAAGATCAGGTCATTACATTTTGCACCATCAGATCAAGTTTCACGTTCTCTCTAGCTTTTGAAAATGAGTCATCCTGCATAAAACATTAGACAATCTCTTATGAAACAAGATGTCTGGGGAAAAAATTGAAAACATTCTTTTAGTGAAGGTTTTAATCATGCTAGGATTTATTTATTACCGTTTCCACTCCAGAGTTGAGTACAACATGATTTCCAGTCTTCTTTTCCATTCCAGAGTTGAGTACGACATCACTTCCAGTTTCCGACAATGAATTGTCCTACGTTAGACACCAATTGATGCATTGAGCTCCCTAATTTGTTTGTCAACAACAGCACAAGAAAATAAAATATGAAAGATGTATTACCAATAAAGCGTTTGATGCTTGAGTAACTGGGGCAACAGCAATTTCCTGCAAAAAAAAAATCCATTAATGACACTTCACATAGTCCCTACAAATGGATAGTTTTCTTATTTTATACAACTTTTTCATCCACCTCAAAAATGTCCTAATTTATCAATAAGAAATAAAATTATAATCTTTACTTTTTGAATGGTCGAACATTGAAACGACAATGACCTTGCCTGTATCAAAACCATTTATGCTTGGATAAACTAAGTTCTAATTTTATTTAGTTCTTAATTCCTTACTAATAAAAAATTACTAAGGGCACACACATAGAGAGAGTGATATAGATAAGTAAGAGTGATGGGGTGAAAAATATGTTATCATCCCTCTCTATCTGAAATTGACTTCCAAGTTTTAGATCAAATTGGGCTAGACTAGTATTTATCCCTCTGTGTCTACATACTTGTTCTTGCAACCCCTCCTCTCCTTTGAGCCAAACAACAAAAGTTGTTCATTCTCATGTGATTTAGAAAAAAAATAAAAACAATATAAAATATTTAGAAAAGAAGAAAGTCTAATACCTTCTCAGCTTTAGTAGCAGAGTGACTGGCTTCATCAAACAATTTCCTTTATAATAAGAAAAGTCAATATCCACAATTTGATAAAAATACAAATAACAAAAATTAACAAAATATGTACAGAATCTCAGTACAAACCTTCCTTTTATTGCAGACTTCTTAGCAACAACAACTGTTTTATCAAGTAATTTAGAAGAACCATGTAATAATTTCTTTGTCGTTCCTGATACACTTTTGGGTATCTGGTTCTTATGAGAATTCACCATTTGTTTTGCTGAACTTGCATTTCTCTTGGTGGAATCTAAGGATGCCCGATGAATCCAATGACATGACCGTGATGCCAAGCTAATCATGTAAATAGTGTCTTGGCAAAATGATGGGTTCTAAATTCACAGGAAAAAAAAGACCAAAATCAAAGTTAAATTAGTGACACACAATAAGGAAAGAAAACTTGAACTCAAAACCAGTCATAATTACCAAGCATGTAACCAATAAAATTTTGCTAGACCCCCTCAAGGAATCCTGCAGCATGCGTGTAATTTTGCTTTCCCGATAGGCAACACGACTTTCATTTGTACTCAAAGCATGACAAACATTCAATAAGGCATAAATTGACTTGTTAATTTTGTTAATATCAGCAAGGCAGGAGCCATCACTACTTTTCTTTCTAGCATCTTCATAACCTGAAAAAGTGTTAAAAGTATAACACTGTTAGTTAAATTTTAAATGTAATTAACTTCAGTATATTGTCCTGTTGTAGCTAATTAACTAGCGTCAGTTGACAGTTAGAGTTAGCTGACAGTTACATCTGTGTACCTGCCTATATAAACTGAGGTGTAACCTTTTTCTCATTGGGTTGAATAATATTTCACTTCACCTCAATTTTGTTAGTGATATTTTCTATATGGTATCACAAAGCTCTATTTTGATCTTCATGGAATGGTGGCTCTCTACTAGGTTCTTCGATGGTTATCACTGTAACATCTCTAATTTTTTACTTCTCAGTGGCTCTCACACTACAGTACTTCACTCAACATCTTTGTTGGTCAGAACCCTCCACTGGTCAAAACCCTCCGTAGGTAACTCTTTCTGAGACCTAGAAAATAAGCTTTGTCTACTTCCAGGATCAATGACTGACCTCACAAACCAACACAAGACTTTTAAGAGTACTTTGTTCTCATTTCGGGAAACTTCCCAAAAGGTCACTCATCCCATAACTACTCCAAGCCAAGCAAGCTTAAGTATGGAGTTCTTATGTGATAGGCTACCAAAAAGTAGGTGCATCTCTTGGGTACCAAGTAATTCATTTAAGTAATTCTCAACTGTACAATAACATACCTGCACAACCTCTGCATTGCTTTCTTTCCAGTGTGATTCGACGAGGTGTTACACGCCCACCAGCTTCTGCATGGTTTGTCCTCAAATCAAGAGAGGATTGCTCTGATACCATTTGTAACATCCCTGAATTTTGACTTCTCGATGACTCTAGGGGTAAAGCACTGTTTCGGTACGGACCGTGAGAGCGGTACCAAATCGAGGAAAACTCTAAATACTAGATATGACCTCAAAATAACAAGGGTCAAGGTCGACCAGTGAGATGACAGGGGATAAGCTTCATCGTTGAGAGGGCAACAACCCGGATCACCAGCTAAGGCCCCTAAATGACCGCTCAGTGATAAAGGAGGTTAGGGGTGCAGAGACAACCATGAGGTTTGTTTGGTTTCAGCTCAGGTCTAGCAATTGTGATTCCTCCCTCCCTTTTTGTTTACACTGATTCCAAAAATATTGTTATCTACATGCTTGTGTATGTAGATGACATTATTGTCACCTAGAACAATCCTATATTCATCAAGTCCTTAGTCACCAAACTCAACACTAAGTGCTCACTCAAAGACCTAGGGAATCTTGACTATTTTCTAGGAATTGAAGTCAGACCTCAGCTCAATGGTGCTCTTATTCTGACTCAGTCTAAGTACATTAGAGATTTATTGGGAAAAACAAAAATGGACGAGGCCAATCCTATTTCTTCTCTAATGGTTGGAGGCTACAAGTTGATTAAGTCAGGGTATGAGCCTTTCCCTGACCCCACTCTATACAGGTCTATTGTGGGAGCTTTGCAGTATGCCACCATCACTAGACTTGAAATCAGTTTCTTTGTTAACAAAGTTTGTCAGTACATGTCAGATCCATCAAAACAGCATTAGGCAGCAGTAAAACGAATTCTCAGGTATCTAGCTGGTACCATCAACTTTGGTTTGAAGCTTCTCCCTCCCTTTATTGGACCTCCCTTTACAGTTCATGCTTACTGTGATGTTGACTCGTTGACTGGGCATCTAATCCTGACGGCAGAAGGTCAACTTCTGGTGCAACCATCTTTTTTGGCTCAAATTTAGTTTCTTGGTGGTCAAAGAAACAGTCTGTTGTTGCAAGGTCCAGTGCAGAGGCTGAATATCACAATCTAGCCTTAGCCATTGCAGAAGCCACATGGATTATGTCATTGCTGTCTGAATTGCACATTCCTCATCACTCTCCCGTCAACTTTTGTGACAATCTAAGAACTGTTGCTCTTGCTCATAATCCTGTTATGTACTCTTGAACCAAGCATATGGAACTGAATCTATTCTTTGTTAGAGAAAAAGTTTTGGAGAAGCAACTTCAAGTGTTTCATGTTCCTGCCATTGATCAAAAGGCAGATGTTTTGACAAAGGCTTTGACTCCTTCCAACTTTTCTACTTACAGATCGAAGCTCAGAGTGGCTGAAAAGTTCACTTCCAACATCTCATGAGCTTGCAGGGGGGTATAAGAGTATATTTACTCGAAAGACTGATTTTCCTTCTTCTATGTATAGAATTAACTTCAGTTTATTGTACTGTTATAGTTAACTGACTAGAGTCAGTTGACAGTTAGAGTTAGTTGACAGTTACATCTATGTAACTGCCAATATAAAATGAGATGTAACCTTTTTCTCGTTGGGTGAATATTTCACTTCATCTCAATTCTATTAGTGATACCCTCTCTCTCTCTCTCTCTCTCTGATTTCTATAAATGTCTGCATGAGCCAGAAAAATAAAAAGATTATTTAGCATCTTTCACTTGAGCAATGATTAGTACCTGCCAAGTCAACAAAATTCACTTTGCTGACAAGACTTCCATTATGGGAAAAGACATGGACGATTAATCCCATGTGGCTTCTATGAACACGTTCACATCCTCCTTTTTTGGGAGCTCCCTTCAGTGCAAAACATGCAGAGGAGTACAAATTCTGAAATTCAGCAATGGATTTCACAGGAACCTGCCAACAAAAGCATAATGCAAATCCCCCATTTTACTTGTCTACTATCCATATTTGAAATCTCCATTTTCTCTAGTCTAAAAAACTGAGCAGCACAAATAGTCAAAAAGATTTGTACCTGAGTTAGTCCTTTAAACTGAATTCTGCCACGATCTTCAAAAACCAAAATTGGTGGCTTCTCTGGAGTTAATAAATCCATGGCCCGCTCCTGATGATCAACCTCATAGAAAGAAACAGCTATGGGTTTCCCATTTTTCTCAGCCACTGAAAGAAACTCAGCAATAGCAAGCACTGCCAAACCTGGTCTCTCAACAGAGCCCTTGAATAGCCAAGGAGTAATTGTTAGCATAAAAATACAATTTCATAGAAATCACCAATCAAAATTCTTCATAAACACTCCCTTGACCACCAACCAACAAAAAAAAAGAAGAAAAGAAAACTAACATGATGACTATGTGAGTCAAACCTGAATTACATGCGTCTTTCCACTACCCCTAGCACCATAAGCAATGACAGTGCTGTTATGACCATCAAAAGCTGCAGACACAAGAGGCTTCACCTCCCTTGAATATATCAATTCATTATCTTCATCTTCCTTATAGCAATAGTCCACCGAATACCGGCTACACAAGAAAGATTAAATCAAATGAGTGCCATGATTCCCCTTTCATCAAATCAAACCCACAAGAAATTATTCGTAATAATTTGAAGAAGAAAAAAAAATCAACTTTCCAGACTCAAGAGACATTAAATTTTCAAGATTGTAAATCCTGCTTTTAATATTTTATTTTTATCTATTTCATCTAAAATATGTATATTACTATTACTATTCAGCTATACTCATGAAAACTCTAATTCTCCAAACATTGCACAATTCAATAACCACACACCCTCAAGATTTAGGGGATGTATTACTATTCACTAATCAGCTATGGTTCATGAAAACTCTAATTCTCAAAACATATACACAATTCAAGAACCACAAACCCACAAGATTTAGGTTATATATAATTATTTAGCTACGACTCATGAAAACTAATTATCCAAAATCCAAACATCACACAGTTCAAGAACCACAAACCCTCAAGATTCAGAGGATGTATTACTAAACAGGTGTGATTAATGAAAACTCTAATTCTCCAAACCTTACACCAATAACCACAAACCCTCAAGACTTAGGGGAAGTATTACTATTCAGCTATGACTCATGAAAACTGTAATTATCCAAACATAACACAATTCAGGAACCACAAACCCTCAAAACTCAGAATTTCTTGAACAAAAGTATAAAAAATACAATAACAATACCTGGAAGATTGGTCTCCGAAGGAGATGGTGACATCCTCCAAATTTTCGCGGTTCACCGAAACCCACTCCACCGTTCTGGAAGCGGCAGGTTCGGAATTAGCCTCGGGACCCGAAAACCCGCGGATCCTGGTGACCACCCGAACCTTGCGACTCGCGCGATCGAATTGCTTTGAATCCATCGAAGAGAAGGCGAAAGAATCTAAAATTCACAGAGAGAGAGAGAGAGGAGAAAGAGTGTGTTTTGATTTCGAAGAGAGAGTGAGAGAGCGCAGAGAAATAAAAACGAGAAGTAGAAGTAGAAAGTAGCCGTTGCAAATTAGAACAAATATTTCAAAATCTTTTCTCTCTATCTCTAACGCTCCAAATATAAGGACTCTAGTCTTTTCCATTACAACAACACTTCTCGGGCCCGTTATGTAGTAAGCAAGCCACTAATTAAGCTGTGCGTTTTGGTGTAGATATTAAATATGGTGTGTTTTTGTTTTGGTTTTTCGATTTTGTAAAAATTTTATTTTGATTTTTTTATAAAATATCATTTTCTTTATAAGGAAGATTTTGTAACGTTAAAGCTAATTTTTCTAATGTTTATGATTCCAATGATTTTTTTATTCATAAAAATCAAAGATAGTATTAGAATTTTATAATAATTCACACATTTGATTCAATTAATTTAATTAGATTCTAATGATTAGAATAATAGTTTAATTTTTATGAATTATTTTTTTAGAAGAATTGTCCTATTCTCATCGATAAAAAAGTGATACACTAAAAAATACAAATAATTCATCAGTTTTATGTGTGTATTGTTAATATAAAAGTTTATCATCCTCAACTAATAAAATTATCTCATATACAATTAAAGTGATAATTATAAAATTAATAAATTTATCATATAATAATTAATGATTGATTTAAATTATTAGTTTAAAATTTATATTATCAACTAATAAAAATTATTATTAGAATAATTTTAAAGAGAATGGAAGTGTATTTTTTTAACTCTATCAATACGTTCTAATTAAATTCTTTTTAAATTTGAGTGTTAAATTGTTATTAATGAATAATATATTCCCACTATCTATTAGGAAATCAACAATGTTTGGTAAAAATAAGTTGATTAGCTAATTGAAGCTTATGAGTTATAAGTTGTTTTGCCAAGTTTATAAGTTATTTTGGTCAAATTTATTTTCACCAGCTTATAAGTTCTTACAAACATTAAATGACATATTTATTTTCTTAGTTATTATGAAACTTGGAATTCTACTCTTTTTTTGTTTTTTTAATGTTAAATTATTTATTTTAATGAATTAATACATTGTTTATTCTTTTATTTAAAAAATTTGATCACTAAACAAAAGTTGATAAAAAATAAAAATGACAAAGAAAAAATATTTTGTTTTTTGTTTTAAGATTATATCATTAATAAAAAAATTAAATATTAAAAAATTGATTTTATACAATGAGTAAAATCACCAATTTTTAACTATATTTCATGATACAAAATTTGTCCTACTTTTTAAAATGATAAATTATTAAAATAAATTTAAATATTATAAAAGAATATGTCATTTTATCAACCAATCTTACCAAACATTTGCAATCAAATCATCTCACTTATAAGCTTCTAGTTTTTCACTTCTAGCTTATAGCTTATAAGTTTTTAACTAACTCATAAGTTTTAGCTAGTTTTACCCAACATAATTTAAATCATTATGTGTCAACACTCAATACATCAGTAAAGGATATTCAAAAAAATTACATCAAATTTGAAATCTAAATCGTGTCAAGTCCTAATTACCTATACACTATTTCCAGTACCTTTTGATGTGCAGCTCAAAAGAACTCAAGGAAATTTTCAAGAAAAGCAATTGATAATTCCACATGTATTTCCCTAGGGAGAATATTTATATAAACAGAAAGTGTAAAAGTAAAATCAACTTGTGATCAACATGCATTACAACTTTTCCTACATGTACCATAATAATCAGGAGATCCAATCATGAACACAGGGTTTCGTTGACATTCTCCCATGGCTGCCCAAGCGGGACAACTGTCATCCTCATCAGTGCATTCAGCACCATCTAATGTGGCTGGGACTTGACTTCTACTAATTGGTTTTGTATAGAAGTATTTAATTGCAGACCACATATCACCCTCAAGGACAGGGCA
>CM023956.1:27393017-27417028 GCA_013407115.1 Glycine latifolia
ATTATTCGCAAAAACAAAGACAAAACAAAAAATGTTGCTCAAACCAGACCTTCTTGCACAAGTTTCAGCAACCGTCGGCATAATTTGCACAGTTTATAAGCCCCTGTTACTAACTATTACTAATATCAGGACAAATAGCACTCCAATGAGATTCAACAAAATTTCGCTCAATGTCCCTCCTTTTTTTCACCTCACTCAAACTTTTATTTATTTATATATCAAGATCAACATAACATCGAATAGCCTTTTCGCCAACCCAAATCTCTGATTTCTGATTCACATTAAACTTCAAAGCGTGCAAATTGTGCCAACATTATATCAAAAATGGTGAAACGAGAGGAGGGAGAGAGAGAGAGAGAGAGAGAGAGAGAGAGAGAGATGAAGGGCATTTCGGCAATTTACCTTTCGGAAAGAGAAGTGGCAAATAGGAAGAACACGAACAGGGCGAGAAGAAGGGAGATAGAAGCCATTGAGATTGGTGAGAATACGAAGAAGCGTTGGAAAACAAAATCGGAGATCAATGCAACAAAAGTTCTGTGAAATTGGAAATTTCGAATTGGCAGCGATGTGATATGACGCGGCTCATGATTTTGCTTCTCTTCGCAGTTTGCTTTGGTGCATTCCCTTTTCTGTTATTCGTCACCTAATTATATCACTTACATAGTTACCCTGCATTACTCTATTTTATTTATTAATAACTAATACGACACCGAAGCTTCCGCATGGTGTGACATCGATATTTATACATACAAGTTTATTTAGTACTCCAAATATAAGATTATTTTTCCTTTCACACAGTTGTTGTTTAAAGTATGAAGAAATAATACATGTATTAATAAAGGGTTTTCTTATACTATCATTATAGTAAGTTTGTTGAGTATGTTGAATTTCATAATAATATCTTAAAAGTTGTATTAATCATATTTTTAAATTGTTGAAAATACATGTTTACTAAACTCTAAAGTAATATTTAAAAATGAATAAATAATATACACACAACAATATAAAAAAGTCTTTTACGTTATCATTTATTTATAAATTGTCATATACATGATAAGTTTTATAAAATAATTACTGATAAGCTAACTATTTAAAAACTTTTATATTAATAATGTATGTCAACTAAATTCTTAAAAAAATTGAAAGGATAGCTGAAGTGGTATAACTACTTATCACATTTTATTAATTTAACTATGATTGGTCTATGGCCTTGTTTTTTATTAAAAAAATTAACTATAGTCACAATAGAAATAATTAAAAACACATACTTTACTAAATTTGAATATAATTTTAATATTTATAAATTTCATTTTGATTCTCTACGGATGTTTTATTTTTTTAAAATATAATTTTACTCAAGATAATGTAAGACACTAAATATAAGTATATCTCTTCAACGAGAGATGCAAACCTTGTTTATATATGTTATGAAGTTTGATTTTGTCTCTAATTTTTTGAAAGTTACGATTTTAGTTGTTATAATAACTTCTTTTTTTCTTGTACCGTTCCTTAATTAATCTCTTGTTTACGTTTTTTAAGTATTTTTTCTGTTCATGACATAATTATAACTTTTAAAAGTGAAAGAAGAAAAAGTAGTTATATTTAAAGCAAACCCATGTGCAGATTGTTTCGCCAATTTGGATTGTGTATTGGAGGGTCATATTGAGTTTCACGAGGATTCCCCACTCAACTAGTTTCAGCTATGGCTTCCTGCAGTTCCCAGTTGCTTCTTCTGCACCCCCTTTTTGCCTTTTAGAATATTCATTCTGTAATATAAAATTATATTGTGGAAAGTACTTTCTTTTCGGCTTTCAAAATCATCAATCTGAAAAAGTCAAAAAATATTTTTAAGAAAATACAAAAAGTAACTTCGGAGGTGCAAGAAACAACAACCCTAATTTTAGTTCTCGTTTGTTTTGGGCCTGTGCCCTTTCCTTTCCAAAAAGTAAATAAAGAAATAAATTTTAAAAAAGGTTATTCATTTTGATCTTAATTTTATTCTTGATTCAATCACTTATTTTTATTTTAATTATTTCATGTTTTTTTCCGTTAACAATGTTTATCGCCTTTTGTATTTTAAGTTTAAAAATAATTAATTTAAAATAGTAATATTTAAAAATCATCAGAATCTTTATTTTAATCTTATTAATCTTCTTCGTTCAAACATATCCACTACGACTTCACAAATCAACAATTGGCGTTACCACCACCACCCCAAAACCACCACAATCACACCCCAACCAAATCCTCCATCAACACCCATAACTCATCATAACTTGTGCTCATTGTGCAATTTCACCCTATGCGAAAGAAGATCACCTCCACCAAGGGGAAAAAAGGGGGCAAAAGAGGGAAAAACAAACAAGAACATTGTATGAGAACATCAACATAACAACAAAACATCAATACAATAAACCAACATTCACATTGAATTTTCAGAACTAATATTGACCAAACAATATTATTTTAAATTAATTAAAACAATATTATTGACCAAACTAAGACAACCTAGACGAAGGGAATCTTGATTCAAAAAAATAGTGTGTAAGGGGAAGAAGAAGAAGAAGGAACAATGATGTTGCGGTTTCATTCCCTTCTATTTGGTTGTTCTATTTTTTATTTTTAGATCGTGATGATTTTTAAATGTTATTATTTCAATTAGTTAATTCAAAATTTAAAAGTTAACCTAATAATAACATTTTTGACACAAAATGAAAAAAAAATATATCAAAAAATATTTTTTTTAAAACATAAAGAATTAAAATTAAATATTTAAACTTAATATATCAAAATGAAATAAGTGTAAAACTTAATGAACCAAAAATAACAACAACCAGTATGTATGGGATTAAACGCTTTAAAGGGATCCTTTCTTTTTGGCAAGAGGAGAAATTACCAAACGTTTAGCATTCCCTCATGCTTGGCGCCAATGATTCTTTTATTTGAGAATATATATAAAGACTATACCTAAGCCATAAAAACAGTTAAAATCATTTCTAAATGTTGAGTATTTATTTCATTATACACATGAATCCTATTATCCTTCCCCATTTCAAGTTCCTACAATTAGAGACACAATAAGAATGAACGAATTTTGCTTTTTACAATGTAAATATATATCCCCAAGTCTGCATAAACGACTTATTTATTCATTTTTTCTTCGGCACAGTGTGGCCATGCTCGTCCTTATCAAAATGACGCTCAATCAATGCATCCCAGCTTTCATCCACTGAACTTTTATTAGAAGACTCACCCTGAGATCTTGTTGAGCTCTCCTCTCTCTCATCATCAAAAGTGCCATACTCTGACGGCGGTGTATAAGCATGTGGAACATCTAATGTTTTGGCCCTTTGTAATGCTGCTTTATATTCATCATTGTGTCTAGTTAGCGTTTCCTGACGCTCCATCTTTTGCTTTGTAGGGGCTTCCATGGGTTGATCTTTCTCCAGCATCAACTGCAATTGACGTAAAACACAAGAGAAAGATTAACTTTGATTCATTAAAAAGCATGCCAAATTAGTGGAATCGGATTCCTTATACTTGAACATTTATAGAAATCTATGTTTATCTCACATCAAAGAGTGTCAGCAACATGCTCCTTTCAACATACTATGAGTTGAAATACATGAGTCCCACTAGTTTTGAAATTGCATCTACTTATTTAGTGAGACCAACATGAATTTAATCCAATAGGAGAGAGATGTTGTTAGCATTTCTCAAGGAGGAAAAACAATTGAAAGATATTTGCTTAATTCTTGCTATTCCATGAGAGGGAGATATACTGGAGGTGTACAAATTGTTATTGATATCAAATTACAGATCCTTCACAATTTATAAACATGTCTTCCAATCATTTTCTTAAAGTTTGGGCTAAGGCCTCGATCCAAAAAAATTGACTTGTAAGATGAGGACTGCTCAAGTCTATAATGGACTACATAAGTCATATCTCTAGTAAATGATAGATCTAAACACCCCTCCTCATGCCTAGGACTAGACATCTGGAGTGTGAACCAATGTGGGTGGCCCAATAACAACATCCCCTTTCGCCTAGGAATAAACATCTACAGCATAAAAAAATATGGGTGACCCAATAATAGATCTAAGATAGGCTCTCTTAGAATTTGAGCTTAGGGCATAACTCAACCTCAACCACCTTGTAAGAAAAGGGCTGCCCAAGCCTTATAAGGTCTACATTAGTCATATCTCTAGCCAATGTGGAATCTCAACACATATCAAATTTGAAGGGCATTGGAACAGGAACTATAACAGAGCATGATATTGCATTCACAACCACAGTTAATAATTATGGAAATCACAAAAAAGAAAGTCAGAATAAAACTTAACTTATCCCAATAAACAATTACACTTACATCCAGAGCTCTTTGGGCTTCTTTCTCTATCCAAATGATGGCATGATCAGATGTGGCATTACAAGAAAGGACTATATGCTCAAACCTTCCATCTACCGGCACTGCTGTCCTCACTACTGGGGGAAACCTTCCCATTCTGCATATAAGACGTTTAAAAGTTCAGGCGAGGCCTAAAGAAACGGCTGTATAGACATCCTTTTAACATGGCCATGTTAACATATTTTATTGTGCAAGAAACAAGAGAATAAACACAGTCAGATAATTAAGAAGAAAGTAAAGTAAAAATTAAATTTCCAAAACCACTGTTAGAATTCAGCATAAGGCAAGACTCTGATTTTGTTTTCTTAACCATACCTAAAAGGCTTCCTCTCAACAATGTGATAAAGGCGACCAGGTGCATAGAGTCTCCTTGGATCTTTGAGCATCTTCTCCTCTGGAATACATGTATCCCTCATGCACCTCAAGCACAATAGGCATGGCAAACTGCCAGCCACAGTAAAAAAAATTATAAGTACAAATTATGTCACCATAAACACATTAAAATTACACAAATAATGGTTTCACTAATTGTTGGCATCCCTTTTGTACAGTATGCCAATTAATGATGGAGTCTTTCCAAGCATAGAACTTTTTCTAAAGGGGAGGGGGGCAGTAATTCATTTTGAAATTTGAAGTGGGGACAAAGAGGATTGAACATTCCATCCTTGTATTGATAGTAAGAATTCCATAATTTCATAAGTCCTTAAGACATACCAGAAAAGAGATTTGAATATATCTTCCAATGGAGTGGCTGTCCTTGGTAAGAAATCATCCTGATCAAGGTAAAGAGTGGTCAACTTCAAAATAACAGATTCAGTGGCATCAAGTAAAACGAAGCATGAAGAAAGACTAGATTTGTAATGCAGTTTATGCTCAAAGCAACTAGGCTACAATTCTAAATTATCATAACGTATACAGTAAGTGTAAGCAATATACTAATTAGAAGAATAAATCAACTACTAATTCATTATATTCCATATGAAACAGTCTTTATCCAAATATTTGACCTCTATTGAGCAGACTAATACTCATGCAAGATCTCCATAAATTATTTCTTTCTTAACATTTAAATGTGTCCATTCATCTCTCTGACTGAAAATTGTTACCATGGATATAATGGTTTTCAATATATAGAGACACCAACAAGCACATAACCTCCCACATGTGAAGTTACCTGAATGGTCATTAAACTATGAAATCTGAAGGTGAGTCACCATTCAGAAAACCAGATAATTTTATGTACAGAAATCTGTAGCTCTGACTCAGATAAACTGAAAAAAAAAAAAAATCTCCAAAAGAGAAAAATAAGTGCAAGTTATAGACTTTAATTATAGGTTATTGGATTAGAATGGGACACTATTCATTTTTCATCCCTTTACCCTGTTTGTAATTATCACTATAAGGCATTCATAGATTTCTTAGAACTCTTTGCTGAATCTTTTTTCTATACAATTTCACTACTCTCTACTGAATTTCTATACATAACGCAAAAACTTCATATAAACATACATCAAACGAAGGTAATTTAAAGCAAACCTGGTAAATCAGTTTGTGTATTAATTAGTTAGTTGGGATAGTAAGTCCGAGAAATACAAAGGGTTATGTTGATGGGCCTGCAAATAGTTACGCCCATTAAGGGTGGGTTTATGTTAGCAAACCAGTAGCTGCCTGTAAATAGGAAGAGAAATTGAGGAGAAGAAGCTGTAGCATGGGTGGAAGAGAAGTGGGAGTAGAGAGAGGCCTAGATCTTTTGAATATCCAGGGAATTCTTTGTAAAGATACACAATCGATAAAGATATTGTTTTTCTTCCATTTCTAATCTAGTTTCTATCAACTGGTATCAAAGCTCCAATCATGGAAATTTGGGGTAGCGAATAACTGAAAATGATTTCAAAATTTAATGGAACGATTATTCCAAGATTTGACAGGACAGATGATGCATATTGGTGGCTAATCAATTTAGATAAGTATTTTAAGGGCCTTAGAAATGCATGGGGAGGAGAAGCTATCTTGGGTTTGGATGGCATTGAGAGGTGATGCTCTAAGTTGGTGATTTTCTTGGAAGACGAGCAACCAGAATACCACATTTTTTACCTTTAGAGAGGCTGTTCTCAAGCTGCTCCAACCAAAGCTTGGGGTTTATCTTCAAGATTCAGAACCCAGAGAGTAAGAAAACAAATGTAGAGAATAAGTCCAAGAGGAGAGCCAAGAACCAATGGAGCATGGAGTAGAAGCTGATGATGAAAAGCAGCTAGAAAACATGACAGGATATGAAGCTTTGGAAAGAACAGAACTACCAACTCAAGGGCAAGAAATAAATACAAAGATACAAAAATTGGAAGAAACCAAACAAAAGCAACCCAACAACATTATGGACAAAAAATCAGAAAACAGAAGCAAAAATGAAGTTCTTGAGATCAAGAATCATGGTGGCAGAAATGACAGAGATTGTCAGATTGATCTATTTTTGGGTTGTATTGAGAAGGCAAAAATTAAGGGAAGCCCTATGTTTGACACAAAGGGAGAGCCAAGAACTGAACTGATGGCAACAATGAAGATTTTGGGTTTGGGTAATACCATCAACTCAATATAGAAGAACTGATCTGCATGGCCACACAAATTGGTATCTCAAGTGATCCAATCAAGAGACTGCCACCAAAACCACCAAATTCATAGTCTTCTATAGAGTGGGATGGGACAATGGTTCACCATCAAAGATAGAGCTCTGGCTGTTGTGGGCTGTCCTTGCCCCCACTATTAAACCGCTAGACCAAGTTTTTTGCAAGGAGGACAATGGGTATCAAGGGAATAGTTGTCATTATGATACCACGACCCATGATCTGCAATCAGGGGCAGCAATACAGTTCACAAGGGAGATAGGGGCTCCCATTACAACTACAAAAATGGTGTTGCTTTGTTCATGGCAAAAAATGCCTAGAAAATAGAGCAATAGAGAAGAATAGAGGCATTCACATATTTATGTTTGCCTGTGGGGCTGCCACTGGATGGAGTTTGGTTTATAGAATGGGTAGGATACTTACATTGCAATCTAAAAGCCTGATAAATTGTTATTAGTAACTCGTTCCCAGTTATTTTATACATGCTTTAGATGTTCAAGATTTGTTAAGGAATTAATAAAGGATTTGCACAGGATTCTACATTCATCATCAACCAAATAAATAGAAAAAATGATAACTTGCCTGCAGCACAACGGAATTGATGACATCTGCGTATCTGACAGCCAGATTCAGTGACATGCACCTAGCAGGTGCAATGGCGTAACACCTAACCCTCTTCCTATCAATATTTCCTAGTCTATCTCGATTCTGCACCACCACCATTGTCAGCATAGCTGCTACACCAGCTCCAAGGGAATGTCCAACAAAAGTCAGAGTGTAACTTGGATGCTTCGCCACCAACTCCCTCAAAACTTCACATTCCACATCCAAAACCCATCCGGCAGCTTTCAACAACCCATTGTGAACATACCCCCCATCATACTTTTTCTTCCCCAATTTATTGTCCAACAGAACCGCATAATCACTCTCCTTCGCCAAATTTAGACCCCTGATGGCAAGAACTATATCTTCATGCTCATGGTCAAGATACAGTATATAGGGTGGCGCCCTACCACGGGTATCTTCGTACGTCTTTTTGAGAAGTAACAAATCAGGGCTAATTCCATAGCCACCAGGAGGTGCCCAAAGGGGGTGGCGAAGATCGTCTTCATATACAGCTAAAATATAGCGACAAAGGCGTGGTATAGGCTCAAATTCTTCCTCTGTGGCAAAGCCCCAATTCTCACTGTCATGGCCTGCAGTATGAAGACATCTTTTCCAAGCCCAACGAGCACAAGCCAGACAGTACACGCACTCCACAAGAGGAACGCCACACAGGATTGACATTGTGCCTACAGCCTATGCATGCTAAGCTGTATAGGCAGCAAACCAATTGGGTTTTGCATAAAATTTCGTCTAAAGGACAATGACTTTCTTATACAGTAGCAACAGAAATGAACACAAAGTGGAAAATTGAAGCTTAAACTTAAAAAGGGGTACAATCACTTCCTTGTACAACAAGCAGAATATCAATATACAGATTGTAAACAATCATGGATCTAGTGTTGACTTATTGTACAGCAGATATACAATATTGGAAAGATGACTGCAAATACACACAATAAACTAACTAGTAACTACCATAACCACGGTGACCCACAAAGAATCCAGTGGCAATAAACAAAAACTGCAACTTCCTAGCTAGAACAGTAGAATCTTCTAGAAAAACGGAGGCATATCAAAAGGAGATTGTAGAAATTAGTACATAAAATGGAGAATCCAGTGAATCACAAAAAATTACATGCACTGGGGCTAAATAAAAAAACATCAAAATTGTGACTGAAAGGTGATCATTGATCAAGATCACAAATTTTGCATCGGTCAAAGGACCCACATGGCACAATGAAGGAAAGGGGAAAAGGAAAGACACCCACTACTGAAATTCGATGGGGATTAAGGATTAATGAAGCCAAAACTCCACAGAAGACATTTTGATTAATGGAACAGAGTCGTAGGTTGTAATAGTGTGAAAAAGAGACCTCGAAGGAGCTTCTGAGGTTTATTATTGGATTGGTACTATAATACTATTGCAGGATTTTGGATGTACCTGTTTCGAAGCAAAGAGCAAAGGGGAAAGGGGTAGCCAAAGCCACAACTACAAGTCAAAGTCTGACAAAGCCCGTGGAGGTTGGCTTTTGCATTTTGCACCATTGGAGGAGGGTGATGGAAATATGGAAAGGTCACAGCCTGGGACCTGCTATTTTTTTTATTTTTTAAAGAGCTTAACTTATACTTATTTTACAGAAAAATTAACTTTAAATTTACCATACTACATCATATATATATATTCTTTAATGGTACATGATAAAAAGTAGTTAAACATGGAGATCCTCCCAATATTATAGGGCAAAGTACCAATGAATCATTTATATATAATTTAGAATTACTATTTTGAATAACAAAATACATTTCTGAAAGTTATTAATATGCTTGTGCAAGTTGAAATAAATTGCTAAATAAAATAATTTCACATTAATTAATTCACGCATTCTCCATCACGCACGCATTCCTCCGCCTCGCAGTCTCGTTTGATTGCTCTCCCTCACGCCTTCGCCGTCGCGCCTTGACGACGCCGTCGTCGGGCCTTCACGCAGCCGCCGTCGCGTTCTCTCCTTCGTCCTCTCCTTCACGCAGAAGCTCGTCGCCGCCGGGTTTTATACCATAACTTATGGCTTTGTCTCTGGCTTTTTTTTTTTGTTGCTGATTTATGTGTATTGTACTTTGGTCTCACTGTGTTTGTGTTTAAGCTCGATCGCTGGTAACACCGTAACAGTGTTTCTCTACTTCTCTTTTGCTTCTTGTTTTTCTTTTCTTTTTTATTTAGTTATTTATTTTGCTCTTTATTTTTTCTTTCTCAAGCTCTTTTTCTCTTTCCTGTTTTTTTTTGTAAAAAAACATTTTTTTTCTATTTGTTTCTCTGTTTCTTTGTAATTTGGTAGGTTAATTAGGATTCGATGATGGTGATGAATTTTTTTTTTATGATCTTTGGAAATTTGTTTCTTTTTTTGTTATGTGTTATTGGAGATATTTTTGTTATTTGGTGTTTTAGTGTAAGAATGCTTGTTTTGTAAAAGAAAAAAAAGTGAGAATACTTGTACTGGTGTGGAATTTGTAGGATATCCTGATGAAGTAAATATCTAAAGCCAAAAGGGGAGACTATTTGCTCCTACATTGCTTAGTGGAGGAGGAGCCTTAATTAGAGAACCCAAAAGTCTCTTATTAGCCAGCATCTTGTCACATGCCTAGGATTTAATTATTCCTTCTTAACAAGCAGTTTGCATAATTATTAGACTATTAAGATTTGAGTGTTGAAGTGTGTATTGCGTCGTAGGGTATGATATCTGATTCCCCGTCCTTCTTTCTAATTCTGTGCTTTAATCCATCAACTATCCTTCTAACTCATATTTCTTCACTGATTCAAGATACGATCAAGTTTCCTTATCATTTGCTCCTAATTACGTTTACCCTCTTCACACTTTTCTAGTTATTCAGCAAAACCAACAAATAACAAGTTTCGGGTTGTTGGAGAAATTGTTCTGTTTGGGGCTACGATGTTGATGGAGAAGGAAGCTTCAAGCTCCACACCTACGCGCAAATTGTCGTGCACTGCATGCTTCGATGCTGTCTATTTCTGCTACTGTAATACCCATTGCCCTAAAACCTGAAAAGCCTTTGTCTTTTTTCAATTGGGTCATCCAAATATTGATGAAGTTTGTGCCTTTTAATGTTTGCAGCGCCGGTTCATCAAATGCAGCAGTATTACAGGATTGGTAAATTTGACAATTGTTCCGGCAAATGGAAAGCGATGGTTGATTGCTTAATGCTCAAGACCAAACCCGCATCTCAAGTCCAGGTTGGTCCCCACTTCTTCCTCATTAATGGGTTTTCAACAACTGTGTATGTATGCTGAGTACCTTTTTAGATGGGCTAGTATTTTTTTGTCATGCTTCATTATGTTGGTGTTGCACTTGTGATTTTAGGACATGTTATCTTCATGATCTTTTTGGCTATGTTATGGGCTTTTGAAGAGGGTGGTGGGGTTTTAAGATTTTCACCTCCCAAGTCTAGTTTTATGGAAGTGAAAAAAAGGCTGAAAAGCTCCTTTTAAAATGAGCATGTAAGGTCATACTACCTACCCTTAAATTTTAGGGAGTTAAGATATTAATATAATGCATTTCAATTTTAATTTGAAACAAACACACTTTAGATGCCATATCATTCTAGAGTAGCCGTATCGAAGACTAAACCACCACATCATTGATCCGTGCTCCCTAACTTAACCAAACTGTCTCCTTAGTCTCCATCTTTGTAGTATCACTTTAGTCCTTAATGACAATATTAAACAAGTTGGAAAAGACTAAAGTGAATGACTTTTGCAAAGCTTGAGACTGAACAAGAGTTTTATAAAGTTAGAAACTAAGGTGATCAACACTTACAATCTCATTACCAATGAGGGGTTTTACTGAAAATGTTAGTTGCTCATCTATTTCATTTTTAATGTTATATTGTTTTTTAATTGAACTTTCCAAACTGTTTTGCACATACAAAAAGGGAGAGCTACCTTATGTTATGATGGAAAAGTGATATAGAACAATGTCGTGCAAATATTAGTGCTAAGCCTAAGCATAGTCTTGAATATGCTTGCAAGTACTTCTGCTGCTGGATTCTACCTCAATAGAACAACTGATGTGTTGTGTTGTAGTTAGATTAAGACTTAAGAGGAGTCTGACTTCTTATGATTTGTGTACTGGTATATATGTGTATTTCGAATTTGGTTGTATGTTATTTCACATTTATGACTAGAGAATTAAGGAACCTGCCCTATCAACTCTGTCTTACAATTTTCATTTCATATGCCATAAAAAAAATGATTTTCTTCATAGTTACTTTTGCTTTTCTACTTGATGCCCATTTTGCACTTGTATGAATTGTGAATAACACAGCACCATGAAATGAGCAAGAACTTTTAGTTATAAATGTTTTTTTTTTTTTTACTTCATTATGTTACCATGAGCTGTTGCAAAGCTGCATGGCTTAACTGTTCTGGCATGAAAGTTTATCTGGCTTTTCCTCTGGGTAACACATTATAATTCCTGCATGCAGGAAGTTCTGGATACTGAAGAGAAATCAAAGTTAAAGTCACATATCTGGACTTTTCGGACACCAGAAGAAGCTTCTTACTACTGGCAAGAACTTTATGGTCATTTGGATGAGCCTGAAGAGTGAAAATCAAATTGTGCAAATAAATATTATGTATTGCCTTCTGATTTTGCTAATGATTAGGAGTTTGAGGAAGGGGCTATTTGAAACCAAAGAAAGTTCATACCAAATGGAAGATCCTAGTTAGCGAGTTTTTTATTTTCTTTTTTGTGCAGTCATCACTTTGAATATTGCGTTCGAATGACTCAGCACATTTGAGAGTTTGTAATAATCTTTTAAAATTTTAATGATTTGGTTTTCATGGTTCTTTCTTCTGAAGGGATTTTTTTCACTTGATTCCTGGCCTCTCTATGATCATCTATACTTCAATGGTGAAATTTTGGAATCAAATGGCCCTGAAAGATTAGTGAGACTTAATAACAAAGGCACATTCACACACATGAACACTAGATGGACACATTTGATGTAAAACAACATTCTGTCGTGTACAGAGAAAGTTTGCTGTCAGGGACTTTGAGAAACCAAGTGAAGATGAACAAGTGATAATAAAGCAAGAA
Organism: Glycine latifolia; assembly: GCA_013407115.1. Classification (NCBI taxonomy): domain Eukaryota; kingdom Viridiplantae; phylum Streptophyta; class Magnoliopsida; order Fabales; family Fabaceae; genus Glycine; species Glycine latifolia. The sequence continues at coordinate 27,405,762 of CM023956.1, forward strand.
GAATTAATTTATGTAGTGTTCTCCAAACCTTTTCACTATTGTATTACTATTTAGCATGCATAATGGAAAATGTGATACATGATTTGATAAGTGCTGTCATCATTAGATACTGAGCTCAGTAGATCTATCCATATGATGCGTGTGAATCTTTAATTTTGTTCGAGGCTATGATGAATTGTGTACATGATAAAAGTCACACCAGTGTTTTATTTTACAAGTTTACTGGTTTTGCTCATGAATGAATGAAGATTGACGCATAATGTGAGGCATTTACTGTGGAATGTGCAAATATGATTTAACCTAAAAAAAGAATAACATGAACTAAAACATTAATAGCTAGCATGACACCGACCCAAGCTCTTTCTCTTGTGTATAGACCAATGGTCCATAAAATATATCAATATAAACTACTAAGTTTCTGATTATTTGTAATCAGGTGGATCAATTCTAATGAAATCTGTTGGATTTTTTTTAATAATTTAATCTATGTTATTAAGTATATGTGTTACTAATAGAGGCAGGTTCATCATATTCAAACAATCTCTTATGCCAAGTAGGAAATCGTTTGTCCCATTTTCATCATCTGAAAGGAGAGAGATGAGAGAGAAAGTTAGGGAGAGAAGCAGTGAGTGGGTGAGGGTGAGAAAAAAAAAATAGGTTTAGTGAGCGTCACGACGTGAGGAATAAGGTTAAATCATGTCTCAACTATGCTAGAAGTGGGTTTGGCCAGCAAGTTGGGGAACCAGTAGAAAATCGACGAGGGGGAGGGAATAGGAAAGACTGGAGGGATGCGAAGGATGTGTCTTCCTTTTACTTCACCCATTTTCCTGAGGAGATGAGGGAAAGAGAATTGTGGGCTGTGTTTAAGAAATAGGGAGATGTGAGGGAGATCTTCATTGCAAGGAACAGAAATAGGAGTGGTAGAAAATATGGATTTGGCGGTTCAAAGGGGTCGAAGATGTTAGATACCTCGAAAGAAAGCTAGATAATCTGGTTATTGGTGGACTTAAGTTACATGTGAATTTTCCCAAACACAGTAGGGATAAGAAGATAACAGTGAACGAACAGCATGGAAGGATCGGAGTTGGTGATAAACTGCAAGAAAATGATAAGGGCAAAGAGAAGGTTACTTGGGCACAAACTGACTCGTATGGCGAAACACAAAGGAGAATGCCTTATCGTCAATCTTATGCGAAGGCTCTTGCGTCGTCTAGCCACACGGGGATGAGGAGAAGGCCCAATGCATGAGATCAGGCGATGATCTCACCATCGCACTCAACCATCCAATTATCCATCCCCATGGAAAATAGCAAATGGTGTAATGATGTTTGGGTCGGTAGGCTCAGAAATCTGAAGGTTTTCGACAGATTGGAAGAAGAGTTCTTGTGGGACGGGGGTGAGGATATTAAACCCAAATACTTGGGTGACGATATGGTGTTATTAAAGGGGCTTAGCGATTCCAAAGCGGAAGAAATGTGCAGAGAGGCGGAAGAAAACGGCACATCCATGTTCCACACGTTGCAAAAATGGTCTCCAGCCTTGAAGACTGGTTTCAGGCTGATATGGATTTTATGTTGGGGTATCCCTTTGCACGCGTGGAATTCAGAATGCATCAAGCAGATTGTTGCAAGGGTGGGAGACATGGTGGACTTGGATGATGATACCGACGATCTCCACCGTCTGGACAGAGCACGGGTGCTTATCAAAACACCTTGGCAGCCTACTATCCATCATAATGTCAAGGCATCCATTAACGGCGCAGTTTACAATATCAGCATGGTTGAGGAGAACTGTTTCACCTCCTGCAAGTGTAACAAGGGGAGATATGACACTTCCTCGGATGAAATCCCTTCCGATGAGAGTGTTCTGGAACTAAGTGTCACGTCGGAGGAAGGGGAGGTGGTCGCGGAGACTCCAAACCTGGATGGTAGGGCTGGACCCAGCTGGCTCGGGACGGAGAAGGTATTGCCCAATGGTCAAAACCATACACAGGAACCGCTGGATACAAACCTGCTTCCTGACAAAACTTGCAGCAGAGTTGGTGGAGTAGGCCTTGCTTTCGGCGGGAGACAGTCCCCCAACCATACGACGTCGTCGACGGAAAGCAACATCTGGGAAGGGCGTCAGATGGTACAGATAGTAGCTGGCAGAGAATCGGAACATGGGGTTATGGAAGGAAGCAGCGCTGTCAGCAGAAGCAACCAGGAGCTGTCGCACCTAAACACGCAAGCTTCTCCAGAAATCCAGAGGCTTATGGCACGTGAAGATATGGACACAAGAGAAGCTGACTGTACACCTATGGGTCCCACCAATTTTTGCTCAGCTGAAGACAAAAATAAAGAACTGGGCCATAATACTTATGGGCCTAACTTTCAGGGGAAAGTATATGTTCGAAGGGGGTTACTAAATACACTATATAAAATTCTAATACACTATACGTGAACAATGTGCGGACGAAAATGCCCTACGTGATTTGAAGTTTACGGATTCTGTAACCTTCATACGGATTACGGATTGTCGAATCCGTAAGATTCTTACAGATTCGACAATCCGTAATCCGTATGAAGGTTACAAAATCCGTAAACTTCAAATCACGAAGGGCATTTTTGTCCGCGCACTGTTCACGTATAGTGTATTAGAATTTTATATAGTGTATTTAGTAACCCCCATGTTCGAAACAGGGGGTGTAAGAAACACCTTCAGCCCATAAAAGTTTCTGGTCCTCAACATGGAGATACCTTTCAGCGGTCCAGTAACAAAGGAAAAGAGATCATTACGATCCTCTGCAAGTCTGAAAATTCCACTTCATCGAAGAAGGGCAGTGGACTAAAGGATATTGTGGATTGGGGTGATAGAAATATGGGAAAAAATGATTGCTCTGCTGAGATAAAGTCAGTTCATAGCCCTACAAAGGGTGAATGGAATATAGATGCAACTACTGATTGGGAGATAGCAAAATTATTGGGTTTGGATGGATATAAGCAAGCAGATATGGAGGAAAATATGGCAGCCATGGAAGTAAGAGACAATGATGAGTTTCAGAGATTGGGGTATCATACAAGTGTTTAATGAAGATCTTATCTTACAATATAAGGGGATTGGGGAGGGTGTTAAGTGGGCTGCAATTAGGAAACTGATATCAAAAGAAAGGGTGGATATGTTATGCTTACAAGAAACTCAAAAAGAAATAATTGATGATAGGGTGTGCAATGCACTGTGGGAGATGTTGACACCAACTGGGAATTCCTGCCAGCTATCAATAAGGCTGGAGGTTTACTATGTATCTGGAGTAAGAAGGTTTTTATTCTGGAGAATAAGGTGCTAGGGGCTGGATTTATATATCTGGAAGGGACATGGGTAACTGATGGCAGTAAAGCTACAATTGTGAATATATACTCACCTTGTAAGATAACTTTGAAAAGAAAATTATGGGATGATATAAGGCAGCTGAGAGCCACAAACATGGGGGTGTTATGGTGCATAATAGGGGATTTCAACAATATTAGAAGACCTCATGAAAGAATGGGACTATGTCAGAGATACCAAGATGAAGGCACTGTCAAGGATTTTAATGACTGGATAGCAGATCTAGAAGTTGAGGATGTACCATGCATTGGGCGTAAATTTACATGGTATAGACCAAATGGGACGGCCAAAAGTAAACTGGACAGAGCACTGGTATCAGTAGAATGGATTACTAAATGGCAGGGGACTACTCAGTTTATTCTGGATCGTAATTTTTCTGACCACTGCCCTATATTGCTGAGATCCTCTTTGGCTGATTGGGGCCCAAAACCATTTCGGGTCTTGGACTGCTGGCTTCAGGACAATTCATTCAGGAAACTGGTGTGTGATGGATGGAATGCTAATCTGATTAGTGGTTGGGGGGGTTTCGTCATAAAAGAAAAGCTTAAGAATCTGAAACAGAGGATTAAGCTTTGGAATAAAACACAATTTGGAGACATGCAGCAGAAGATTAAATTTTTACAGATGGAACTCAACAAGTTAGAAATTGAGGGTGATGGGAGGCAGTTTAATGAAGATGAGGTACAGAGAAGAAAACAACTTCAAAAGGAATTATAGGCTGCAGCCCAGGCAAACGCTTCAATACTACGGCAGAAAGCTAGATCCAATTGGATCAAAGTGGGGGACTGCAACTCTAACTTCTTTCATATGACTGTAAACTGGAAGCGCAACAGCAACATGATCAGAGGTTTGATGGTTGATGGATGTTGGATTGATGAACCCAACAAAGTTAAAGAAGAAACTAGGCTATTCTTCTTGAAGAAATTTGAGGAGCCGGTTATGAATAGATCTAACTTAGATGGCACTAATTTCAAAGCCATTGAACAGCAGCACCTGGACATTTTGATGGCTCGTTTTGATGCAACTGAGGTGAGGGATGCAGTGTGAGCTTGTGGTAATGAAAAGAGTCCTGGACCGGATGGCTTTAACTTCAAATTTATTAAAGATTTTTGGGAGATCATCAAAGCTGATTTTCTTCGTTTCATGGATGAATTTTATGTAAATGGTATATTTCCTAAGGGTGGTAATGCATCTTTCATAACCTTAATTCCCAAGGTTCATGATCCACAGGGATTAAATGATTTCAGACCTATTTCAATAATAGGTTGTGTGTATAAGGTGGTGGCCAAAGTATTAGCTGCAAGGCTGAGAAAGGTGCTGCCTTTTATTATTAACCATCGACAATCTGCTTTTATTCAGGGAAGACAATTGTTGCATAGCATGCTCATAGCAAGCGAGGTACTTTATGAAGCAAAAAGAGAAAATAGAAGTTGCCTTGTGTTCAAAGTTGATTATGAAAAGGCATATGACTCAGTTAATTGGGGATTCCTGTCATACATGATGAAGCGGATGAGATTTTGTCCTAGATGGATTATGTGGATTGAAGGGTGTTTAAAATCTGCTTCTATATCAGTTTTGGTGAATGGAAGCCCTACTACTGAGTTCACGCCACAAAGGGGCCTTAGACAAAGTGACCCACTTGCCCCACTCTTGTTCAACATTGTGGCAGAGGGCCTGACCGAAATGATGAGAGAGGCTCAGTCAAAGAACCTGTTTGAAGGCTATAAGGTGGGGAGGAATTGTGTTGATATCAGCATTCTGCAGTATGCTGATGACACTATATTCTTTGGGGATGCATCGACCAAAAATGTGAAAGCTATTAAGGTGATGTTGAGAAGCTTTGAATTGGTATCGGGGCTAAAAATAAACTTTGCTAAGAGCAGATTTGGGGTCTTTGGGATGGATGATCAATGGGCAAATAATGCTGCAGATTACCTGAACTGTGGAAGGTTGTCATTACCATTTTCATATCTCGGTGTTCCTATTGGAGCCAATCCAAGACGTATTGAGACATGGGATTCCTTAATCAAAAAATACGAGCAAAAATTAGCTAAGTGGAAACAAAAATTCTTCTCTTTTGGGGGAAGGGTGACCTTGATAAAGTCAACCTTGAACTCCATCCCTATTTTCCTTTTGTCTTTTTTCAGGGCTCCGAAGAAGGTCATAGCTTGCTTGGAGAGAATTCAGAAGAGGTTTCTTTGGGGTGGAACCGATGATCAAAGGAAGATTGCATGGGTAAGATGGGAGTTGATCTGTCAACCAAAGGAGTTTAGGGGGCTGGGAATTAAAGATCTAACCAAATTTAATCACTCTCTACTTGGGAAGTGGTACTGGAATTTGTTCCACCAACAAGGGGACTTATGGGCACAAGTTCTAAACTCAAAATATGGGGGATGGAGGAGCTTGACAGAACCTACAAGAACCGGCAATGAATCTATTTGGTGGAGGGATCTCAGCTTACTTTGTAATTCCAATGATGAGGGGCAATGGCTTAGAAGTGGGATAAGATGGAAAGTGGGATGTGGTACCAATATACTGTTTTGGGAAGATGGATGGAAAAACGATGGATCTACTTTGAGGGAAAGGTACCCAAGAATGTATCAGCTCTCTAATCAACAATGAGAATACATCCATCATATGGGTACAATGACAGATGAGGGGTGGGAATGACAGCTTAGATGGAGGAGACACCTTATGGAGGGGGAGGTAGAATATGCTGTAAATTTCATGAAGGGCATTCAAGACATAGTTATACAATTACAGATACAAGACACTTGGACTTGGATGGCTGATCTGAGTGGGAAATATACAGTGGGAAGTGCTTACCATTGTATTGACAGTGAAGTGAACAGTCTGCCTCAAGAGGGTATATTCAAGGACTTGTGGAAGTTAAAAGTACCTAATAAGGCATTATGTTTTGCCTGGAGACTTTGCAGGGACAGATTGCCTTCTAAGATGAACTTCAGTAGAAGAAACGTGGAAATTAGTGACAACCTCTGCCCTTTCTGCAGGAATAATGATGAGGACGTGTCCCACTTATTTTTTAGCTGTAATAGTATTATACCACTTTGGTGGGAATGCTTGTCGTGGATAAATGTAGTAAGTGTATCTTCCGTAACTCCAAAAGATCATTTCACTCAACACTCCTTCTATGGCTACAATAGAATTAGATCGATGAGATGACAGACTTGGTGGGTAGCTTTGACCTGGACTATTTGGTGTCATAGGAACAAAATCACTTTTCAAAATGCCAGTTTTAATAGGCATCAACTGATGGACGATGCACTATTCTTATGTTGGTCTTGGCTTAGAAATCTGGAGGATGGCTTTACTTTTCCTTTCCACTTTTGGTCTACTAATATGGGGGAGGCTTTTGTAATCAGGGGAGGGAAGGTCTAAGATATTTTTGTATGCTGACCTAGTCTTGAATCAGAACTCAGGTGACTTTTTTCATGGTTTCATGCTTTAAGCCTCCTTCGTTCTGTTTTAGCTGTACTAGGGTATATGTTTGTAGTACTTCTTGTAATGCAGATTTTCTTCATATATATATATATATATATATATATATATATATATATATAAGTATTTTTGCCGGCCAAAAAAAAAAAATTTGTCCCATTTTCAAAACATGCAGAATTGTTTTAAAAAAATATATATTTTAGATGAGAAATTGGTTACTGAGTAATGTAGAATTGTTTAAAGAAACATTTGTTTTTAAAAAAAAGTAAGAAGACCTTATTATGAAAGTAAAGTTCATGTATATATGTGTAGGGATATCCTGCCTCCAAAACCCTAGCAGAGAAGGCTGCATGGAAATTTGCTGAAGAAAATCACATTGATCTCATCACTGTGATACCTACCCTCACAGCTGGTCCTTCTATCACTAGACTTCGCAACCAGTTTTGTGTTGGCCACTTCCCTTATAAAAGGTTCACAAACTACCATAATATCCAATTAATTTAGCATTTTTACCCGTGCCGCCACATTTTTAAGCACCATACCAATTGACTCATGGATGTTTTGATGGAATTTTGTTGGCACCTTGCAGGGGATGATTTCTTCATTAAATCTTTGAGAGGTATGCAATTGCTGTCTGGTTCAATATCTATCACTCATTTGGAGGATATTTGCCGAGCACATATATTTGTGGTGGAGAAAGAATCAGCTTCTGGTCGAGACATTGTCTGTGCTCACAATACTAGTGTTCCTGAGCTAGCAAAGTTTCTTAGCAAAAGATACCCTCAATATGAAATTCCAACTGAGTAAGCCTCTATCCTCAAATTTGGTGTTAAATGTTTATAATGTAGAAACTCTTTTTTAAAATTTTGGAAAATTTTGATTTTGTGAAGGGACACTTAGCAGACAATATCCTTTTTGTCTTAGAAATTATTTTCAGTTGTTAGTTTTAACTTTTAACCAATAAGGTCACCCCCTTAATTCAAGTACTTGTGCAAGACTAGGGAATCTTTTATGCAGTCCAATTTTATGTGCATGAACATATGAAGAAACTTCATCGTGTTTTGATTTGGCTTGAAAATTACTTCATAATGCTCTTTTATTTTGATGTCTTGACTCTTGATAAAGTTGTTAATAGCTTCCACTTCTCAAATGGTAGGAACATGTCTTACATTCTATTGAAGCCAAGAATTTATTCTGTTAATGCAGATTCGATGATATCCCCTCCAAGGCAAAGTTAGTTATCTCTTCAGAGAAGCTTATCAAAGAAGGGTTCAGTTTCAAGTATGGCGTTGAAGAAATTTTTTACCAGAGTGTGGAGTACTTAAGGAGTGAGGGGGCCCTGATCAATTAAATTTTGATGTTCTTTCACTTGTTATGGAACTCATGTCATAATAAGTGTATGCTAGAAGTCAAAATTAGTTTTAAAATAAGTATTATTTTAGTTTTCCAGTTTTAATTAAACTTTTTCCATTTATACTTCTAATAGTAGTAATATTTTTTAGAATGTTTTTGTGTTGCTTCACAAAGAAGATTCAATACAAGATTAACTTTATCAAATTGTTATACTTTTTATTTATCCTGACAACAAAAACAGAGAGAAACTTTCACCAAAATCTTGATAATTCCATTTGAGGCCCACATATATCTTTGGAGGTGGAGGACCAAGATGCAACAGTTTATTTATTATTTCAGAGAATAACTAGCTCTAGCCCAAAATTTCATGAACTGGAGTAGCTTGAGTTGAAATAAGACATGGTAAGTCATTTAAATATAGGGTAAATACTCATTTTCGTCCTTGAATGTGTAAGGCACTAATAAATTTGTCCCTGAAAGATGAAAATTCAAATTTTTGTCCCTGAAAGTAAAAAAAGTGTGACAAATCTATCCTTCCATTAACTTCCACTAGTTACCGTTAATTGAAAAAGCCTACATGACATATTCAGGGACAAATTTGTCAACTATTTACCCAAAATATAATTTAATCTTTATATTCTTCATTTTCTAATCATTACAAACATAAAATTATAATAAACACTTAAAAATCAGGAAAACAAGCATAAGTTAAAATAAACATAATAATAAGTATAATATTGATTAATAAGCACAATTTGTTTGTTGCTATGAAATTTCTATTATAACAATATTAGGTAATGATAAAATCAAGTTAAGTCTCATTTTTTTTTGTAAGAATTAAGTTAATGGTGTGCATTTTTGTTTGAGTCTCATATTTTGGGTAAGGTATTGTCACATTAGAAATTTTAAAGCAAAAATATGAAATAATACCTTACCCAAAATATGAGGTTCAAACAAATTAAAATGCACAATCATTAAATTAATCCTTACAAAAAAAATGAGATCCAACTTGATTTTTTCATTATCTAATATTGTTACAATCGAAATTTTAGAGTAACACAAAAATTGCTTATTAATCAATATTATACTTATTATTATGTTTGTTTTAACTTATGTTTATTTTCCTAATTTTTAAGTATTGATTATAATTTTATGTTTGCAATGATTAGAAAAAGAAGAATATGAAGATTAAATTATATTTTGGATAAAGAGCTGACAAATTCGTCCCTAGATGTATAGAGTGCTGACAAATTCATCCCTAAATATGTCACATAGGTTCTTTCAATTAACGATAACGGACAAAAGTTAACGGAATGATAGATTTGTCAAACTTTTTTTTATTTTCAATGACAAAAATTTGAATTTTTATCTTTCGATGACGAATTTGTCGGCGCTTTACACATTCAGGAACAAAAATAACTATTTACCCTTAAATTTATGTAAGTTCACTATGACAATAATGTTCAATTTTTATGAATAAAAATAAATTCTTAATCCTAGAGTGATAGTGAGAATAATGATATTTTAAAATTATCTTCATTTATTTCCTAGTCATACGTGATTCTGCTATACGATTGAAAAGGTTAGATAAATGGCGTACATGAGGCAGAGATTTTTAATTCAGACTGGCATGTTTAATTGTGAGAAAAATAGTAGTAATGTATATAATATCAACAAGTTATAGTAATTTATATTCCTTAACAAAGTGATTCAAATTTAAATCTCAATTAATTTGAATATAAATCTCAATTAATTTGAATATAGTCATTTATTTTTGTTGCTCTGCTTCTTTGTTCCCGTTCTCCCATTCTCTCTCTCCTGTTGCTCCCCCACAGGAATCAAACCAACTCCTCTGTTGTGCGAAGCTTTCAAGTCACCACAAAAGGCTTTGTAGCTGCTTCATTTGCGAACAGCAAGCAAATGGTCAGGTTTAGGTTTTTTCAATTGGGCGTTCTTGATTTTTTTTCTTCCTTTTTTTCTTATTCGATTATTATTCATTATTGTATTTTCCCCTTTCGATCTCAGTAGCTTGTGATAGTTACAGTGGTTTGTGGGTTTGATTTGTGGTGCATGTCGAACATTTGTGTTGATGACAATAACAACACCATCAAAGCACGCAAGAAGACTAGGTAACTTTTAAATTAAAAATGAAAAATTACTCAAGTTTATTATTCTATAATGCTACAGAATTGTCATGTTATTATGGTTCTGACTTCAAAAGAATTTTTAATAAGACAAATTGAAATTTCATGTTTATTGTTACAAAATATACACCAATTTATCAATAACTAATATATATAAGAAAACTTAATTGATCCCCTGTAATTAAAATCCTCTTTCCAACTACACATTATTTTCATCCGTAAGATTCAAACTGCATAAAAAACTTATTTAATTCTTTACAGACGAACAATATATTAATAATTCAGCCACAATTTAATGAGGGTGATAATCAATCACAAACCAATATCTTTATCCAGATATTTAAAAAAAAAAAACAATTATTATACTAACACCCTTATTGAAATGCTCCTTATTAAAGAGGGTTTGAGAGAGTAATCATCATGACAATTTATAATCAGCATGCTTCAAAAGAAAAATATCCATGCTGCTTATCTTTAGATGTGCTGCAGACATGGCCACATGTTGAATTACAACTGGTTATTCCTCAACTACAATTCTTACTAGTATCAATTATACAAGCATGCCTTCACATGAATATGTTGTGATCTTCGAGAGGCAGTTATTAGAAGTTAGTAACTGCCAACGTACCTGCGTCGGTGTCTGGTGCACGTCTCTATTGAAGCACTGCAAAAAGAAAATCAAAGCAAACTACATCTCTGGCCACTCAACAGCCAATAAGCTTGAAAAAATGTTGAGGGTAGAAAAGATCAGGTCTTGAACTTCTGTGTGAATTTTTGGGTGACTTTCTCAACCCCTTCTCTACAATCACCAGCAACTCGCTTTGCACCTTCTTTGATACCAATTCTAACTTCAAGAGCATTTTGCTGCAACTCACTGACTGACTTGCCTACCTTTGAGATGGCAGCTTCTCCAAATTCTTCAGCCTGTTTTCCTGTTTTGCATGC
>CM023956.1:27417428-27431655 GCA_013407115.1 Glycine latifolia
GCTATCTTGTGACCTAGAGGTCATGGGTTCAAATCCTGGAAATAGCCTCTACCCTTCCCGGGAACCTTGTACTCTGGGTCATCTTTTTTTATTGAGTAATTAAATTATTCTGAATAGATTTAAGAAATAACCAGTGTAAATATATATATATATATATATATATATATATATATAAACTAGAATTAAACTATATATGCACAGAGCATTATAGTCACCTTGATACACGAGAATAAGAACAAATAACTACCTTTAAAACTTGCAGTGCAGCTAGTGCTTGGCCCTGAACTTGATCAACAGCTGCAGGAACCAAAACCTTTCCCGGAAGCACTTGTACAGCTGTAGAAACTACTGATGGAGCAGGAATGCCAGGAACAGAGAAAAAGGATCCAGAATTTGAAGATTCAGATTTAACTTCATTAACCTCATAATTATCATTTCTAACCTGCTCATCTACCAATGTATTGGCTGATGTTGAAATAGATGATTTTTCAAACAGGTCATTTCCAGGAACGCTCGGCTCTTCAACGGAAGGCTCATTTCCCTCAGCGGAGACCTGTGGAATTTTGTTCAGGTCAAGGTTTTCATTCTTTGAAGCTGACAGAATATTCTCTTGACCAGCTTCATTGAAAAACTTAGGATCTGAAATCATGTTATTTAACTCAGAATTGACCACAACACTAACAATTCCAGTCTCATTATCAGCACCCGAACTAGAATAGGTTTCAGAAAAACCAAAACTTACACTTCCACTTGAACTTGTTATTTCATCATGTTGCTCAGTATTAAGGTGTAGTGGCTTAGCATCATCATAGTTGGGCACGTCTCCTGGATCAACATTGAATAGATTTTCTTTAAGATTGGCAGTAGATTCCACTGTATCTACATTAGGGTTGCTATCAAAATCTCTAAATCCATAAGCATTAAAAGAATCAACAGTATTTTCAGATTCAAGTGGCACTGGGCTTTCACTGGCAAAAACTAACTTGTTTTCAAAAGCTGACTCATCCTGTAAATCTTCTTGAACAGATATATGTTTAGTGGCATCATCAACACCATCGGAAGGGTTTTTACTATCATATATAAACTGGGATCCTATATCAGAATCATCAACAATCCTATTGTCACTGTAAATATTACTAGACTCGGCAGAAGAATAATCCCCAGATATATCTATCTGACCTTCCATTTTACCATTTCCTTGTTCCACCGTGTTGTCAACATTCGATTGTTCAGTTATTTCATCATTATGGTCATCAGAAGACAAAAGTTCCTCCTGCTGTGAAGTCAAGGGCTTCATGTGTTGCTCAGGTCCTGCATTCAGTGACACATTTTCAATTTTCAATACAGACATTTTGAGGTTAAACAATACAGAAGACAAAATCAATTCACTATAATGCAGGAAATCAGTTACATCCAACTTGGTGATTATCACACGAGACAAGAAAATGAAGATTACTTACTGGAACCAGTTTTTTTGCCAAGAGATAAGGCAGCAAACGTAAGCCCTGAAAGTAGAAGCACTCCAGCCACTCCTACTCCCACAACTCCTGAAAGCAAGCTACTTCAAAAGTGTTACTAAGTAATGTGGAATTACTAAAACTTAAAAAAACACAACACTTTCAGTAATTCACATCCCATTATCTCAATTTCCCAACCATGTTTATTAATACCAACATGCAATTCAAATCCAATAAGTCAATAACCCAATGAAAATCAAGTTCAATCATCAGTGAAAAAGCCCATCAAGTTTAATACGTAGCAACAACCAGACCTAGTTTCAAAGTTTCCACACCAACAACTACCAAATAATATAAGAGTTTAATTTCTATATACTATCAATGTAACAAAAAAAAATATTGTTAATATGACTTTTAAGATAATTAGATAATTATTATAAAAAAGTCAACAAATTTACTATACATGGTTGGTCTCTCTGAGGTTAAATTCATAATTGGGTGACAATCTAAAATCAATAAAAAAACCTTTTATTTTGTCAATGCATACACTATCTACTCTAATAATAATAGCTTCAACCTATGTTTCATGGATATGGATACAGGTATTGGATACGACACAAAAGTTTAATATTGATAATCTACACTGCCAGCCAACCAAATAGAAAATTAGAAACCATCCTAAATATGGTCAGTAGTTATTACAAAATTCAATAATCTTATCATATAAATGACAATTCATGATCGGAATGACACTGTACAAAACTTTTACAGCATCGGTGTATTCTAATTAAATTATAGACTTATAAACTATTCATATTCGATTTATTTTTACATGAATTATTTAATTTCTTCAATATAGCAAATGTTTATATTAGTTTCCCATCATCATTATCATCGAATTATCACTTCCATCTTTAATGTCTTGAAAAAATTATTTAAGCATAATAGTGATAAACTTTGAATACAAATGTCATATTTAAGTTATGTCAAGAGGTTTTAACACAAAGCCGTCAAGACATGCATATCGGTATTTGAAACATCCATGCATCACGAGCTTCAAAACAATACATTTTTTTACTTCACAATTCTCAATTGGAATACTAAAGCTATTTCACAATTTTCCTTCTTTATTTTTTTGCAAAATTTAATAAAACAGAAATATTAATTGAATTGTGAGAAATTATAATAACTAACCAGTAACTAGAATTTTGGAGAACCGCACTCACCTCCATATGACTCCTTCTTTGGGGCGTTGTTGGGCCGCTGCTCGGCGTCGGTTTCAGACCAGCCCGAGAAGCCATCGAGTTTGGGCCCGGGCCCGGCCCACTCGGAGCCGACGCCGTCTTGCGCGGCGCGTAGAGGGCGAACTCGGTTGAGCTTGAAGTTTCGCATTCGCAGGTGCGGGGCGTGTGGGAATTTAGGGGCGGCGAAGGCCAATCGGAGCTGAAGGGAGGTGGGGGAGCACGTGAGGGAAGCCATTTGGTTGCGGCGAGGGAGGGAGAGAGAGAGGTGAAGGGGATAAATGGAGGAGGGTATAACGAGGGTGTGGTGATTGTTGCGTAGTGTGTAAGGGATGAAACAGAATAACACCGTTGGATCGGATGTTGTCACTTTTTGATTCTCGACCCTTTGCTCTGTGTTGTGTTGTGTCTTTGACTAGTAGTGAATGTGATGGAAAATTTTATTTCTTGTCTGTGTTGTGTCTTTTACTAGTAGTGAATGTGATGGAAAATTTTATTTCTTTGATTAATTAATTTATTTTTAATTTTCTTTTTTTTATATTAGTTATGTTTTCTATCGGATATAATTATAAAATGAAATTATTATGAGTAACAAAATATTTATCCTAAATTAAACTGAAATAATTTATGACAGTTAATGCTTGTTAACATTGATTTTCAGTTTGGGAAGTAATAATAATGGCTTTGAGAAAGTAAATGTATTTTTTTCAATGAGGGGTTCGTTGTTAATAATAATGTCTTTGAAAAAGTAAATGTTTTTTTAACGAGTAAAAGAAAAGGCTCTACGATAAAATCATAACGGTGGAAAATAAATATTTTTTATTTTTATTTTATATCTTTTACAAAATGGGTGTATTTAAAATTAAAGTGGGGTAAAATTGTTGTAATTTATTTATTTTATTTAATACAGTCAAATTTTATATCTATAAGTTCATCTGATCTCAAATAATTTAAATTAAATGTGTTATTAATATTAATATTGATGTTGATTTAATAAAGTTAAATTTAAACTAAAAAATATTAATTAGAGTACTACTATTCATTCCTACAATTTTTACTTTTGATCCTATCAAGCTCTTAAAACTTCATTTTATTCCATTCAAAAAACTCAACTTCATCCTACAAAATTGTGATTTCATTATATAATATATCACATAATCATGATTTTGTTGTATTGTGAGGGTATAAGGATGAATGCACTACAAAAATCGTGATTTTATTGCACATTTTATTCAACAAAATTATAATTTTGTAGGAATGATAATTTTGGAATAAAAAAGGGTAAGCTCCCAATGCAAGGACCAATAGCATTCCTAATTAATTACTAGGCATTTGAATCTTATGCTACTTTATTTGGATCTCGAACCTCCCATTGCATTTCAAAATATAAATTTGCATTCCATAATATGTGTATGATTCAAATAAAAGAGTGCAAGAAAAAATGTCCAATTATTATTAAATTATCACATGCAAGCTTAACTCTATTCTTGATTCCTAGGATTTGAATTCTACTCCCTTATGTGTATCCAACACCTCTCATTTCTGTTTGAAAATACCAAAATATCCTTTTCCAACACTAACACTTTCCTCTTTGTGCTAACTACTCATACCACGACATCTCCTTCACTTGTGATGACAACTGCTTCTCCTACGACTTCACCTTCTTCATGACATCCTTGTGACCTTCTTCTCACGAGTCACGACGCCACAAAATGTCCTCCCCCCTCCTTCTTCCTTTACACATCGTCATTGAAGGTAAAAATGTGATATGAAACATGGTATCTCATCTTTTGAAATGACAATTCCATAATTTTTTTTCCAACCATTATTTTGGAGACACAATTTCAGAAACTATATAGTAACCTTACGGAATGACCATTCCAGAACATGGATTGTTCTAGAATAATACGTAAAATGTTTTTTTTTTCAACCATTATTTTTTATTGTTATTGGACATACATTATGGAAGCAATTTTTTTTATTGTTATAAAACATCTATTCTAGTTTTTTTACTGTTGTGAAACACCTATTCTGAAATGCGAAAGCTTTTTTTTTATTGTTACAAAACACCTATTTTGGAATAGGCATTTCAAAAGCTATTTTTACTGTTTATGAAACACCTATTGTATAAAATATTTTTTAATTGTTATGAAACACTTATTTTAGAAGGTGGAAACTAATTTTTATTGTTATAGAATATTATTCTGAAAGTTATTTTTTACTATTATGAAACAACTATTCTAAAAGTTAAGACTATTTTTTTATTATTATGGAATACCTATTCTAAAAAAATATAATATGAAAAGGTGGTTTGAGATTCTAAAAAATTTGGGAGGTACAAAATTCAATATAAGTGTGTGCTGGATTAAAATCGGGCATGACTATTGGATCATCGGGTAGAAACATGTCATCGCTTCTAAAGCTAATTGCTTCTTACACCCCGTTTTTCTTCTTGCACCTCAAAATAATATTAAAATTTACATATATTTTTCGTCTTGTAATTTAGCTTTTTTTCCAATTTTCGTCCAAAAAAAAAATATTTTAACCCTGACAAAATATATTTATTTTGTTTTTCGTCTTAAAGTATTTTTTATTGTCCAAAATGTTTTTTTATTGTTGAAAGTGTTACTTAAAATACTTTAAAGAAAAAAATAAAAGATATATATTTTGTAAGAATTAAAATGAAAAAATTTTCTGAATCAAAAATAAAAAATACAAAATTACAGAAATAAATTAAAGGATACATTATCTTAGTCGTCTGCACCTTCTTCCCTCACCAGAACAACCCTAGTCATCAACCAGCAACACCATCGTCGACCGTGCCCCAAACACCATGATTAAAGCAGTTTTAAATTATTTTAAGAATTTCCAATTGAATTAATAAATGAATCTTCATTTTCAATATTACAAGTTAACGAAGATCATAATTTAAACTTATTATTCAGATCCAAGAACCCAGAAAAATGTTAATGCACGAAGAACTAGTAATTAACATTGAGGATTGATGATTGATAATTGACACATAAAAAAAAAATTTAATTGAGTAAAATGTAAAAAAAACAAATAAATAAAAATATGTAAATTTGAGAATTAGATCAAAATCAACAAATTTTTAATATATAAAAAATAAACAAACCAAAATCACAGACAAAAAAAAAAATCGTGGGACTAAAATTATAATTCAGGTTATTAATTTTGATAAATTTGTTCTTTCACAGTTTTACTGGTGTTTA
Source organism: Glycine latifolia (assembly GCA_013407115.1). Taxonomy (NCBI): domain Eukaryota; kingdom Viridiplantae; phylum Streptophyta; class Magnoliopsida; order Fabales; family Fabaceae; genus Glycine; species Glycine latifolia. Next base: position 27,423,360 of record CM023956.1, read on the forward strand.
AAAAGATATTTACTTTTCTGTCAAACAGTTAATAATTTACCCTTATTTTAATGTCAGAAAACCATTTGCATTTTCCCTTCCCCTTGCTCCCTCTAAAACCCCATTGATACTAGGCAAGAGTGTGCGTGAGGAAGAACAATTTGAGACAGCAAAATGGGAACATCAGTGCAAGTAACGCCACTGTGTGGAGTGTACAATGAGAACCCTCTCTCGTATTTGGTTTCCATTGATGGCTTCAACTTCCTCGTCGACTGTGGCTGGAACGACCACTTCGACCCTTCCCTCCTTCAACCCCTCGCCAGGTCTCTCTTTCTCTTACATTTTAGGACCTACCCTTTTTAGGGAGCAAAATAAAATTGAATTTTTGTATGTGGGTATCTTCGTTTCAAATCCCTCCTCGTTTGAGGCATTGGAACTAGAAAGAAGATTTTTTTTTTTTTGTGGGGTGGGGTTATAATTATGAATGACAATGGAATTGAGGTTCTAGGCATGTTTCTGGTGAACTTTTTTATGTGCGTATCTTTGTTTCACCCCCGCCCTTCTTCATTGCTTCAAAACACAATGTGATTTTCAGCACGAGTATTGATTTCTATGAGGTCTTTTCCTACATTCCCTGTTTGTTATTGAGGCAGTAGAACTAGAAAGAAGAAGAAAATTATAAAATTATTTTTGTGGGGTGGAGTTATAAACTTATAATTGTGAATTTCAATGAAGCTTGTGTTTTAGCCTGTTAGGAATGTTTTGTTTAGTTACCTTTGATTTCATATTGAGGTTGTGTGGCTGGCATGTAGGGTAGCATCAACCATAGATGCTGTTTTGCTTTCACATGCGGATACACTTCACCTTGGTGCCCTTCCATATGCCATGAAGCAGCTTGGACTCTCTGCCCCGGTTTATTCAACGGAGCCTGTCTACAGATTGGGCCTTCTCACTATGTATGACCAGTACCTCTCAAGAAAGGTGAAATTCCATGCTGGTTTATTTGGTTTTGTTGTTAGGAGGAATAAATTTTTGTGCTTGTTGGTTTATAGGATGTTGGATATCCCATATCATTATCTGTGTGCTTGCCTTTATAATGATTAGATAGAATTTAGAAAAAAAAAGGGGTGTTATATAACTGGAAGGTTAGGTTGAGGTATCTTGTTCTTTTGTAGCAAGTGTCGGAGTTCGATCTGTTCACGCTGGATGATATTGATTCTGCTTTCCAGAGTGTAACGAGGCTAACATATTCTCAGAATCATCATTTCTCAGGTAGGCATTTGAACAATTGTGTAATGTGACGCATTGAAGTGGTGGTACGCATTTTGTTTAACTCCACTCTTTCACCTTCATATTCTCTCTTCTTTTGTCCCACCGTTCTCTTTTTATATAATATAGTCTAGTTTCTGAACCATAATCCCATTCCAACCTTTATTTGTTGAAATGATATTAAAGGCCATTGGGAAATCCGAAGTTCACTGCAAACTGAAACCCATTAACTGGGCAGCAGGAAGCTAGGGGTATTTCTCATAAGGGAGCCAAAAATTATCAATGTTGAAGCTGTTATCGTAATTTTTTATGTTTACCATGCTATATAGTGAAAATGTATTCTCTTGTCGCCTTTCATGGTTATTTGGTAAGTAGAAAGGTCCCTGAATAATAACAACTTCACATATTATCATTGTCTAGTGTCTAGAATTATTTGCATGAGCAATAGAAGATTTTTGTTAACGACTAGAAAAAAATGATTTGAAAGTTTAGTTGATTTGTGAATGCACCTCAATTTCAAATATTTTGGAGCTTTGAATTGAAATAAATTTAGTAATCATGTGAATCCACTAATTCATAGTATCCTGTTAAAAATTTTATTTTCAGAAAATGGATACACATTTTTGTAGTAAAAGTTTACTGATTTACACTATGTTAAGTATTTATCCATATTGCAGAAGTTAGAATGATATAAATGTTTACGGTGATTGATGATACAAAATTAAAGTATGCATTATCAATTCATAAAATTAAAGCTTTTGATGTGAGACAAAAAATTGACAACACTTCTATGAAATAGGGCATCGTCACCCCAACCTCCCATGCAATCTTCTCAACCAATGTTGTTTAATCTTTTAGAGTACCTATCTGATTCTGATATGCCTTCATGTTTCACAACTTAATATCCCCTCATTTTGGTTGTGTTATTTTAATTGGCATTTTAATTTTTAACCACTTTTAGGCAAGGGAGAAGGAATTGTGATTGCACCTCATGTTGCTGGACATCTTTTGGGAGGTACTATTTGGAAAATTACAAAGGATGGTGAGGACGTCATATATGCTGTTGATTTTAATCATAGGAAAGAAAGGTAAATTGCCCATGGTTAAATTTATCTTATATACCTTTAGAGAGCAAAAAGGAAACTACTTATCAATCTAATTTTTATTAGGCATTTGAATGGAACTGTTCTAGGTTCTTTTGTGCGTCCAGCTGTTCTAATAACTGATGCTTACAATGCTTTGAACAATCAGCCTTACAGACGTCAAAATGACAAAGAATTTGGAGGTAACTATCTTTTTAATCTTGTAATTGCAGCACTGTCACATAACTAAGATGGTTTTCTCAGTTTTTGCTTCTCAATAGCTGTTAACAGAAAACTGAAATATTTTATGTTTAGTACATTCACTGATGAGGCAAGCATATACTTTAATCTTAATCAAGAAATGAAAAAAAAATATTTAGGTTTTATGTGCTTTGGTTATTCTGATCATATATTTTGTTGATTATTTAGATATCTTAAAGAAGACTCTAAGGGCAGGTGGCAATGTATTATTACCTGTTGACACTGTTGGACGAGTGTTGGAACTTATTCTGATGTTGGAATCGGTCAGTCCAAGAAATGTTTTATGTTCTCTTTCTCCCTTTTTTCCCTACAGTATATGTGTGAGTCAATATCAGATCTTGTTTTTTGCAGTATTGGGCTGATGAAAACTTGAACTATCCTATATACTTTCTAACATATGTTGCATCCAGCACAATTGATTATGTGAAGAGTTTCCTTGAGTGGATGAGTGATACCATAGCAAAGTCTTTCGAAAAAACTCGTGAAAATATATTTCTTTTGAAGTAAGTGGTCTCATCCTTAACTTACAGTTGGAGTAAGATATTCATATGTCAATTGTTTATTTGTATGTTGTTTTGGTTCTCAGGAATGCTATTAACACCTACTAACTGTTGGCATGTTAAACCTATGATTACTTTGAGTTTCTTGAGATATCTATAGTAAAGGTTTTGTTCAATAATGAATGAAAATTGAAAAATGAGCTTTCAAACCCTATCGGTTGTCACGGTTTAAGGTAGCAAACAAATCAATAATATCTTGTTATGATTATGATTGCTAATGTTATCTTGTGTCTAAAACTAGACTGCAATGCTTTTACCTGTAGGTATGTCACCCTTCTGATTAACAAGACTGAGCTTGAAAATGCTCCAGATGGTCCAAAGGTTGAATAATTTGTATGCTTATTTTTCATCAGACCAACTTCCTTACCAACTCTGACACATGTACCTTTCATAGGTTGTTCTAGCATCTATGGCAAGTTTGGAAGCAGGCTTTTCTCATGATATATTTGTTGAGTGGGCCAATGATGTAAAAAATCTTGTCCTTTTTACCGAAAGAGGCCAGGTATATTCTTTAGAAAAATTTCTTTTTCCTTTGTCTTTCAGTATTCATGTGAATCACTATAAATTATAGCACGTTTCTCTGCGTTTCTCTTGAAGTGTTGAGGCCACAGTTGCATTTGCATTTCGAATTTCAATATGAACATTATTTTAGCTTTTCTTGAGGCACCAAAGATTAAATGAGCGAGGGAAAGGATGTGCTTATGTTTGCAGTTGCTAGTTACTGTAGTCTTCTATAAAATATACACCTTCACATTTACTGATGACCTACTTTGATACTGGTCCTTGTGAATATAGCATAATGTTGTTCATAAGTTGTTTCTAAAGTAATGTGGCATGGCCATTGATTTTTCTGTCTTGAAAATAGCACAGCTAATTCAAACTTTTGGAATGGAGCTTCTTCTGTTGGTTATTGGATAGTGCTTTAGTTTAATTCTTAGTCTTACTCTTACCTACTTGTAAATTGTAATATACCTTGGCTTGTTCTCTTTCTCTCTCTCTCTCGTCTTTGCTAATATAACGCTTGTGACTATTGGAGTATTGTAAATGGCCTGCAGTTATTCTACTGTATGTCTATGCTTCCTCTCCACCACTCCATTTTGGTAATGAGTATGTGGACATATCAACCTATGATTTATGCCAAGTTTAGCTAGAAAAGGGGCAAGAGGTCTGAACTCTCCTCCCCAATCAGTTTGAAGACTCTTAATTTGGGCATTAAACTGAAGTTCTAACATAGCTTTGAACTGTTGAAAAATACTAAAAGTTTCAGATTTGCTCTTTAAGAGATAAATCCAAGTTTATTTAGAGAAAGCATCAACAAATGTTATATAATACAAGTAGCCATTGGTAGAAATAACATGAGAGGGACCCCTACGGAATGAATACGTTTATTTTTCACATGATTTATATCGTCAAGTATACCCATTCCAAATTTCATTCCACGGTCGATATCGTCACTATCGTAACTATCATCAATATCGTCACTATCATCAATAAGAAAACCCTTAGGTCACTAAAAATCAACTCTAAAGGAGCAGAATAGACCGTATTGGACAGAGAAGAAGGAAGTTTATGAGACTTACCTACACAGCAAGATACACAGAAATCCACAGCATGTTTATTGAAAAGAGGTATATTACATTGCTATAGTACAAGTTTCATTACATGGAAATTTGGATGACCAAGTCTAGCATGCCATAGGTTGCTGGACTTGGTTTTCATAGATGCAACAAAATTAGAACAATTGGGAAAAACAGAATTAGAATTGCTAGAATTAGAAACTAAACATGAAGCTGAAGACTTGACTGGGAAGCTTTGAAGCTTTAAATTGGGAAAGGAATAGAGTCCATCAGGTCCAATAGAGCTTTGAAGCAGGATCTCATTGGAAACCTGAGATTTAACAACACAAAAATGTGAGTGAAACTCAAAAGTAAACTTGATTATCTTGTGCAAATTTACTTACACTTGTGAGATTTTTAGTAATAGAGGGCACATGTAAAAGCTGATTAAGAGATAGAGAAACATTAGGATTATGAAGAGAAATGAAATAAGAAGAACCAGTAGACTGAATGTTCAAATGGTGACCATTTCCAATGAAAATTTGGTCAGGACCATCAAAAGGGGCTAGTTGGTGGATATTTTGAGATTCTCCTGTAACATGAAAAGATGCTCCAGAGTCAGGAATCCAATTAGAATTGTGGACTAAGAATCAGTGTTTGTCAACATAGCACTAGGTTAATGAGAATTGGAGGCTTTATAGCTGTTAGGATTTACCCAAACATTTGAGGGAAGAAGACTGGTAGTGTTCTGTTTGGAACTAACATTCAAACCAGAATAATTCTGAGATGATGACTAATAACTCTTAAGTTGATTGGTTAGGAGGTGGGGTAAAAGGATCATTAAGTGTCAGATTAGGATTTGGTTGAAAATTTTGATCATACCGATAGTGGCAATGAGAAGCAGTATGTCCATACTTGAAGCAAACCTGACACTGAAAGTTTGCAAAGTGACTGCCACGGCCACGAGCACCACCACGCCGGCCACTGCGATTGTGGCCACCTCCACGACCAAAACCACCTCACGACACAAAATTTTCTGATTCTGGTTGCTGAAACTTGTTTTGAGCAGGGTATGACTCAGCTCCATACACGAGTTAAATTGATAGATGGCAGATCAGACAATTCATCAAACTTGCGAAGTCGAGCTTTGTGAGCTAAGAGAAGTGCCTCAATATTGGGAAAAACCCAAGTCCCACGTCGGCTAAAGATAAAGCCAAGATAGAGTATATAAGTGAGGGGCAACCCCCACCTCTTGAGCTAGCTTTTGGGGTTGAGTTAGGCCCAAACTTACATTTTAAGAATCTAAGACTCAACTTCTGCAATTGGAAGCGGTTCGAATTTGCTTTCAATTTCAGAGATGACTGAACTGTAACCTCAAGGAAGAACTCTGAGCAAAGCATCCACGTGTTCTTGAGGAGAAATCGGGCTTCCAACTGATGCTAATGCATCTGCGATCTCTTGAACCTTGAGAAGAAAGGCATGCATCAATCTATCTTCAGTGAAACAGATCGCAACTCAGTACGTAGTTGCCGTGCTTGAGCTCATGTTTGTTTGGTGAAATATTCATGAATCTTGTCCCATACTTGATACGAGTGGACGCTTCCCAAACAATGTGACAGGATCGACTTCGAGAGCGTCGATTGTAGCCTTGTCAGAAGGATTTGATCTTGTTGCTCCCACAGCTCATCCGTCCGACTTCACGGTCAACATCTGAGAGGAACGTCGGCGGAATCATCAGATTCACTACGAAACGTTGAAGTTGGTGTGATTTGATCACTGGTTCAATTTGCTGTCGCCACAGCAAAAATTTGAATCATCAAGTTAGGGAATGCGGAAAAGGATTATGTGAATATGCCACTGTTGGATCGAACTAAGCTCTTGATACCATAATAGAAAAGATAGCAGGGAAAAGAAAGGGGAGAAGAATTAGTTTCATTAACCCAATGAATCAATGGTTACAATCCTGTATGTATAGACTAGTTAGTTAGAACAGCTAACTAACTTTAACTGGCTAACTAACTCTTAACCAGCACAAAACTATCCAAGGTAACCTAACTCAGGTTATAAACTACCCAGGACTGCAGTAGAATAACTTCAGGTCCTTTACAATACTCCAATAGTGACCAAAACATCCCTTTCTTTGTACCGTTTGGATATATCTTTTCATTATAGCATTTGAGTGGGTAAACATCATTGGGGTGTACTCGGCTGCCCCGAAAGAACACTTTCGGCAGCACTCTTTCTGTCATTTAAGTGGAATCAGGTTACAAAGATGGCAGATTTGGTGGATTGCTTTGACCTGGTGTACTTGACATCATAGGAATAGAATTGTCTTCCATAACGAAGATTTTGATGGCCAAAAGCTGCTGGAAAACACTATTTTCTTTTGTTGGTCATGGCTCAGAAATCTGGAGTCAGGTTTTGATATTCCTTTTCACTTTTGGTCAAGTAATATGAGGGAAAGTTTTGGTTTTCAGGGGAGGGTTTGATGTGTTTTTTTCTTCCTTTATTATCTTAGCCTAAGGTCAGAACTTTGTTGGCTTGTTTCTTCCATGTCTTAAGCCACCTCGGTTCTACTTTTGTTATTGCTAGATTGTAATCTTCACAGTACCTCTTGTACTGTGTTTTTTCTATATATATATCATATTATCTTTGCTGATTAAAAAAAAAAAAATTATAGCATTTGAGGTGATACAATCCTGGTTTCCATCCTTATAATATTCCCACCCAATAATTGTCTTGCCTTCATCTTACAGAAAATTTTCAACCGCACATAAACAGATACAAATGCTGCTAATTTTCCATCGTTTGTCTTTTGTTATTGTTGTGTTTTAAATTCTAGCTTGGTATGTTGTATCTTCTCTCCTATCAGCCTTACAGAATATTTTTCAAATTTATTTTCATAAAAATATGCTCTATGTTTGTGCTGATAATACTCGATTTCTTTTTTTCATTTTTGAGCAATGAGAATGGAGAAAAGATTATTGGTCATGTAATATTTTTATCTATGACATATTTTCTTTAACTGCTTAAATTTGATGTTTGCTATCATTTGTTTCAATTGATCCTCATGTGTTTGGATACATAGTTTGGCACACTAGCTCGTATGCTTCAAGCTGATCCACCTCCAAAAGCCGTCAAAGTCGTTGTGTCCAAGCGTGTGGCTTTGGTTGGGGAAGAGCTAATAGCCTATGAAGAAGAGCAAAATCGAATAAAAAAAGAAGCTTTAAAAGCCAGTCTTATGAAGGAGGAAGAATTGAAAACATCTCATGGGGCTGATAATAATACTAGTGATTCAATGGTCATTGATTCTGGCAGTAATCATGTACCACCTGAAGGTATGAGTTGTATAAATTTAGTACTTTTTTGTTAAATGTAATTAGGTAATCAGAATTATCCATTTCAGATTTGTGTTATAATTACCTTTTCTCCATAACTTTCTCATTTTGAGTTGTGTTGTGTATATTTGAAAATTTCTAAAATTATAGAACTGGACCTTTTGTCTTCAACTGGTTTTGTGTCTTGAGAAGTACTGGACATTTTGAGTTTTAAAATAAAAGACTACCATTTCAACCACATCAAACAACAT
>CM023956.1:27439127-27544691 GCA_013407115.1 Glycine latifolia
TATCACACCGAACTCACCAAACATGAGCAAAGCATGCAACTTATAATAAATAGTACAGTTCAAAAGAAATCCAACCTCAAGGGCTTTGCAGATTTTATCAACCTCAGGAGCATAGTTAATCTTCTGTGAAGTCATTATCAACTCCACTACAGCCACACATGACTGTCCTGCAAGCTCAAACACAGGCAGGGCCAAGGTTCCGCGGACATTGTAATGTTGCGCGTGATTTAGGCGCTGATACTCTTTACTAGAATAAAACTGAACATTGGGAGTCCATTCTGGAATTTTATGCTGAAAAACTCGGCCAGGAAGTCCCAGGATCTCATCATTCTTTCCATCCACAGAGAACATATACATCAGGGAAGCTGTTCTATACTGATGGAGTCCATTGCTATGTGGATCAAGAACAAATGGTTGGCCTGAAGTTGTAAGTGCATACCGATTTCCATTCCTCACAGGTGCCCAAACCTGAGCAAGAACATTCTGTTCAGTCAACTCTTTGAAGTGGCGAAGCGCTTGTGTCATTCTTTCCTTGATCAGACAATAACCATCTGGATTTTCTGAAGGTGGCATGGCTACAGGGGGTGGCACAGTTTTTTTGTTGTCATCATTTTCAACTGGATTTTCAGTTATCGTATTTGTATTACCTGAAAGCAGTAACTTCAGTCAGAACAACTGCAGGTCATCAAAAAACATAAAGCTCATGTTTAGCATCAGATGTCATTCGAATAGACTATGAAAATTTGTACAGTTATGTTTCAGCTCAATATCATATTATATCTAACACTTTTAAGTTTATAAACAACTACAAATGCCAAAAATACATCTTATGCAGGCAACAGTCAACATCCCAAGAAAGTAGGAATTATTGAAAAAACTATGGCCTCTAAATGAGATAGCTTGAAAGAAAATGAAAGGTGTAAAGAAATGAGTACCCACAAATGAAGCCTTATAGTCTAACTACTTAATTTATAAGATGGAGATAAAAAGAAAATTCATCTTTAAACCAAGGTGGCAGATACATGTCGCGAAGTTCATCCACATTTCATTTGCCTTATAATCAATATTCTCAACAATATAGAGCTTCAACAACAGTAAGGAAAATAATTATAAAAAAAGTTAAAATTCCTTCAATTTGAATAAACTATAAGCTAAGAAATAGACAAACAAATTTCAAATGAAAACTATTGAATAAACTAAACCCTGTTAAATTTCACAATCAAGAGTGGCTGCTATTCAAGTTACAGTCAACTTGAAATCAAGCAAGTCCTAAAAGTTGAAGAAAACTCCAAAATCCAATTCAACATCCAAACTGAAACAAACCAAGACATACAATAACAAAATTGAAAACTGTGGCAATTAACAGAGATACCTGAAGCTGCAATCCTGGTTTTCCTCTCATCTTCTGCATCAGAAAAAGCCCAGACAGGAGAAAAAGGTTGTTCAGAGATAGTGGAAAAGAGAAAAGGAGACATGGGGTTAGAGACCAAAGACATATGATCCAAGGGCCATGGACTTTCCAGGCCAATGTCAAAGTCCATGGCAAACCCATGTTCCTCCTGTGCCTTTGACTTGAGAGGAAGGTCAGGATTTTCTTCTTTGGATTCTGACATTTTTCACAAGGATGGTTTTTTCTTGGAAATGGGTTTGTACAGAGTGATTAAGTTTGGAACCTTGTAATGATGATGATGATGATGAAGAGAGAGTTGAGAACTATACAATTGAAAATGATGGTTGAGTAAAATTGCAGAAGGTGGAGAATATCAGAATATGTAACAAAATAAAATTTCTACTATGGATATTATGCCACTTGCTTGTTGAGACAAAAGTTGATTGAATGTTGGTTAAATAATGTTATAAAAGAAAGACAACAAAATTTCATTGTTGGGACCAAATGCCAGTTGCCAAAAAAAAAAAGATGGCCAATAGGTACTTGTGTTTTTCTTTGATATTATTTTCAACATTTTTTTACTACTTATGCACAGGAAATGGGGGAAACATGCTGGGTTAAGAAAATAAAAATGGTGTATTGTACCAGAGCTAGATATTTATCAATGTGAGGTTATTGAAGGCTACATGTGCCAAATTTATTGTTATTTTTTGACTTGTTACAATAAGACAAATTATGCAACAGAGAAAATAACAAAACAAATAATTATGCTACATTATTAAAGAAGATACTGGCATAAAAAAAATTAAGATAATCGTCCTGTGTTGCTGAGTAACTGTGTAACTAGTAATTTTTTTGTCTTGTAGTTGTACTATTGTGGATGAAATAAAATACCTTTCCGTCAAAATCTGCCCCTTTTTTATTTTTTTATATGAAATATTAAAGGAAAGTGAGATTATGCATATCCAAAATCACCATATTCTAATTCTAGCTACTAGTCCTAAAAATGACTTGTAGTATTTATAAATGACATTTCAGAACTACCAGGCCAAAATCAAATCAAAATTTAAAACATTTGAATAAAGAAGGGGTTTGATCTTGTCAAAGCCGAGCTTGACAGCTTTTTTCTTTTCTTTTTTTATTTTCAGCCATATTGTTTCTCAGCTTCTTTTTTTTTTTTCTTTCTTTCAACCATGCATTATTTATCATGCGGGCATCCAAGGAAGTTGGGGATGCCTTTCCATGTGAATTCAAACACTGTAAAATATATAGGGTATCTTAAATCAATTTTTATGCACCCAAAAAGAAATTAAAGTCTAAATTAAATAATAAATAGTAAGAAAACTTTCTTTGGGAATCTCATTCTCCAAGGAGTGGACTTCACCTTGTTAACTGTTGGACTGAAGATATGGAAATTAATAGTTGGACTAAGATATGGATATTATAAAAGTTGTATGATACAACTTGTATCTTTACTCATTGATATTGATTCTCAAGTTACGTGTTATGTCAAAATTAAACATAAAAAAGATGCGTTTCTTTTTTTGGAAAAGAAGAAGAGATGTTGGAACCTATTTTCCCTTATTGTTCTCCCTTCAGTTTACTTTAAAAATGTTAATCAAATATCACCGTTCAATCCTTGTAGCCTGACAGCAATATTCACAAAGAACGCACTACATGACTAAGTTTGGATAGTTTGCATGACTCTTAAGTTCAAATTTCATTGCTATTATTTTATAAACACACACAAAGAAAGATTCCTCCCAAAGTTAACTTTACCAATTCACTAAGACAATTCTTTTCCTTTTTTTTATTAATTCATATGTTTTCAGAATTTTATGTGACACCTATTTCATGAACTTATATTTCAAATCAAATTAATATTTTTTAATTAACATCCAATTAAACAAATTATTTTTTTAACTATTTAATCAACACTTAATTTTTTTAATCAATTTTGAATATAATGCAATATTTATAATTCATCATTAAAACAAAATTTCATTAATTAAAATAATTTTTAAGATAATTTAAAATTAAGAATTTCAAACATGTTTTTTTATTATTAGCAAAATATTTTTTCTTAAAAAATTAATTTATATTTTAAATTTTTTATAGCTACTAGTAAAAGTAAATCTGATATTTTGACTCAAACTGTGAGTGAAATTTTGAGATATGTTTTTTTTTTATGTAAATGAAACCTATCACAAAATTTACTTTAAGGATTAAAAATTTTCAGTTTTTTCAATGAAATAGAAATTCAACAAAATACAATATATGAAGGTCAATGTAATACTGAATCACACAATGCATCCAAATAATCAGTAGTTTTTGTTTAATGACTAATGTTTTCTTACGATGCAACCAAAGGATTATTTTATGGCTGGTTTTCACATTCAAAAGGTGCAAAGAAGAACAAATTACAAAAATTGATTTAGATATGGAAATTCTTGTTTGACTATCAACGTCAAAATACATTTTTCTTATGGTTAATTTAATAGATCATTAGTGACATTAGTGATTTGTTTATTCGAAAATAAGTTGCTTAATTGCTTAATTTGAAATAAACAATTGCCCTCGTCACCAAATCTGTCCGAAAACATAATTTAATTAATTGACTAATTTGTTTATTAAAAAATTGCTGTCATTACCTGTTTCAACGCCCACATCCTCCCCTCCACCCCCCCCTCCCCCCCAAAAAAAATAAAAGAAGAAAAAAATCCTCGACACAAAATAAATATAAAAAATAGATAGGAAAAACATATATACGTATGTACTTTTACTTGCTTACTTTTATTTAAACTTCCAGAATAATTTTTTATATATGTCTAATCTTCATCCAACAGTTATTTGAAAGTTATATTTGTAATGAACTCTAATTAGTTGTGAGTGTAAGTTTTTATCTAATGAATATATAGAAACTAATTAACCTCTTTGTTTATATATGTTGTAAAAAAAACTCTTTGCTTATCGAATTATCGTAATTATTTAAAGGGCACTTAGTGCTCTAATATATAGTCTAATTAATTTGATGGTGACACTGAAAAATTAGAAGCTTCGTACAGTTTGAGAGAATGAAAGTGCTTTGTAATTTTGGTTGCCATGCTTGTGAGTATCTACATGAAAAATTGACGTGAGTGTACATTGGGTGGTGCCATGGTGGTGGGGAGCAAAAATTAGTGTCCAACGAGCAGCGATAATCAATCTAAAACATTAATTGGAGTTTGTGTCATAGATATTATTAAGTGCATCATAGTGAGAGAAGTCTCTAATATGTTTCTTTTTCTTTTTTGGAAGTCTAAGTTTCTAATATGACGCTAAGGATGATAACAAAAGCAGAAAAAACTATGTTTGCGGATACCTTGCTATGAATTTAAAAGTAATAATTTAATGAATATTTGCAGGTAAAATAAATAATTTTGTTTTCTCTACTTTTGCTCAGATAATAAGGTACTCATATTTGTGAATTATTGCAATTTGAAAACATTTAAATATCCCTAATTATATGTAAAATTAAAAAAAATTGTGTTTTTAGTATCAATATTTTTTTTAATTATTTACTTTTAGTGTAAATATATGATTCAAATAATTTAATTAATTTAATTTTTATTTTTAATAAATAGTCATGAACATTTTATACGGGACATGTGCATTCATAAAATCTGTGATTACCAGATTAACAAATTTATACGGGACATGTTCTCACTCAATGGGAATGGAACATGGCATGGTGAAGGAAGTTATTGTCTGTGTTTGTCCATTCCATTATCATCTCTAGTGGAAGTAATGGTGTTTTTCCCATTAATTCTGCATCATTGTTGAAGGAGAAGACAAACAGAAGCATGAAAATGTCAAAATAAACACGTTGTTTTTACCAAGAGTTATGGTGTTAGTGCTAGCTACCTTGGTTAATTGTGTTAACGAAAATGATGAAGAGGCTAGGATTAACAACATAGATTTTAAAAAGAAAAGATAAATGACTAATATGGCATTTCAATAAATATAAGGGATAAAAAAAAATTATTAGTTTTCAAAATAGATGTCATGACTTACATGGATTTGTAAAAGTAGAATGAAAAATAAAAATAAAAATTTAATAAATTTTACCTCCATTATTTATTACTTGTTTATTTTAGAAGAAAATTTTGTTCTTATTTTATCTTTTTTTTTTAGAATTAAAACAATATTAATTATTTTTCAATTATGTTTTTTATTACTATTTAATTGTTAAATATTACATATATATTTAATGATAATCTAGGAGGTTTAAAATCATTTTAATATAAATGAAGATATTAATCTTATTTTTTAACTTATATTTTATATTCTAAAATCAATATATAAAAAATAACGTACACAAGTAATAATAAATTGGCTAAAATACTTTTTGATTTGTCTTTTTATATAATTTTTTAATGTGATTCCTTTATTATTAAAATAAATTATAAATTTTAATGAATAAAAAAAAGCAATTATAATTTTTAAAATTTAATCAATTTTGTGTTTTTTGTACAATTGGCAGTAATATTTTTAGTAAAGTTAAACACATGTTCATTTCATAAATTCTAGTGATTAAGAGCGTTATTATCAATTGCATAGAAATGACAACATTGACTCAATTTTAAAAATTAAAAGATCAAATTACACAACATTTTAATCATAAATGAACTAAATTGAGCAAATTAAATATTAAAAAAATATGAAGAGTAATTTAATATAATAAATTGTACTCAATATAAATTTACTAAGTTGGAGATAATTCTAATAATAAATTACATTACTATATACTATTATAATAACTTACATTACTATCTATAACTAATTAATTAATGCTCGGCTAACATTAAACTAAACTCACCCAACTACAGTTATAGGCAAGAAAATGATGGTTTTCTGATAATGAAAATGAGTATTACTTCCTTTCTTCCGTTCTTTTTTATAAGAAAATAATTAAATTTTATATTTATTAAAATATTAATTAACTTTATTAAATTATATCATTTTTAATTAAAATTAAATATTTATTTTAAATTATTCTTTAATGAAATTTAATATTAAGCATAAACTTCCTATTAAATAAATAATATTTTGAATATAATTTGTAAAAGTAGTTTAATTTTATTATAGTTGAGAAAAAAAACTTTTTTTGTTTATGAAAGGGATAGGAGAGTGCATACTTTTAAAAATCAACTCTCGGTGATTGACCCGGTCATAGTATTAGATCACTAGGTTAATAGTCGAACATGTGGATCACTAATTGACCCACATGATCAGGTCTATAATAAAAAATACAAATTTTTTATACATGTCTTAAAATATTTTAAAAAAGACATAACAAATCATAACATAGATAAATAGATACCAAAATGTAAAAAAAAAAATCATTGTTCAAGTTCAAATAAACAAGTGACAAAGATAATAAATATAAGCTATATAAGTTTAAGTTCAAGAAATAAAATCATCAATACAAAATTATAGAATGTTAATTCTCACCCAATAACTCATTTTCTCCCAATAACTCATACTTGCATTTAATTTACTTTTATTTTATAGTAATATTATTAATAATTTATGAATACTTTGGAAACAAATTTTATGTGCCTAAGAAAGAAAGAAAAACTTACTCTTATATACACCACTTATTCACTATTGATAGAGTTCAAGGCTTAAAAAATTATTCAGTTTAAAATTCAAACACTTTGTTTAAAGAAAAGAAAAAAACAATTAAAAAGAAAGTTTCGTTATCGTTTAAGCAGCGTGCACTTGCAACAAACCCACCCATCACACAAACCCCCCCCCCCCCCCCCCCCCAAAAAAATCCCTTTTTCCCCCTCCCCCCCCCCCCCCCACGGAACCATTTGACCAAGCACAGATCCTCGTTAACCCCACTCCCCCTCCTCGTCGCGAACCCCCTCCAAGCACAGATCCTTGTTATCCCATGCCCCTCACCTCGGCGAAAACCAAATATAGATGAGATGACACGAGTACTCAATGCGGAGACAGAACTTCAGAAGACGTTTTTTTTAATAGCGACCCGGTCTGATTCGTCGGGTCGACAGTTGAACTATGAATCTGGTAGGGTTGCATCGAGTTGAAAATATAACCGATTCATTGATTGACTTGACCTGGTCCAATCAATGAGTCACGGTTCAATTTTTAAAAGACTGGGAGGGAGTACCAATTATGAGCCGACAAAGCAAATTTTGATTGATTAGAAATTTAAATATTAGATCAAATTTAACCATATATAAATTAATTGGTCCTTAAATATGTCTATAAAGACTGAATTAATATTGTAAAATTTGTATACCAATACGACAGCGAGACTTTGTCTGCCTTCATGCCAACATCATATTTCAGAATTTTCTTTTCTTTTTAACTTTTAAGTAAGAGAGTGGGAAATTAAGAGGCATAGATATTTTTGTAAGGTGACAGCGACGAGCACTAATAGTCAAATTCAACAGATCCACTCTAATGATAATGTACATAATCATTGTGAAATAATTATTGTCATTTAGTCTTTTCAACAATAAATTAGAGGCCAATTAATGTCAACTGTAGTTTGTGGTGCAGCATAGGTTGTTCCCTTTTAAGATTTATTAACCACGCTAAATGATAAAAAAATTGGTTAATTTAATTTCTATCAGATTCTAAATTCAAATTTCATTGTTATCTTTTTACTAATTAAAAAGAATTCACTATAAGTTTAACGATAAAGGTAATTAAATGCTATTGTTTATAGCCGCCAATTGCACATATATATGATTGCAAACATGAAATTGGCAAAACCGGCAATACCTTACAAATACGTATAGTGTAGTACACATATATACATTAAAATACTGGCAGTACCTTACAAGTACATATATAAATAGTTGGCTATATAGTAGTCTCACGTATATAATTAATTAATTAATATAGTGATGTAATCCTAGTTTTATATGTTGGTATTACATTTTGTACATGTTTTTGTAAATGTGTCACGTAGTTGTTAGACACTTCTAGCAAATGTCGTGGAAAGCCACCTGCCCAATCATCGGATAAATCCTAGAACTAACCTAGGATAGGATGTTTGCTGGAAGAATCCAAAATCATATCATATGAATTAAAATTAAACAACTTGTATTCTAGAAAATATCTTCAACTTACATGAGTGGTAATAGAATGGCAGATTTCATGAATGATGATAGAATGGAAGATTAGTTTTTCAGATTTGGGTAAATAATTTTGGGAATTGTTTTTAGATATAAATCTCAAAGATCCACTCTCAAATAATTTCGGGATTTTTTTTTCTTTAAAAAAAAGTGATGCGTTGGAGACCATAATATGGAGAAAAACAAATGTGCATGTGATGATGGTAGGGAAAAATAATAAAGTTTCAGGAAAACATTCCAAGAAACTTTAAAGAAGCTCATTAGCATTCTCAATTCTTTTTGCTTATTCACCAGTTATCCAGATCATCGATGCCTATCCACAAAGGAAACAAATAAAAAGATAAGCATGCATGCTAATGCAAAATGACCATTACAAAGGCACACAGCTAGAGAAACTCATACCTTGGCTTCAGGCTCGTCTAGGGTGTCTAAGTTCTCACAAAGTGTTGCAATTATTTAACTTGTATCTGCAAAAATGAAACAGGTTCAAATAAAGTTTGAATATCATAACAACTTTGCATCTTTTCTCCCCCCATCCCTTTCAGAAATGGTAAAATCGCAATTCTGGAAAAACCTTTCTGAAATGTATTTTTTTTTAAATCACTATTCTGGAAAAGGATTTTTGGAATGTTATGCATTTTACACCTTTCCCGTGTCCCTGACGTCATGCATGACTTCTTTCTTGCACCACAGTGGTCGACGATGGTGTTCGGTAATATTTTTCTGTGTAGTGATCGATGCTGGGTGGTTGCATGGAGGTGGGACATGGTGGTGTTAGATGGTTGGATGGAGGGGTATTGTCTGTTTGGGTTTTTGGAGGTGCAAGAAGCAAAAAGGAGAATGCAAGAAGTAATTGCCAAAAACGGGAGGATGTAGGTTAGGGAATATGTCATGGAATTGGGCTCGGATCAATCACTAACGGACCTAAGCCTTAAGCTTATGGGAGTTACTATTTGGATCAACCTCATTTGCTACTAATCCATACAAATGTGAGAAAATACATTTTTATCCCTCCCTTTTCCCCTTCTCCTTCTTTTCACCCCACTCAATCCATCACCACTGCACCAAGGCCGTGAACCACCATCTCATTGCTCCTCCACCTCCTCAAATGAACCCCTCAATGCGTCACCACCTCACTTTGTGACCCCTTCACCGGCCAGATCTTAATGCAAGATCACCAACAACATCATGCACTATACCCAACTTTAGATCTGTGAGCATGCAACCTCTCACCAGCCCATCCAGCACCAAGCGTCCTCACCACCGTGTCGATGCAACTCCTTGCCTTGGTTCGTGCACCCCCACCATAGTCATATATGTTCTCATAGAGAAAGGAGAAGAGGGAATGAGCAACGAAAATGTAATTTTGTTTCTTGGTAAAAAAAAATGAATTGTGATTCTATTGTATTTTTTTGCACCCTTCTCAAAAAAATTGGAAACACAATTTCGTTGTATAGTGTGCAACAAAATTGTGTTTCTGTTGTTTTTTTCCGCATCCCTTTAAAAAATAACGAAAACACGATTCTGTTATATAGTGTGTAAAGAAATTGTGCTTTCCTTTTTTTTTTATACCCCTTTAAGAAAATAATGGAAACACGATTCCGTTGTACAGTTGTATAACAAAATTGTGTTTCCATTGCTTATTTTTATTCACACCCCCTTACTAAACAATGAATGTTTGCATGAAAAGGGTATTTGTGAAAAAAAAGTGTCAACCCCTTAGTAAGGGCCAATAACAAATAAGGTTGGGGCTAATAGTAATCCCCTAAGCTTATATGCAAGTAATAGAGTTGATTGTGTCCAGTTTCTAACTACACAATATATCAAAATTGAACCAAACCGTTTTAACTTGTGCAAAACTATTTTTAAGGCCTGGTTTGCTTGTTTACCTACCCGAACCCACCCAAAATACCTTTTTTTCCTCATTTTTTTTTATCATTTGTGTTTGTTTGTTTGTTCACCCGTACAAGTAATATGCACGAGATCATAAGTTTTAACTTTTGTGCTATCATTGAATTAAAAAATTGAAAACTAAAAAAAGTGCATGTTTATTAAATTTTAAAAGAAAACATAAAAGAAATAAATTCCATTTCAGAGCCTTATCTATGACTATTAAGTAAGTCTAGCTCAATTGGTTGAGTTAAGTATGATACGTAAGTTATTGAAAACCTATAATACATGTAAGGCTTAATTATTAATTCAGTACCCAAAATATATTAAAATGTTCAATTTGGTCCCCAAGTTTTTAAAAGGTTCAATTTAGTCCTTAGATTATTTTAAAACACACTAATTTACTCTTTTCCATCCAATTAAGTTGACGCCGCTAGAATAGCAAATTTCAGCAGCTTTTATTTACGAGTGGTGGTGTTTTTTAACCGCCACTATATTTATTATTATTTTTTTAAATAAAAAGTTTTCCTTTCTTCTTTATGTCTTCATCACCGCCCTAGTCAACCCTACCCCCTCACCCCACGGTCAACCCTTTTGATCTTCCTCAGTCCACCCTCGCCTGCCTCTTCTCCCAAAAGCCCAACCGCAACATACACCAAAAGTCCAAAACCCACTAGCAGTCAAAGCCCAAACCTTCCACAACCGTCAAACACAACAAAACAATGTTGTTGGAGGTGTTGAGAGCAAAAGCTTCCACCACCATTGAAATGATGCATACAAGGTGCCATCTACCATATTGAGGCTCGTAGTAATGTTTTTAGCTTTTTTTCCATCGTTAGATTTGGGCAAATTTTAACAGGGGATTTCATAGTTAAAGGTGTTCATGGGTCAGTTTTGGCTAAATTCAAGACCTAACCCAATTAAATTTGATCGATTTGGTTCAATTCGATTTTCACAATTTTTTTGAAATCCAACCCAACCCATTCATGAACAGTTCGGTTCAGGTCGGACAATGGATTGCCCATTTAAATTTAATCTTTTTTTCTTAGAATTACTATTTTATATCATGATTTATTCAAAAATACAATACAATTAACACAATATTATCAAATGTTTAAAAGTAGTAACATTGATTCATTTAATACCATCAACATAATATTCCAAAATAGATTAATACAAATTACAACAAAATATTTTTTAACGATATTTGCTATAATAATCTTAATTACAACTATTTCCTACAAACTAATTTCTTGCAATAGACTTTGCTACAACTAGACTTGTTACAATTAGATTTGTTGAAATAAATGAACGAAATATTATCCATTAATATTATAAATATGACAAAAAAATAAATATGAAAAAGGGTAAAACAAATAACAATGTACTTGAAAGTAATACCTTAAGAAGTTCCAACACTAATAGTCCCAACACTTGAAGTCCTAATATTAGCAGCATTTAAAGGCAAACCAAACAACTCAAAAATATTTGATTGATTCGGTCCAATTTTGATGATCATATCTATAAATTTAAACCCATGATTCAACTCATATATGAACGATTTTGATCAGTTTAGTTCAATTTTGACACAAATACATAAATGATCAAACCCAAACTATTTGAATGAATTTGGGTTAATTTGAGTTTACGGGTGATTCATACCCATGAAAACCCCCCTATTCGTGGTGGAAGTGCTTAAACCAAATTTGAATTTTTTTAAAAAGTAAAACATATAGTGCAATTAAAAATTGTCACTATTGATAAACAAAATTTGCTATTTTAACATCATCAATTTAATTGGACGAAAAAATTAAATTGGTCAGTTTAAAATAATTTAAAGATTAAATTCAAATTTTTAAAAATTTATGAACTAAGCATCTCCAATGGGAGAAACCCAATTGGATTTCTTAACCAATTTTTTGTGGTCCCGCAGTACTTTTTGTGGTCCCCACAGCGCCATGTCACTCCTAAGGAACTTACTTAATATTTTGCTCCAATGCAAAAAACCATAAGAAATTAAAAAAAAATCCACGTATTTATATTTTTTAATAAAACTTAACATTTTTTCAATTTTCATAAATATAAATTAAAATAAATAAAAAGAAATGCGTAACCATATAAAACAAAATTTTACATATTAATAAATAATCCACTTTATCCTTTTTATTTTTTATTTCTATTTTTAATAAACTTATATAATTTTTTATTTGAAAAAATATTAAATTATTTTTTGTCCCACTAAATTTTTTTTATCTGCCACTTTATGCAAGTCATTACTAAATAATGATAAGAATTATTTTCAAACGTTTTAAAATATACGAAAATCAAAACTATTTTTCTTTAATAACCAAAATCAAAATATGTCTTGTTAATAGAAATTAAAATACACTGTGTTTTTTTATAATGGAATTAAATACTATTTATTAAAGAGTAACATTATTGTCATATATAAAACGTTTACTCAAATTTTTTTATATTTAAAAATTTAAAGGGTATTTAAACACAACTACTATTTATTAAAGAATAACCACTTATAGTGTTGTGCCTTGTATTGTGTCCAGAACGCACTCTCCTCCGTCTCCTCTGCCATGCTCTCTTCTCTCCTTTCCTCTGTTCTCTTCTCTCATATGGTCTTCACAAAACGCCCTCACCTCCGTCTCTTCCGATTCCACTTCTCCTTTGCTCTATCTTTTTTTCTCCTCCACAAAACGCATCTCTCTCTTCTCCACCCACACAGATTTTCTTCACAGAACGCGCTCCTCCCTTCTCCACCCACACTCACTCAGGAGCTTCGAGAAGGCGAAGACTAGGAAGAAGAAGAACGACTGTGGTGCCGTCATCGTCGCCGTCCGTTGCCATCGCCGCTACCATCGTCGTCCGTCGCTTCTCTCTTCTTCATGGTCAGTATTTCACCAATTTTTTTTTTGGACTGTTCATCTTCCTTCCTCCTTGCATGTGGTTGAGAATAACTGAAATTAACCACTTTTACTCCAAAATAATGTTTTTAAATGGGTAAAAAATGGTTCCTTATATAAGGAACTCAGGATCCGCACTTGAAATCAGTTTCGCCATGTCACTGTGCTCCAACGCAGACGAAACCTCAAGATAAGGGTGCTTAGCTTAAGAAACGCAGTAGGCATCTCCCATTGGAGAGGCTCTAAATTAAACATTTTAATATTATTTATGGGATGAAATGAATAATTAAGACTACATGTAAACCCAAAACGCAAGTGGCACGTCATGTCCTCCTCGTGAAATTACGAAAACACCCTCCCTTCACTCACCTCTACACAACATAACCAAAACCCGACACGCAACAGCAACACTCACGTTCCTCTCTTTCATCACCAGCATCATTTTCATCACTCCCGAGGGTCTCGCACCACATCACAGTGATCTCGAACACACTCTCAAATAGCTTCCACCTTCCACTAGCATCTTATCAAAACGCCACCGTATTGCTCACAAGCCAATGCCTTGCTCTTCCCTCACTTCCACTGGCGATAACAGCAGCAGCAACAACAAGAACAAGGATGGTTCTTCTCTCCGCGAGTTCAAGTTGAACGAATCAACCTTCTTAGCTTCGCTCATGCCTAAGAAAGAGATTGGCGTCGATCGCTTCTTCGACGCTCATCCCGAATACGACGGTCGCGGCGCTCTCATCGCTATCTTCGGTACTCCTACACCTTGACTCTGACCTTCAATTTCCTCTTTTTTCTTTATTTTTTTATTTTTTTTATTTTTTAGCTTGTGGAAATGTTCTCAAGTGATAAATTGGAAATGATCTCGAGTTGAGGATTGTGTTCGAGTTAATTTGTTGTATTATTAAGATGTATTTTATTATAATAAGGTTTTGAGAGTGGAATTGATCGAAATTAAAACGCTTTTATCTGTCATTTCAGATTAATTGTGTGTTTGCTTTGCTTGTGTTAAATCAGAGGACTGTGTGGAGGTTTGTTGTTGAGTTTTGGAGAGTGGAATCAATCAAAATTAAGATGCGTTTTGTTGTCTCTTTGTGTTCGGATTAGTTGTGTGTTGCTTTGCAGGTGCGAATTTAGTGGAGTGTGTGGAGATTTATTGTGAATTTGATGAAAAGAAAGTGAAGAAGTGCTGAAATTATTGGAGTTCGGTTGTTGGAGTGGAAAGTGATTTAGGGCCTGTTTGGATACTAGCCACATGTGCTTTTGAGAGTTTTTTTACTGGAAATATACAACTTTTTTCAATAGAGAAGCTCTCAACAGCACTTCTAGCCTTGTATCCAAACAGACTCTTAGTCATGTTCATTTGTGTGGTTTGGATTTTGATGTGAACGAATGAGAGATGGAATTAAGAAGAGAGAACCTGTTATAGGGACCTTGTTGGATTGGCTTCGCTAATGAAGTGTTTTTTATTGCTTTAGAAAGCTTTGTTTGTAAGGAGTGTTGGTGATTAAGTTTTTGTGTTGTGTCTGACTGACTGTATTCAAATGTTTGGGATTTATTGTTTTTTGAATTTTTAGTTTTTTTTTTTTTTTTTTCAATTTAGTGATGAAGATACGGGTGTGCTGTGTTCATTACTAACTATGTTTGCATTTTTAGGCTTCTGTTTTTAATCTGAATCACTTTTTCATGTAGAAAGTGTGTTTGTTTGTTGTTCTCACTAGAACGTAGAGTAATGATTGTAAGTTGTAACCTCACTCTTTTCTTTCATTGGCTATGTGCTAATTTAATTTGCTGCTACTAAAATGTCTTTTAATGATTATGTTGCTTGTATTCTTAAGTATGTTTTTGTTATACTGTGATTGCATTTGTTAATGGTTCATATGACAAATTTGTTAAATCATTAGATTGGCATGTTTGCAGATTCTGGTGTAGACCCAGCTGCTGATGGATTACAGATTACCTCCGATGGGAAACCAAAAGTTCTCGATGTCATTGATTGGTAAATAAATTGAAAGCACTTTATTTTGGATATTTAGCTGATATTTCTTTTGAGTGTGTACTGGTTTCCCAATTAATATATGGTACTTTTTCTTTCCTCAGCACAGGGAGTGGTGATATTGATACCTCAAAGGTGGTGAAGGCTGATTCTGATGGTGGTATTTGTGGGGCATCAGGTTAGGCTTGGAATGGTATATAGTTTGTTGATACAAATAATTATGTTCAGACGTTTTCCAGTATATTGTAGTAATTGCTTGCAATTCAGGAGGTATTTGCAAAAGAAAACTACGTGCACAGCTTATGGTGACCTTTGTTTAAGGATTAAACTAGACAATTATTACAGTGAGTAGGGAAGTTTGTAAACAAATTGATACTTCTGATCACATATACATTAAGGAAGTGATTTTTAATATACACTAATTAAGTGACAAATTAAGAATACAACGGCCTGATTTGTTTTAATTTATTTTATTGTTGTAAAAATCATTTTTGTAAAATATAATTCGAAAAAAGTTTTGAAGAACAAAAATTATAAAAATCTTAGATAATTTGTTCCCAGAGTTGTTCCAAAATCAACCTGTTCTTTAAATTACAACCCTTCGGTTGATGGGGCAGTGTTTCAATTTTTTTTATTTACAGAATAATAAATTTAAAAATATATTTGAACTGTTTTTGTTTTCTCGGTTTTAAAACTCCTACCTTGTTGTATTGATTTCAAAAATTTAAGATAAGGATGCACTCTTAAACGAGGTTTCAATAACTCTTTATTATTAAAAACCAATAGCTCTTATTGAAAACAGAAACCAAACAGGTAAAATTTCCTCCTCCAACAAGTCTGACAACGTATTTGTTTTTCTTCTTTTTTTCTATTTTCTGTCTATTAGAGTAATGTATAGTAAATGAAAATTGAATTATTAAGCTTTTGGCTTTGCTTTGGTCTTCCTGAAAAATATTGTGCAGGGGCATCACTGGTTATCAATACTTCATGGAAAAATCCTTCTGGTGAATGGCATGTGGGTTATAAATTAGTTTATGAGCTATTCACGGAAGATGTGATATCTCGTTTGAAGGTGGTATTACAGTTTTGTTGAAATATTTTAGTTTCTCTATGCTTCATACCTCTGGCTATTGGATCTAATTTTTGTTTTCTCTTTTTGACATGTTCAATGGCAGAAAGAAAGAAAAAAAAAGTGGGATGAGAAAAACCAGGAGGAAATTGCTAGGGCTGTAAAACAACTTGCTGACTTTGATCAGGTTCATAGGAAATTTTATTGATTCTTGCATATGCTAGAATGGTAGAACAGTAAATTGCTAGGCATGGCAGTTTGCAGGGGCAAGCAGTTCACATGTTCTCTTTTTGTTGTTGCATTTTCCTATCTTGTGTGTAGTTGATATATTGATTAGTACTGTGTTTGAGACAAGATAAAGAAACCTATCCTTTCATATTCCATCCTGCTTTTTCTGCTGTATTTTCCTAACATTCTTTCTGGAAGTACTCACCAGTAGTGCATTATGCTATTATGAACATACAAGATTTTTTTTTAAAAGATTCAACATAGCCCATGAATATGTGAGTGTGTAATGTGCTATTTTTTCCTTCTGGATGCTCATCTACCGATATGATTGCCTGTTGATTTTTTTTAATTTAATTACCAGATCAAATTGCAGATAATACTCTTTATTTTATGAATAGCTATCATACTTATATAGATATGATGTGGTTGTTTTTATTTATTTATCTATATCATTCTTGTTCCGTATAACTCAAACCATGATACATTTTCTAGCAACACATCAAGGTAGAGGATGTAAAACTTAAAATGTCCCGGGAAGATCTCCAGAATAGACTTGATATTTTGAGAAGGCAATCTGAGGTGAGTGCTAAGCATGTTATCTTCCTTTATTGCTCTTCGCATTTTTGTGCATTTTCTTGTCCTTGAAATAGGAAATAAATAATTGATTTGAATTTATATCATTATAGGACACTCATAAGTTGTGGAATGAGGATATTGATAGAATGATTGTCTCTGTATGAAATAATGTTGAAAAAAAATAATTTCCACCTGGCCACACATAAACAATTAAATTCTTGTTTTTTCTTCCTGACTCGTCTCAAAAACTCAAACTAAAAGAGATATGTATACTTGTGTTTGCACTCCCACTGAGAATTTTGTCAACTGAAATTCCTTACTTTGAAACGGAAATGCTGTTTTATGTGTTAGAGCTATGATGATAAAGGGCCTGTCATAGATGCTGTTGTCTGGCATGATGGAGAGGTTTGGAGGGCTGCCCTTGACACACAGAGTCTGGAAGATGATCCAAATTGTGGGAAGCTTGCTAATTTTATGCCTTTAACTAATTATAGGTACATTTAGT
This sequence comes from Glycine latifolia, assembly GCA_013407115.1. Taxonomy (NCBI): domain Eukaryota; kingdom Viridiplantae; phylum Streptophyta; class Magnoliopsida; order Fabales; family Fabaceae; genus Glycine; species Glycine latifolia. Next base: position 27,456,857 of record CM023956.1, read on the forward strand.
TCCCGGTGTTAATATTTATTATAACCGTTAATCTTAGTTGAAAGCTTGTGTCTGGAGATGCATCGTGAAATTGGCAGATACTCGAGTTTTTCTACTGCAATGAACGTTTTCTTTGATTGTCACTGCTTACAGCATTTGTTTGAGATCCAAGTTCTGTTGAATATTTGATTCCCACTTTGTTTTCCTGAGTTATTTCTACTACAACAAAATGCTACTGCAAATGTTGTATATATGAAAATATATGTCATATTTTAAATATAAAGTAAAATGTGAATGAGTTGAATGGGATTGAATCTTCAGTGTGTTCTTCTTGTGTTTTTAGAAAATTTCTTTTGAAACAATTCGACACTTGATTTTTATGTCATCATGTTGTTCAGTTTTTTTTTTTTTTTTGGTAGAACAAAACAGTTTAGTTGACATTCTGCGAACGTTACTTCTCAATATATTTGGTTTCTCCTCTCAGGGTTTATGTGTTTCTTTCTGGTTTATGTATTACAGAAAAAAAATCAAATATATAACTTTTTTTCCTAGAAAAGGAGCAACTTAACAATTGAGTTAGGAAGAGCTTGGTTCCCACCTTTACTATTGTTGTTGTTTCTGAATTAATTTACTTTGCCACAAAGAAAATAATTTATGTGGTTTAGCTATTGAAGCAATTGTTGTTATTTTTTTTTTCCTATTAAGTTGTATTAAAATCTTTTTTTTTTTTTTTTTTGGCCAGCAAAAATATATATATATATAGATAAGAAATGTCTGCATTACAAGGAGTATTGCAAAACGAAACCTAGAAAAACAAACCAGAACGAAGGAAGCTTAAAACATGGAAACATGATGAAAGCCACCTGAGTTCTGACTTAGACTAGGTCATCATACAAAAATTCAAATTTCTACCCTCCCCTGATTACAAAAGCCAGCCCCATATTAGTAGACCAAAAGTGGAAAGGGAAAGTAAAGCCCTCCTCTAAATTTCTAAGCCACGACCAGCATAGGAATAATGCATCCTCCATCAAATTGTGTCTATTAAAGCTGATTCCTTGAAAAATGATTTTGTTCCTGTGGTGCCAAATAGTCCATGTCAAAGCTGCCCACCAAGTCATCCATCTCATCAAATTAATTCCATTGTGTCCGTAGAAAGAATGCTGAAGGAAATGTTCTTTTGGTGTTATGGATGATACACTTGCAGCATTGATCCATGACAAGCATTCCCACCAAATTGGTGTAATGCTGTTACAGCTAAAAAAATAAATGGGCCACATCTTCTTCAGAATTCCTACAAAAAGGGCATAAGTTGTCGTTGAGTTCCACGTTCCTTCCACATAAGTTCACTTTAGAAGGCAACCTGTCCCTAAAAAGTCTCCAAATGAAACATAATGCCTTAGGAGGTATTTTTAGCTTCCATAATTCCTTAAATATGTCCTCTTGGGGCAGACTGTTCACTTCACTGTCAATATGCTGGTAAGCACTTCCCACTGTATATTTTCCATTCGGATCAGCCATCCACATCCAGGTGTCATGATTCTGTGGTTGTATGACCATGTCCTGGATGTCCTTCATGAAATTTACAGCAGATTCTACCTCCCCCTCCAGTTGTATTAAAATCTTGAGTGGTTTCAATGCTAACTGTGACTGCCTGTTCTTTCAGGATTGAGAGGAAGTATGGCGTCTTCAGCAAATTAGATGCTTGTACATTTGTTGTTAATGTCTTCAGTGATGGGAATGTCTTAAGTATTGTAACAGACTGTTCTGCACATGCCACCCATGTTGCTGGTATAGCTACTGCTTTCCACCCAAAGGTACTGATATATAATTTTTTCTATATAGTGCAACATTCTTACGAGGAATAGTATACCTTTTGATATACAATATTGTTGTTAGGAGCCCTTGTTGAATGGAGTTGCACCTGGCGCACAAATAATATCTTGTAAAATTGGGGATTCTCGCTTAGGTTCAATGGAAACAGGAACTGGTTTGATTCGGGCACTCATAGCAGCTGTGGAGGTGCTTCAAATTTTTCTTCTTTTTCCTCCACTTTAGCTGATTATCCTGGATATTTTGACAAGTGAAATATGATTGGCCTTTGATTTTTGTGTGTTTGATGAACTGAGTTTGTTTTAGGATCTTATAACATCCTGCATAAGTAGGACTTTTAATGATGGGCGTGCAATATTTCTTTTTCAGCATAAGTGTGACCTTATCAACATGAGTTATGGCGAAGCAACATTACTGCCAGACTATGGGCGCTTTGTTGATCTTGTGAATGAGGTATTTTCTTAGACTTTCATTTTAGCTGAGCACTTATATCATTTATTTGTTATTATCTATTCTCTTAGATTTTGTTTTTGTTGGTTTACTTCTAGGTGGTGAACAAGCATCGTCTGATATTTGTGAGCAGTGCTGGTAATAGCGGGCCAGGATTGAGCACTGTTGGTGCACCTGGCGGTACATCTTCAAGTATCATAGGTGTTGGTGCATATGTGTCTCCTGCTATGGCTGCTGGTGCTCATTGTGTTGTTGAACCTCCATCTGATGGGCTTGAATACACTTGGTATATTCACTTCTCTGAAACTTCCTCATTGGATGACTTTTTATATCCTTGTGTCTTAATTTTGTTACTTCTTTATTCTCTCTCTTTTTGCATCATTATCATTGCATGATTGATGCAAATAATTTTGCAGGTCTAGCCGAGGACCAACAGCTGATGGAGACCTTGGTGTTTGTGTAAGTGCTCCTGGTGGTGCTGTTGCTCCTGTCCCCACATGGACTCTTCAACGGCGTATGCTCATGAATGGGACATCAATGGCATCACCATCAGCCTGTGGAGGAACTGCGTTGCTCATAAGTGCAATGAAGGTTCTTGCATGCGGTTCTTTGTAGCTTATCTCATTTAGTGGTATTTACTTGCACACATATCTCTAGTTTTGTGATGTGTTACGTGTGTATGATCTGCATTCAGGCTGAGGGAATCCCTGTGAGTCCATACAGTGTGAGGAAGGCGCTTGAAAATACTGCAGTTCCCATAGGTGATTTACCTGAGGATAAATTATCCACTGGACAAGGGCTTATGCAAGTTGACAAGTTAAATAATCTGCCCAGTTTTTACTTCCATGAAAATTTTAGTAAATGGTAGTTTTGTGACATTTATTGACTTAAATCATATACTCCTTGACAGGGCTTTTGAATATATACAGAAGTGCCAAAATTTTCCATGTGTTTGGTATCAAATAAAAATCCAGCAATGTGGAAAAACAAGTGAGTTTACATTCTACCATGTACATTTTATTTACCTTTCGCTTATGTGGACAAAGACACTAAACGTATTATCTTTTGGCTTTCCCTTATATTTGTAACAGTAGAAAGTGTAGAATGTTATTACTATATGTGAGATTACAATCATGCTCGAGCCTTTACCTAATGGCTTATGATTTTGGGATAGTTGGCAGTTGGCACATTAAATGATATCACAGCCCAATTTAACCTCCATTGTTCTATATAAGAGTGCGGGCAATGCAATAGTCCACCCTACCTTGTGCTACTAAGGGCTTTTGCATGAGGGGTGTGTTAGATATAAAATCATTCATGTGACTTCACCTAAAAGATACTTAGTTCATGACAATATATACAATGAAGTTACTTGGGGAAAATAGGTCAGCAGACATCTTTAATATATAGTGAAGATTTTGTCTAATAATGTAAATTTGTACGAAAAACTATTTTCTTACCTAGAACTGTCTCTCAACTTCCTTGCTCCTGTCTAAAGTTGATGATGGAATTACATTGGCATACAAAACATGACAACCTATCTGTGAAAGAAAATTCTAATGGTGGCAAAAAGAATTACAGTTAGAGATTGAGATTTTGGTAAATTGCTGGAGTGAAAAACAACTCAGCGACATCTATATTTATACTCATTTCAGAATAAATTACATTTAATAGCAATAAATAAAAATGCAACTCCCTAAGAATAATGGTTAGCACTATACGCATATGTGACTATTTATCTAACCTAGACAGCAATTCCCAATATATAGAATTTTTTTCCAATGATTACTATTTTTTTTTTTTTTGATCAGCAAAGATAATATATATATAGATAAAAGAGAATACAAAGTACAAGAAGTACTAGTACAAATGCGAAATAAGTTACAAAGTGCAGACCTATGGCATCCTAATACATGGATATGCATGAATTAAGAATCCAATGATTACTATATAAGTTTTACATAAGAATAGCTGGTTTTTTACGGCCGGTTCGCAACTCCTGACGCCAACCTTCATCCTTTATCCTGGCTTGGGACATGCCATGCATGCAAACACACATAGACGGAGTTTAAAGGTGCTGTTGATGTTGATGTTGATGTTGATTACTATATAAGTTTTAACATGTACTATAAATGTTTCATGGCTGAAAAATAGAGTAGCATTGATTTCTGAGGAGATCAATATTGTTTTCATCTTTCAAATATTGTTGCATTGCCCATGGATAAATAGTCTAATTAATTAGACGAGTTGGTGCACAAATGTTTTTATACATTAAAATTGAAATTAGGAACGTTTATGTGCAACTTGTCTAGCAGGAAAAGCTAGATTGTAGAGTAATATCTGATGCTTTTGTATGATTGCTAATCACAGGTCCTTCATCAAGGGGCATCTACCTTAGGGAGGCTAGTGCCTGCCAACAATCTACGGAGGTGAGATCATTGATAAATTTGTTGTGCATTGTTGATCACAATGATTGAGTCAGGTCTTTTGAAACTTGTAGAATGAATTTAAGATGGGAAAACCAATTACTGATGACTTGCAATCTTATACAAATGATGAGAAATTGAATAGTTAACTATGCTACACTAGTTTACATCCTTAAGGAAAGAACATAAATTAGAGTCCGTAGCTATTCTGTTAGTAATAAATGGGTGAGGAATTGTGGGGTCTGCTTGATTCCTGTCTAACTTTTTTGTTTTGAAAACAATTTTCTAAAACAATTCTACAACATGTTGCAATCAATTTCTTATTTAAAATCTATTTTAAGTTTTGAAAGTTGTTTTGAAAACAAGTGTTTTAAAATAAATAAAAAACAGAAAGAACTGGGAGATGTCTTGTCATTCTCTTTTTCTATTTTCTTCAAATGCTTTGTTCAAGTGCTCAGGGTACAAATTCTTAGAAAATATAAATGTTCTCAAGGGACAAACACTTTCACATGTAGTAAAGGGACTAACAAACTTTAGAAAATATTTTTGAAAACAATAATAATGACATATTTGTATTTACAGTTGTTAATAACACAGTAATTCTAACTCCTAATTCAACCTGCATTAATTAGGAAATCTAATTATTTACAATGAATGGCCTGATTCCTGATATATTCAAGTGTTCAACATATAATTAGGAAACAATGATAATTAGCCTTACTCCCATCAAGTGCCCTCTGGAAGATATCAGCTACTTGTTCATTTTGTTTTCCAGTTCTAACATGCAGTAGGCAATGGGATAAGTCTTAGCTACATCTTTTTCTCAATTTGTATTGCTTTGGCGTATTTGGTTGGTAAAAAAAAAATGCTAAAATCTTGACTGGTGTTGGTTGTCTTGAGGTCATTTAGGATGAAGTATTTTTTCTGTGTTCATTGTGGTATTCTTCTCATGGTCTTTTGGGGGTTGATGTCTGGTCTATGGAGAGATTGACATGCTGTTTTGCATGTTTCTTGTTCTCAGTTTTCCTTTACCCCCTTTTGTTTTGGTTTTGTATCATAATAAATTCTTCATTTTTTTTCCTAACTCTTCTTGAATAAACTGGCAATTGACTTTTATGTGTTCTATTATTTTTTCACAATACTCTGGGTTTGAGACAATGTGAATGGTAACTTTTTTTTTTTTTTGATCAGCAAAGATAATTATATATATATATATAGAGAGAGAGAGATGAAAACACAGTACAAGGAGTACTGCTAAAAATACATCGTAGCAGCAACAAGAACAGAACAGAACAGAGGTGGCTTAAGATATGCATAAGCCAACAAAGTTCTGACTTTTTGCTAGGTCGAAACGAAAAAATACATGCTATACCCTCCCCTGAAAACCAAAACTGTCCCTCATATTACTCGACCAGTAATGAAAAGGGATATCAAATCCTAACTCTAGGTTTCTGAGCCAGGACCAGCAAAAAAAATATGGTGTCCTCCAACAGCTTCTGGCCATTAAAAACATGATTATGGAAGACAATCCTATTCCTATGGTGCCAAATACACCAAGTCAAAGCAATCCACCAAATTTGCCACCTATGTAGCCTGATACCACTTAGGTGACAGAAAGAGTGTTGTCGAAAATGATCTTTCGGGACAGTCGAATAGACCCCAACAATGTTTACCCATGACCTTGATTCCCACCATAGTGGCAAAATTTTATGACACCAAAGTTTCATACATAGTTGGCCCATGAATCCAATCTCAGAACGGGTGGGAATGGCAATTTAGATGGAGGAGGCCATTTATGGAGGGTGAAATTGCAACAGTGATCAAATTCATGGAGGAAATCCAGGGGTTGGTGGTGAATCTGCAGCAACCAGATTCGTGGGTTTGGTCGGGAGCACCAAGCGGGGTATACTCTGTGGAGAGCGCTTACAGATTTCTCACTAAGGCGGACACAAACCAACACCATGACGAGGTGTTTAAGCAGTTATGGAAGCTAAAAATCCCTTCAAAAGCTTCATGTTTTGCATGGAGATTATTGAAGGACAGATTACCCACAAAGCTGAATCTAAGGAGAAGGAATGTGGAGATCATTGACGCCTCATGTCCTTTCTGTAGAAGCCACGAGGAGGATGCGTCTCACTTATTTTTTACTTGTCCTAACATATTGCCGTTGTGGTGGGAATCAAGGGCATGGGTAAATATTGTAGGGGTGTACTCGGCAGCCCCGAAGGAACATTTTCATCAACATTCTTTCTGCCACATAAATGGAAACAGGCTACATAGATGGCGGATTTGGTGGATTGCTCTAACCTGGAGTACTTGGCATCATAGGAATAGAATCGTCTTCCATAATGATAGTTTTAATGGTCAGAAGCTGCTGGAGGATTCTATGTTTTTTTGCTGGTCTTGGCTCAAAAATTTGGAGCCAGGTTTTGATATTCCTTTCCATTACTGGTCAAGTAACATGAGGGAGAGCTTTGGTTTTCAGGGGAGGGTTTAGAATGTATTTTTTCCTTTTTGTTCTAGCTATTAGTCAGAACTCAGTTGGCTTTTTTCTTCTGTGTTTTAAGCCACCTAGGTTCTGCTCTTGTTCATGCTAGGTTGTATACACTGCAGTACTACTTGTACTGTATCTTTTCTATCTTACATATATATATATATATTATCTTTGCTGATAAAAAAAAAAAGGTAGTTGTCAATCTGTGATAGTGGTGCATAGTGGTTGACTCCAAAACTTTTTTAGTGGTATAATGCATAGCTGGAAGGAAGATTATAAAATAGTGAATTGTTATATTGAATTTCAAGTTAACAGCCATATGTCAAACTCAATTATAATCAATCACCCAATTAATTTGGTTGACTTATCATGGAATAAATTTTGACCCATATGGCTTCTCTGGTTGCTTTTACTTTTCAAAATTGTAATCTTTTCATCAGCTACTTGTAAATTTTATGGCAGTTGGGTCGTTTGTGATTTCAGTTAGTAATTCTTTTCTAACTTCTGGTCACACATATCTACAGTGGACAGTGCAAGTTAATCCAAAATTTCATGAAGATGCTGACAACTTCAAGGATTTGGTTCCATTTGAGGAGTGCATTGAATTACATTCTACAGAAGAGACAGTTGTCAAGGCCCCTGACTATCTATTGCTCACTTATAATGGTCGCACCTTCAAGTTAGTGTGCTTTACTTCACCATTATTTTCATTGTTTGCAACTTTGCATATATTGCCATAAGTTTACATTGAATGTGTTGCCAAAATAGTCTTTGCTGTTATCTAGTTTTTTGTTTGTTTGTGATAAACTGAAAATATTATGCTCCCGATTTTTGTTACTTCAACATTAATTTTTTAGACATATAGGGATGTTTATGTTAATCTAATTGTTTTAGTTCTGTGTCTTTAGCTTTATGTGTTAATATTTTAATTTTGTACAGCTGTAAAAGCTTGTGAAACTAGGTTTCTGATTTCTGAATAAAATTCATAGCAAAGTTTTCTGAACAAGATGCAAACACCTTTTTTCTTCTGAGTTTATCTCCTTATGTTAATTATTAGATGCATGGCTTCTGTGAGGAATTGAAATGATTGTGTTTGCCTTGCTTGTGTAATGTCAATCCTTCCTGCTTGAGTCAAAAGTCAAAACACTTCCATTGCATTTGTAAAGCAATTGATTTTCTGTTATCAGAATTTTGTGTTGTGGTCTGTTACACAATCAATAGCAGATCTAACCTTTTCATGGTACACTGTTACTTATATAATAATTTTGAAGTACACACATTGCAATCGTGCATGACCCAAATCGTGACTGTCACCTAACCAAGATGACCACAGGCTCATCCAAGCGAGCCTCGAACTTATCAATAAATAAAACCCATTTATCCAGAGAGTGAAAACAGGGGCTAAATTAAAATACAGTCCAAGTGAAATTTCCTAGAATTTCAACAAGATTCCTAGTAAAATTGGTTAAAATTTATAAGAAACTACAAAATTATGAGTGGGGACTCATTAAATATGGAGTGAGATGTACAAAATTTTGTGATTCTCGATAATAGTGTGTTGCTAACATTTCCCTTTCGGTGATGCTTCATTGATTTTTCACCTTTTCTAAAATAATGGTATACTTTTAAAAGTACTAGCTTATCAGACTTGTAAATATTAAGAAAACAGAAGTATTGAAATTTCCCATTCGAGCACTGTAACGGGCTCACCAATAAAACAATATCAGAATTGCTGGAGTAGAATACTAAGACAACTCTTTGCCATCATTAAAAAACGTATATCCACAATTTGGGTGAGCTTGCGACTGAGTAGTTACTAGTTTCTACCTACTGTAATTGACACAGGACAAGTGATGCATAAGCGTTATTGGCAAATAACTAATTCTTTAAGTAAAACGGTCTAAACCAAACCAATAGAAATCCCATTAAACTATAAAATAAACAGTCTAGCAAAAGTAGTTTACAACAAGTCCAACAAGACAATATGATGATTACAACTTCATCCTGAAGGAAAATTCACTAGATAGGACTAAAACAGACCTAGCATACAGCTCTTTTTTATTGGTTATTTTGATCGAGTTTCTCTTAAATAATGTTAATTTGTAGTTTTATTTTATTACACAACTTGTTTTCTTCCACTTGCAGTGTAGTGGTGGATCCTTCCAATCTTTCTGATGGTCTTCATTATTTTGAGGTCTATGGTATTGACTGCAAAGCTCCATGGCGTGGTCCTCTCTTCAGAATTCCAATCACCATAACAAAGCCCAAGGCCGTGACTAACCAGCCTCCACAAATTTCATTTTCAAAGATGTTGTTCCAGCCAGGTGTGCGTTAGTTGATTAAATTTATTTTCATACTTCTTTTTGCTGGTGTCCTACTAAGGTTTTAAATCTGGTATCTACATGTAACGCATAGCAACCAAAACTTTAAGCTATTGCCCAGTAGCCTTATTCTTTTTGCCTAGTATTGGATTTGTCTTAAATTATTTATCCCATATTCACATTGAATTCACAATTCTTCTGTATTTAGGTGTATGTAGCCCTAAATTCAATGCTTACTTTGAGACTTATGATGGAGATGCTCCAACTTATTTAGTTAGGCTATCTTTATACAGATCTCATTCATGTTTGTGAGTGCTAGTGTAGCATTGACCCAGTCCATATACTAATGCTAGCCCAACAAGTGAAGTGGATATACTTAATGAGTTTAACAATTTCAATTATTTTCTTTTTGTTTGTTGCTTCGCTAGGCCATATAGAAAGGAGATACATAGAAGTGCCGCATGGTGCATCTTGGGCTGAAGTAACGATGAAAACATCAGGTTTTGACACAGCACGGAGATTTTATGTGGATGCTGTTCAGGTACGATTTGAGGCTTGAAACTTTGTGAGATATTGGGCAGTCTTGTTGACATGTTTTCTATACCCAGCTGTGCCCACTGCAAAGACCTTTGAAATGGGAGACTTCTGTAAATTTTCCTTCTCCTGCTGCCAAAAGCTATGCCTTTAGGGTAGTAAGTGGTCAGACATTGGAACTAGTCATTTCTCAGTTTTGGTCAAGTGGCATAGGGAGTCATGAGACCGCGAATGTGGATTTCGAGGTACTAGAATTCTTATTTAAATGAACTTCCCCCTCTCCCAGATATTTGGAAAGATTTTGCCTTTTCTTTTTGTTAAATGCCTCTCAATTCCTTTATATCACCTTGCTTGTATTGTGTGATAATAGTTGATAATTTGCTATTTTTATATCTATATAACAGATCAGGAACTTAAATAGCAAATGTTAAAAGGTGAAGGCTGTAGATAAATCTCATGAGGAATAGACATATGATTTTTTTCTTCCGCTTGATCCAGTAGTTTTGTAGTTGTCCTTTCATATATTGCAGCCTCTGTAGCTTTTTATGAGTTGTGATTTCATTCTACATTGAATATACAATCCTGCTGTCTACATAAAATTTCAGGTTGTGTTTCACGGGATAAAGGTCAATCAAGAAGAAGTTATACTTGATGGTAGTGACGCACCAGTCAGGATTGAAACTGAAACTCTACTGGTATCTGAGGAACTTGCACCTGTGGCAATTCTAAACAAGGTTATCTTTTTAAAGCTCCTATTTCCCTTTTATTTATGCTATTCTGTCATGCTGTTAATTTGGAAACCAATGAGATTTACCTGTTCTCCTAATGTATATTAAACTTGCAGATTAGGGTCCCATATCGACCAATAGATTCTAAGATTATTGCACTTACAACAGATCGGGACAAACTTCCTTCTGGAAATCAGATTCTGGCACTGACTCTGACGTGAGTTATAAATTTTATTGTGTCATTTGTCTTTCGATAATTTGGATGGCCTTTTCTCAGTATTCTGATTTTGCAGTTACAAGATCAAATTGGAAGATGGAGCTCAAATAAAACCTCACATACCTTTGCTAAATGACCGGATATATGACACTAAATTTGAGTCTCAATTTTATATGATTTCTGACTCAAATAAGGTATATTAATATTTCATTTCCTTCTACCAAAAATGAATGAAATAGTTTACGTTAGAGATTCATTTTCTGAATCCTATGAATAATAAGTTGCATGTAAGTTGTGCTCATATATAGAAATGCTGAGTTTTATATTTGCTGTTTTTTTTCCCCAATTTTTTGCCTGACTGATTGTAATGCACTAGTACAAAGTAATGGGATTTATAACCTATTGGGTGAGAATGCACATGTTAATCAGTAATGGGCATTTGCCAGATGATATCTGTTTCTTAGGTGTATTCCAACATCTTTTCTATTTTGGTAGCTCTTTGCACATGTTAAGAAATGTTTTTTTCCAAGGAAATAATCCCATATTTTTAAAGCTCTTGTAGGAAGCTAGGAAAAAAATAAAATGACCATCTCTAAAATAAACATGTACTTCGTTTGCTTCATATATTTTATCTCATGATTTTTCTGTTCTGATTATAGCGTGTATACTCAAGTGGAGATGTCTATCCAAGCTCTTCTAATCTTCCCAAAGGAGAATATATTTTACAGTTATATTTGAGGTACATGTCTATTTCTGAGCATAAACCCTGGATGAGAATGTGCATACTTGTTTGTTCCCATCGGAGCTTAGTGTTGTTAAATAGCGGCCATGGCGCTGCCTTCACGGAATGGCGTGGCAGATTTTTTGCCAACTGCCATAGGCAATTTGTGAAGGGAGGCCCGCCATGGTGGCGCCATAAGGCGCAATGGTGTGTTTATATGGGGGGATTTTGGCATTCCGCCATGTTCCACCAACTGCCATTTATAACACTGGCAGCTTTCTATAGATGTGATGACATTACGGTGACTTTGTAAATTTTGAATTATATTTCAATTCATAGGTAGTGATTGAATGCTACTAGTGAACTAATAATGTTAAGAGGACTTGGAAGCTTGATTTAGTTATCTATACTTGTAATAACCAAGCTAGCATATCACAAGTGGAATATTTCTAGGTTCATAAAATATTTATACATAAAAGGGCATTCATTGTAGTCCCTCATTGATAGAACACCAATTGATCAGAATTATTAAATCACATAAAATACATGGAATAAAGCAGTATTTGTTACAGTCATAGACTCTTACAGATATTAGTCTCTGTCCAAAGTACAAGGAGACAGGACATCATATTCCCCCTTTTACACATTTAATAATATATGTCTACACAAAATTGTCAACATGACAATTATAGTTGAACATATTCTAATGATACATAACTGCTATTGACATTTATTATTACAGACTTTCTGATAATAAATTAGCTCCTACTCTACCCAAAACTGCCAACACGATAGTTATTATTACACTTATATCTAATAAAACACAACTGCTCGTGACAGTTGTTATTGGTTCCCATAATTTGCATTCATAATAGTTTATATTTTTTGTTTCAGGCATGACAATGTGCAGATTTTGGAAAAGATGAGGCATTTGGTGTTATTCATTGAGCGAAATTTGGAAGAGAAGGTAGTTTATCACATCAATTTTATGTATTCACAATGGTCAATTGCTGCTGAAGTCTAGAAGAGCTTTTCCATTATGATTGAAGGTTTTTGAATTAGCATTGATTATGTGACTCACGATAAAGATGGGGTCATGAGTCACCATAAATCTTATCAAGGGGAGAGTTTTGACAATATGATTAAACGGTATTTTACTAGTCTACTAGTATAATCACATGGCAGCTACAAAGATCAGATAATGCTGTTGGGTTAGACATGCCCAAATTGACGAACCTTTTGCCTGGAATTTTCAAAAACCAAAAGTATTTGTAATTTCTCCCTATAATTGATCCTTGTGTTCAAAAATAATTTGCCAACAGTGCTTCTGCTGTCTAGCTATAAAAATTCTGTGCACTCTACTAAAATTTAGATAATAAGTATTCTTTCTATTTATTCCTTTTCTTATTTATGTTTTCGTTTGTTTCCAGGATGTCATTCGGTTAAGCTTTTTCTCTCAACCCGATGGCCCGCTGATGGGAAATGGTTCCTTTAAGTCCTCATCACTAGTTCCAGGGTATGTGAGTATGTTTGTAGTCCTAACATGGTTTAAATGTCTTCTTGTGTTGTTGTGTTGATTTTTACTTATTGGTAGTATAAAAGAAGGAATATATCTCGGTCCACCACCAAAAGAAAAGCTTCCCAAGGTACATTGCTATCATTGTCAACCTTTCAGATATTGCCACTGACAGTAGTGACGGCAATTGTAAAATTTCTGCAGAATTCTCCACAAGGATCTGTTTTGCTAGGGGCAATTTCATATGGGAAGCTGTCCTTTGCTGGTCAGGGAGAGAATAAAAATCCCGAAAAGCACCCTGCATCATATCAGATTTCTTATATAGTTCCCCCAAATAAGGTTACTCTCTGCCTCATAAAGTTACCTGCCTTCATTTCTTGTTGTATGCTTTATGAAGTTAATTGCACATCCATACTCCTACGTGGCTGTTTTGAGCTAGTACTGGGCTTTGCTGTAGTTGAATCAACTATCATATAACATATGACTGATGTTAATGTCTAATTACGTATCTTTTGAAAGATTGATGAGGACAAGGGAAAAGGTTCTTCCTTATCTTCCAAGAAGAATGTTTCAGAACGTTTAAAAGAAGAGGTACTATGCTAGTTATACATCAGTACAAGAGCTTCCTTTTGGTTTTTATCCTATTTCCCGTTTTACTTATGGTTCAATATATGCTCTTTTTGCATCTTTTTTCTTCTTGAGGAAATTGCATTATTATCCATGTTCACATTGTTATACTTCAAAAATTGCATTATTTGAAACATTGGTAAATAACTGTGAACTAGGATGTCTGAAACAAGGTTAATTACGTAGAGGTGAAGTTTGTTAGTACACCTTATAGTGAATTTATTTTGTCATTGAAGTTCATTACCTTTCTTGGTTCCAATCAATGGCATTTTATGGAACATTTTCTATCTGTTGATTCTGTATTTCATAACATGTCTTCTAGAATATTCCTTTATCTTCAATATTAAATTATAAATTGGTAATTCACCATATTTTTTCTTAATAATTATAAAAAGGACGAGTCTTTCCTGATATGAGTGAATGGTGTATGTTTTTTTTTTTTTTTGGTAAAGTGATTCGTGTGTGTTTTAATGCCTTTAACATTTAAACAGAGCATGTATGTATATTGTGTAGTATACAAGTTAGGAAACAAATGATTGTAAATATCTTATGTACTATAATTATGCCTCAAATCTGTTATCATGATTTAGATTCCATTCTATGGATTTTAGAATGTTTCTCTTATGTCTTCCTGGTTCTTTAATTTTACTTGTCCATCAGGTAAGAGATGCAAAAATAAAAGTTCTAGCAAGCCTAAAACAAGAAACTGATGAAGAGCGCTTGCAGTGGAAAGAGCTATCTGCCTTGCTTAAAGTCAGTACAGAAAATTTACTCCGAATTTGTCTTTTGCCTTCATTTTATTTTTCTAGTACCATAATAATTGATTTATATTCTTTTGCAAGATTTTTTTTTCTTTTTGATGTTTTTCAAAATTGTAATTGGCTGTATATTTCTGATAAATGTATTCAGCTGTTTATTCTCCGCATTATAAATTAAATACACGAATGTTGTATTTCCTTGCAGTCAGAATATCCAAAGTACACTCCATTACTTGCAACGATTTTGGAAGGTTTAGTTTCTTGGAGTAATGTCAAAGACAAAATCCATCATGATGAAGAGGTACATTTTTTGGTGGAAGTAAATGTTTTTTGATTTCGCTTCATCTCTGTGAATTTCCATCATTTAACCCCCCCTCCCAACAACCCCAATATATATCACACATGTTCAAAAACTTGATGCGATTAAGGTTCACTTCTTTAGTTTTGGTGTTTCATTATTCTTTTGGATTCTCATTTTTTTTGTGTCATCCATTGCGATTTTTTTTTACCCCAACAGAGTGTCACAATCATAGGTTCCTCACTCTATAAAACAAGATAACAAAAAGATAGAAATATTGCAGATCTTCCTGGGTCTGCTTCATCCCTGCCCTAATAATACCCCAATTTGTTACTGAATAACTGGCTAAACTTTTTTTCACACTCCCATGGTCCTGCCTTTTTTATCATTTACCCCAGCAGATATGCACGCCTCAGTTCCAACCTTACTCCTACGTGCCACATATGCAGATTGGTTTCAGCTTAAATTTCCATCTCGACTCTTGGTTGCTTAATAATCCCATCATTGCTTCCTTAGTTATCTTAGTAATTGTTTAAGTCCTAACAGATTTATATGAAAAAATGATCCTATTGAAGTTTGTACTAGTTTGGTGTCGATAAAACTATGATTATCATGATTGCGATTTGCAGGTGGTTGGTGCAGCCAATGAGGTGATTAACAGTATTGACAGAGAAGAACTAGCAAAATTTTTTGCACTAAAAAATGATCCAGAAGATGAGGAAGCGGAGGTACTCAATCTTGTCTTCAATACTAGTACTTATTTCCGTCGCCCATTCTGAAATGGTTACTAAAGAATCAGAAGATATGCAGGAATCCTGTATGTTACTATATGCATGTAATCTATTAATACAGTTGGTACAGTAAATTAGGGAAGCAACTACAGATATTAATGAACTAATTGTAACTTATCAACTAATCACAGCTTATGTCTTGAGGACAGTTGTCCTGCAGCTAATTAATTAGCATGTTCTAAAACTAATTATTAATGCTAAATCTAACAGTTACACTTCCGTTGCACTTGTGATATCTGCAAAAATACTCATGGATACATCTATCATACACTTGCCCGTGTTATCTGTTTAATCAAGTATGGATATAGACCATAGGGATCTATTTGCAGATTATGAATTATGTTGACACACTTGGAAGTTCTCAAATAGTATAGGGAATTTGTTGAAAAGTCTCAAATAGTTAGAGTGCTATAGATTAATTTAACCTTTTAACAGTTGTTTAAGTGTAAACATTGTAAAAAGGATTATGGTGTAAATATTTTTATACACTGACTGTATCAAATGTTAACATTGTTCTTGGCTAAATTTATTATAGAAGTCAATTCTATCTATATGTTGATAAGTAAGTTCTGTACTACTTTCACACTGCATTGTGGTACTCCAGAATAAATTTCAAGAGATTTCTGTGATATTTTCAAGTGCACTCAGCATGCTGTTATTTGCATGTGTGAAAAAATAATATAGCTTATATTTACAAGAATAAAAAAGAATTGGACTATTTTCTACCAGTCTTGTGTTCCCAATGCTTCAAAAATTCCTGTTTCCAAAGCTATATATTGTTATCATTTCTATCAGTGGTTATTTGTAATTTGTTGGCATTTAATGATCCGTCATTCTCACTGTAGAATATGAGGAAAAAGATGGAGTTAACCCGAGACCAATTGGCAGATGCACTGTACCAAAAGGGGCTTGCGCTGGCAGAGATTGAGTCTTTAAAGGTTTGAGCTTTTTTTTTTGTTTTCTGATCAGGCTCTTTAAAGCAATTATTGTACATTTTCATCAATTATTTATAAAGTTTAATGACTATGCACTGATAGTGTAAAACATTGCCATCTATTCACAAATCATCGTTTGTATGACTTTTAGATAATTATTGTAAAAGTCAACAAATTTATCATGCATGGTAGTTTGCGATTGGATGAATGATTGAGTAAAACTATTTTACATTGTCGGTGTATGACCCTTTTTCTCTTATTTAAATACATGCTAAACAAAGTGAAAAATCATGCAGATGATATTACAAAAGTCTGTTGCCTTTGTCATGTTAGGTTAATAGAGAACTTGTTTTTATCCTAGTAGCTGTTTGAAGCAGTAGTGCTTGATCTTGTAAAATTATTAAAAATATATCCAAGAATGGGAAATATCCTTGTAAAGTGAGGTGACATTTAAGTGTTTTTCTCTTGTGCACAAACCACATGTATCATGCTGTAAATCATCTTGAGTTTAATTTATACGTACTGTTATTGTAAAATATTTTGAGAGTCATCCAATAGGAATTTCCCTGTGTTGCCACATCATGTTAATGAATAGGGTGGTGTGGTAAAATGACTAAATCTCATTGAATGTCTACGTAATTTTTTTCACTAACAGTGCATAAAATAAATGAAATTCATAATCTTTTGTGAAACTACAATTCTCATGAGCATGATATTAATGGATTTTGTTACCCTCATTTCACTTACAGTCTCCCTTGGTTAGTTGAGTTGAGTCATCTGCATTATTCTTCTGAAGAAAAAAATGCAGAGACCCTCCTTAAATGAGTCACATTTCCATTATGATAGTGGTAACATTTAATTATTTTTTTACCAATAAAAGTTGGCAGACTTGACTTGGTGTATATTGTCAAAGGACGTAGATAAGTCCCACACTTTGGCTGCCACAGAAGGGGCAAAAGAAGACATGGAAAATAAAAAATCTACGGATGGTCGCAGTCAAAGAGATTTGTTTGAAGAGAATTTTAAAGAACTGAAGAAATGGGTGAATGTGAAGTCAACTAAATATGGAATCCTTTTAGTAACTCGTGAGAGGCGAGCTCAAAGACTTGGGACAGCGTTGAAGGTATTTTGTTTTACAAGTCTGGCACTGGTTGCTGCATGTAACTCATCTATTTATTAATTACTAATTTACTAATAAATAATAATATCATATGACACTGGAGTGAGTGGAGTCTACTTGAGTATGTAGACTAGATAATCGATAATATTCTTTGATCCTCAGTGAGATTTGTCTTGAAGTATTCACGTATTATCTATGTTTTAAAACTTGACTAATTGTTGAATTAGCAAAGGTACATCTATGGTTTAACCATAGTTAAAATAGTGTAATTAAATATATATAATTTTATAAAATATTAAGCAATAAATTGATATATTAATGAATATATATTCATATTCCATAAAACAATGGACAGCCTTTTAAAACGATATCAACTAGTCCTTTGGAAAAAAAAGAGGAGAAAAAAGCTTGAAAGGATGTCATCTGGTTTTGAGCATTATATGAATTGGACACACAGCTTATTGGTTGTGGGTCAAATTGACCAGCCTGGTCAGTTTTTTTCATCATTGCATATTCTAACATGTGTGATTAATGAATAAAAGTCATAAAACTTGTGAGATAGATCATATTAACTTATAATGAGGCAATCTATAATCATGAAGTAACTCTTGCAAGTGTATTTATATTTTGATGATGATAGGTGATTGGGGAAAGGGACTTTTAGGAGATAAACCACCAAGCTACTTACTTCTGAACCTCTTCTCCCTTGATTCAGGTACTGTGTGACATAATTCAAGATGACGCAGAGCCTGCCAAGAAGAAATTCTATGAACTTAAGCTCTCTTTGCTTAATGAGATTGGATGGACACATTTGGCTGCATATGAGAGGCAATGGATGCATGTGCGTTTCCCTCCAAGCTTACCTCTTTTCTAGGACCTGCCCATCGGGAAGATGCTGGACAGCAATGTTAGGACTTTGGAACCACGTCCTTTTCCTCAATATTTATGTAACACTAGACCCTTTACGTGACCTATCCTTTATTTTTACGGACATCTTGGCCTAGGTATTTCGAACATGGCATGGGAACTTTGCCATGCCTTCAGTGTGGCTGCGACATAAGTGGCTTATTTATATTAATTTAATAATAACAGAATAAAGAGTTTTTCACTTGTCTTTTGTTGATTTTTGTTCTCTGTACTTTTTTTTAATAAAAAAAGTAAATTTAGAGGTCAGTGATTCTGATAACTATTGAATAGTTTACTTTGATATTCTATCATTTGTTCATTTAATGATTTATGTATGTCCTTTGGGGTTTACTGAAGAAAAACAAATAGGGATAAACTCCTTACACTATCCTTTGCCCAAATTTTCTTATGACCTTTTAGGCTTTCCCGTCCCTTAGGCTATGTATGTTTCAAACGACCCAAACAATACAGCACAAACGAAATTGAGGGCCGGTTGTTTGGTGCAGCTGATAAAGGTAACAAATGATTTTGAATTGAGTGGGACCCACTGTACTTAATTCTCTCTTCACAACTCTACAATATTTTCTCTATTTTTCACCTATTTCTCTTAAATCAATCAACAAAATATATTACTTTATTTAATTCTATTTCTTATTTTTTAGACTATCTTTCGTCTATTTTCATCTGTTCTATTTATCTTTTTTAAATCAAGCACAACCATATTACTGGATTATGATTGTTTTATCGGTTCTTCCTCTTAGAATCCTACCCACTAGCCAGTTGCAGCCTGTCTAGTTTATTATTGACACTACTGTTTCTTTCCCCTCAAGTAGCCATTGACATGATATCATTCTTCCCTCGAGTAAAGTCTGATATGGCGTGTTTGTCACTAAAATAATGTTAGAAATTCGCAAATTGTTTGAATGTCCTCAAAAGGTTCCCAAGAATTCTCATACCTCGGCAGTTTGTCCCACTGAGCAACTACTTCCATGAAGCTGCTGGTGTAGATTGTAGCTCTGAGGAATAGTTGAAACTTTGGAGGTTGTTGGCATGGGTTGATAGTTTGAATAGCTTCATGCTTTATGTAGAAGAACGAGTGAATTTGTGATCTTACAGTTAGGTCTAGCTTAAGCTTAGTGAATTTACTTTGTATTCTATAGTCGATACCTCAAATGGTTCCATTAGATCTGAGACTCAGTTTCTCATTTAATTAGCCGGCTACGTACTCCTTTTATCCCATAATAATCATCAAAGAAAAAAATAAATCATAGAATATTTATCATTTTAGTTTTCAATGTAGTGCATTAATTATTTTTTCACTTATATTTCTTATAATACTAACGATGAATAACAAAAACTAAAAATGAATTAATGACAATAAGATTAATTTTGTAAATTGCTATTCTTTTTCATTAGTTTATTAATTTTGTTTGTTTGTGAAAAGTAATCTAGGATGACAATTATAATAAGATGGAGGGAATATTTAATTTGCATGCCTATATAACAGTGTTTTGAAAATTGGACTTGCGATCTAAGTAGATAACCAGTTTTAGTGTCCGGGTTTAAATAAATAATTGAATTGGTCTTGAGAAAAATGGTAAAAGAATAAAAGAATTCATTCATAAATTGTTAAAATACCAGTTTGTAGTGAGCAAAAAATGTTTTTTTTGTGATGAGTAAAAAAAAATTTAAATGGTGTCATTTTGATTTTCAAAAAATCAAAATTTAATTTAGAGTATTTTTCATTTTATTTTTTATTTTAGATGTAAAATTGTTGTTATAATATTTAATTTGGATTTTATGTATTTTGAATGTTAACGAATTAAAAAAATGTTTTATTTATAGTTTTTAGTATTACAAAAAATATGATGTTATATTTGTTATATTATATTATAAATTATTAACAATAATTTAATCACTATTGGATGATAAACGGTCGTTTTAATGACCAGCTCAATTTTAAAAACATCTTTATAGAATTCCACAGGTGAGAATTCCACCTCTCTTCGTTTCAAACCAACTTGCAATTTTATTTTATTTGGCTGCCTTTGTTAGCTCTTGAAATCATAACTGTTACATTTTGTAATCAACAACATATCTACACCTCAATTTTTGTAAAAGAGTTTGCATATCCCTAAATGGTACGAGGGTCTCTACAAAAAAGGGTGTCACGTTAATCCTACACCATTTGTTTTTTTACTACACCATTTTCGTAATAATGGAATTTCCAAAATATCATTTGCTATTTTGCGCATTTTACTTCACATGGATCCACATAATTCATACGGATTGACGAATATGTAAGAACCTTACGAATTCGACAATCCATATGAATTTTTCTTTTACGAATTGACGAATCCGTAACCTTATGGATTGGACCAATCCATAACCTGAGCGTTAAAATTATAGTTGGAGTTTGACTCATGTGGATCAAACAAGATTATATTCCAATACTTTTTCGTCTTTAATTTGTGATGAAAACTTTTTTTTGAAGTGTGTTGGGAAGTTGACAATTTTTTCTTTTATTTGTACTGAAATGACATTGAATGATGATATATGGATGATGTTGATATATATATATATATATATTAATTATTATAAAGACTAAAATTAATTTATGTTGTGTGTACATTCTGATTAATATTTTTGTTTTGTCTATCATCTTGTTGTAGAAAGTCTGCATGCTATGTTTACATTGTACATTTTGAAGCATAATGGGAGAATATATAGAAAGTGACTGGTTTCCTGTTTCCCGCGTGGTAAGTGTATCAATCTAGCCAGCAAGATTTTCACGCACTAGATTTTCAAATTCAAGCTTTTCATGCATATATGCTTTCTTCAACGCCGCAGCAACTGACAATTATTTTATTTATTATTGGAATAGTATTACTGTTTAGATTACAACTGTGATGGATGCAGTATTGAATTTAAAAAACATCACCCTAACCCATACATATTTTTATGTTTTATTAATTCACTCTTTAATTATCAGTATATATATACCAAACTCGCTAATAAAAAAGTTGGATCAGTACGAGATTTCATTTAATAATATAAAATATATTAAAAAGTCAAAACAATGTAAACATTTGTAAAAAATAGCAGTGCATGTTGACATTGCAATATATTGTCCTTGAAGTAGATGACAAACATATTATATTATTAAATAATAAATGAGGAAAATAATGTATTGGATAAAGATTGTTAATTTCAAACTTATCATGGGTATGTAAAAAAAAAAAGAAACGGACAAAACATGATATATGTGTGGCGTGTAATGTATAGAAAGAGAGACATAAATAAGGGTGTAATAATGGAAAAGGATTATATACTAATGCTCTCGTGCGGGGTCCATGCAAGAGAAAGATATAGAAGTATTTAACTAGAATTGTCTCATTGATACAATTGAATGATATGCTAGCAAACAAATTTAATTAACATTCACTTTTTAAAATTGTGTTTGATGTTGATGTTGGAAAATTAATTTTATATTTTGCTACATAACAACATATTAAAAATATGAACTGTCTTATAATTCAAAAATCGAATTTTGATTTTTACATACATGTCAACTTCCTTTTCATAATTTTTTTAGCCACCAAAGAAAACAAAAGGCTTGGGGTCAATTGCTGCTCAACTACGTATATCATATCTTATACAGATAATTTGTGAAAAATAAAGAACAGTTGACTAGGTGAGAGAAACATGGAGAATAAACCAATTTTAAAACTAATCATTATTTTTTTCATATTTTACACTTATCTTGCAATCATGTTTATCTTTTTCCTATTTTTCTAGTAGGAGGCTACATATTACAGGAAATATTTAAGTCGAATACAGTTCTTATGAGCATTAATTTTATTTTTAAAATATTTAATATAATTATGAATCTAAAACTCCAACTTGATATCATTAGTAATTTAAATTAAACATTATATTTTTCCCATATTTTTTTCCACAACACTCATTTAGTCATTTTCTTTTAATATATATGTAAAATTCCTCTTCTTTTTTTCCCCCTACTTTTTCTGTTATGTTTCTACGCACAGCACCTCAAATTTTCACGTGTATTCTGAAGATATGATCTCTTCAAACCACAGTTTTCACGATAATGATAATTACTACTTTACTAGTTTCAATCATTTTGCTAATAAAATAAACCTAGGTGCCGCAAATATAGATCTCTAATAATATATCCATTTTATTGTGGTTTTCCTTCATTTCGGCCTTAGGTGTAACCTCGCTTTCATTTATTTCTCCGCGATTATTATTATTTGGTGAAGGTAAACTTGGAAAGAAGAACAAGTACACATGTACATGAGATTCAACATAACTTTTTGCCCTATTTTTTTTTTACTAATATTTAATTTCCTCCGTATTAATTTTCTAATTGAATATTGTTGACAAGTCATAAAAAGAAAGATGATTATGATATTGTCATTGAATAAGAGAGACAAAACTCAGCACATGACCACCCATGTATATAAATAAATATGTAAAAGATGAAAGTAAATATTTTGGGTTACGTCATACTCATCTAATTTTCTAATATCCAAAAACACTTTCTTACAATATTTTTATCCAAATATATTTAAAATGAATAAAAATATCAGAAAATAAAGAAAATAATTATCATGTCAAATTAAGAATTATAAAACTAATTTTAAATTAAATGATCAAAATAAAATTAACATAAAATATATAGAGAAATATTTTTTTCCTTATTTATTATTATTTAAAACTTTGTACATATATTAAAAAATAGTTTAAATATATTTTTTCTTGTGCGGATAGTGATGCAAGTTAACACAACATGCCAGCATAAATTACATTTATTGAATTATTAGCCTTTGAAGGTTAGCTGTGTGTGCTACATACAATAATCTTTTGTTTTGTTTAATGAATCTAAACAAGGTTGGTATAGTTGGTAAATAATAAAGTCATATTTTATAACGACACTTGAGTTTGTTTATGCTTTAGATGTGAGAATCTTTATAAATACTTGTTGATAAGAAAATTATCTCTTTAAATCTCCTCAAACTCAGTAATTTCTTTCTCATGCTTTGAAAATAACACTTATAATGAGATGATAATCATAGTAAATCAAACTAATAGGAGTTCACAAATAATATTATTTTCAATTCGACATGATAATTCGAAAAATCAACCATGATATCAACATTAAATTTAAAATAAGATTATATATGTATATATTTACACACCAATAAAAATCATATTAAAATGATCACAATTCATAAAATTTTGAATAAATAAAATATTTAAATAAATGACAACAAATCAATGCATTCAAATAAATATAATAGATACAACTTAGTGATTTCTAGAATCACAAAATTCAATTATTTATGTCCATTTATATTTTTTTTCTAATATATATATATATATATATATATAATTTTAATGAGATAAGTGTGAAAATATTAGTAAATATTTGGAAATAATTATATTTTTGTACTGTCCTTTATATTGACATATAAAATAGATATAGATATAAAATACTAATATAAATTTCTACATTCTACTTGATTACAATCTGGTCTAAAGTAAACAAAGTAAGATATAAACAATGTTATTTTACGACCATTATTCTCATATATTTAATAATAAAAACTAAAAAGCAAAGTTTATATGAAACACCATCATACGATTGTTCTTAGGTTTTGAATGATTGGTTCCATGGTCCAAAAAGGAAACAAACATTTCAAAATTAAATTTCTAAGTACTTATTATGTGCATCACGTCTTTGAAACACGGTTAAAGAAGGTTTGAAATTAGGGAGAGCGGTTCTTGATTTCTCTTCTTTCTTTATTTCTTACCCCGTATATATAAGGATTACTTTAAGATAACTTTATATATTTTTACCTATATACGACATCAATATGAAACAAAGAAAAAAAAAACATAAATCACGTACGTAGAATATGTACCCTAGTGTTGCAGTTTCCCTTTCACGCATGGACTATATTGCATTCGGCTTTTGAATATATTACATCTAATTATCGTGGACCGGATTATTGGACTAACAGCATATAATTTGGATGCCAGAACGTAATTTCACAAGAAATTACATAAGTCTTGAATTACTAATTGGTTCATGGTCCCAACTGATTTCTACTAGCTAGACACATAATTAAATATTATTAAATATTTTTCGTAAAATTAAAAACGTAATTCGTTGCAAATGAAATAAAGTTACCAAATGGGTCGAAGGGATTAGATAGCTATTAAGTTACTCAAAAACGAATATAGAGATAGCTAAATGTTTATGTTAATAGGATGAGACCATCAGACCATGCAATGGTGTTTTGGTAACAGGCATTGAGCGATGATGTTGACAGGATATCAGGTTTCTTTCCGACATCAACAATCACCGCAAAAGCTTCATCACACTAATTCGTGGAATAAACAAAAACTTGTGGGCTCTAAAGCTTGACAATTAGTATATCGGCATGCTATATATATACCAGTTTACCACGTAAGTAACTTGTATAGTTGATCCAAGTAGGGATATGTAATTCAAAATGTTGAGCATATATATATATATATATATATATATACGCTTATCGTACCCATCTTTGATATATACGATAATTTATTAATTCAAACTCTTAATTCTGAACAAATTCTTTCATGATTGGTGGCACTGTTACTATTCAGTCGACGAGAATTTATAAAATATTATTTTCTATTGTCTCGAATATAATTAAGTAACAATTTTTTTTATCTTTATATTAAATAATTAAAACTCAACTAATTTTATTTTATATAATAATATTATCTTTAAAATATATCCTTCATTTCATAAGGTCAAAGAATTTTTTATATTTGATATCAAATTTCAATAAAAAAATAATATAAAAAAGTTTATTTTTAATTGAAACTCACATAATTTAATGATTTTTTTTAAATAAGTATGCCATTTTTTCCCCTTATAATTGAGATGAAGAGGAATACTTATTTAACCCTACTGAAGTGAAGTATAATATTTTATAGAGTAATTGTAGAGAATATAAGCATATTGACCCAATTGCAAGCACTGCACCCTATTACTGATGGGATTAGAATGCGGGATGACTTCCCTTAACCTCCTCTCAAAGTCAATGGGTGCCAGAGAACTAACTTGAATTAGGAAATCAGTGTATGAAAGCGCGTAGGGCCAAATCTAGCTGGTGATTGGTGAAGTTGAGGTAAACAAGGGACAAGCTAAACTCTTGAGGCTTTCAATTGAGATAAAAAAACAATATCAACATTAGGGATCAGGTGGGGCAAATTTTGTCTGAATCTGAAGACAGAAAGATTGAGTTTTGGATTATATATATAGAGTCACTATACAGACATTGTATACATAGGATTGGAGACAGGGATTGCATTTTGTGGGTCCGAATAAACAACCTACCGAAGGAAATTACATTTGTGAATTGAAGATGGGTCAAGTTCCATTTAGAATTGAAATTGAAAATGGAATTGAAGACGAGTCATATATATTTCGTATTTAGAATCTAGGGTTTATTCAATTTTGAGATTGAGTCCATGCATGGAAAGACATCCGGGCCTGTGCAACATAATGGTAGCTAGGACTATAAAGAGTTTCAAATGAGCCTTTTTTGTTAAAAAAATTGGTCTTTTTCTAAACTAATAAAATATTTAATATTCACATGAAAGATCGACTACAAGATCTCATGCATAGCAGCGCACAGTGCTATCATTGAGCTGCAATCCTTGATAACACATATGCTTAATATACATATATTAATGACAAAAAATTTATTTTTTGGTGGGCCTGAAACAAGGGTTTGGGTCGCCTTACCCTTGAGCCGATCCTGAAAGGTGTTATAGGGTAATTTGTGTAAATAAATGGAGGGGAAATATTGGAGCCAATCTTCTTAGAAAAATTGTTGAAATCATAGTATGGATGCACCAATGAAACAAGTGTTTGAGAATAAAGCTGAAGACATAAAAAGTCACTAATTAAGGAGATTGAGACAAAAAAGACCTAAAACATAGTTTTTTAATCTACATTTATTGTTCATTAGAGATAATTCTATTTGAGTGAGTAGGATCACTACATTTTCTCTATTAGAGGTAATTCTATGCATAGTTATATATATATATTTTTACTCGAGTATAAGACATCTAATTAAATTGAAATAATTCAACATTATTTGATCGGCCTACTCATTGGTATAATTCTCATAAAGTCAACACAATGAAAGGGAGAAACTATTAGTAAGATTAACACTACAAAAAAAAAGCCTATTTCCGACAGCCCATTTCCCGCGGATGAGATTCCGTCAGAGATTTATGGTTTTCCCATGTATTTCGCTTCCGCCGCAAAATGTAATTAATCCCAAAATATAATTTATCGAACCCTACCCTCATCTGAGAAGAGCTTGCTTCCCCTTATGTTTGTGTGACTCACAACTCGGTGAAACTGTGCGCCTTCCTCCGTCGTAGCCCAGCCTCCGTCACAGGTACAGGTGTCCCTTTGTTTATCCCTTTCTTCCATTATCTCCAGTGGCATTCGTTTGAGCTTTCGACAGTCCGCATTCTTCTTTTGTTTTGAACAGGTACCCTGTTCAGTGACTGGAGCTTGTGTCGTCGTCTTTGCTGTCGTGTTCGATTTCCCGTTAGGTGAGTGTATTGTACCATCAATCTTCCTTGTGTTGGGTTTGGGGTTTTAAAACTGCTAGCAAAAGGGTTTTTTCTTTGGTTGTGTTTCTGTTCGTGTTTTGTGCATGTGGTGTGTGTTTTTCAGATAAGTTTGTGGTATTTGAAACTGATATTTCTCAGAACCAATGTTTCACCTTTATTTTGGCCTCGCACCGTTGTGATGGATACAAAAGCTAATTAGTTGAATGCATCAATACATAAATAGATGAAGACTTTCCCTCATCTTTGAGTGATAAAAATAACAAGCACAGGAAAATAACTTAATAGTATCTGCTCTGCTGTGAAACCTACTCTTCTATATACAGTTGACATTGTTCCTGTTTGTATCCTAATAATTTCTTGTCCTCGTAGAAGCTCAACCCAAGTGCCTATTTTTGACATCATAAATATTTAAAAACGAATTTTTTTTTAAAAAAAAGGCATTTCCGACGGATTTTTCCGTCGCTAATGTGCCACAGGTTGTTTCCGACGGATTTCTTCCGTCGCAAAATGTTCCCAAAGGTGCTGTAAGCCAAGAAATTTCCGACGGATTTTTTCCGTCGCAAAATATCCCATGGACTCTTTCCGACGGATATTTTTCCGTCGCAAAATATCCCATGGACTCTTTCCGACGGATATTTTTCCGTCGCAACATTTCCCATTGATGCTTTCCGACGGATATTTCCGTCGGTAATTACCGACGGACTACAATCCGTCGAATGCCTTTCCTACGCCCCTTTTACCGACCGTTTTCTGTCCGTCGTAAATCCGTCGGAAATATGCTGTTACCGACGGAAATATGCAGTTTGCGACGGAATTTTTCGGTCGGAAATCTCGATTTTTTTGTTAGTATAATATCATAATTTTAGTATTATAATTGAAATTATATATATGGATTTCGGTAGACACAAATGCTATTGCAAATGCAAGATTCTATATTTATTTATAGTTTCTGGTTATGTAGTGAAAAACATAAAATAACATGAAATTAAAATATAAATTCAGAAATGGGAAAGGATAATTAGATTACAAATAATTTTACCTTTTATGCAACATATAATTAATTACACTAACCATATGTTAAAAAAATATTAATACGTCTTGATATAAGTGAAATTGAATTTGAATTTCTTAAGTAAGATCTCCAATTCAAATCTTATTTATAAAAAGAAAACATGATTATAAGATGAAATTTTATTAAAAATGATAAGTTAAATTTTTTTAACAAATAATAGTCATTAATAAAGTGAATGAAAAATTTATATCAAACACATGCTTAAAAAAACTAACAAAATGTGAAAAAGCAAATATAAGTTTTTGTTTATATAAAATAACAATTAATTAATAGTATATATCCAGTTATATTCTCTTTAGGTTCCATAATCCTCCACAAATTAAAGAACAAGAAGTTGATGTTATTTGTATAAACGGCCCGTTGTCCTTTCAGGATCTACTTTGGAAATCATTAATTGTTACAATCATTAAATTTATTTTATATATTATCTTTTGCAAAATTTTCTTCGTAATAATAAAGACATTGAAAATGAATAGATCTAGCTAACTCTAGGGTGTGCCGCTAACAGCAATAGCCATTTTGATGATGGTGTCGAAGATAGCGCAACATTGTCAATATCACACTCTTGGTTAGCCAAAATTACCCATCATGTGAATGAAGACTTAACAATAGGTGAATTACACAGTTCCATTTTGCTTATTCGCACTGAATGTTTTACATCTTTTGAAGTTAGATCTTGACAAATGTGACAAAGACAACCGAAGGAACTGTTTATTTGGCTTCAAGTTCCACTCATTGCTAGCTAGCTTACTCATTTTGGATATGCAGATTGTCAAATTCAAAATCTTGTATTAGAAAGGTGCAAGATTTTGATTATATATGAGACAACCCATGTGTGAAATAAAGAAATCAAGTCCAAAAGATCATAGGCAATTTTATTCTTTCATGAATTATCCAAGAACAAAAAAGACAAGATCCTACAAAAATACTTGTATATAATTATTGGATAAATCCTGATATCTTCAAATTTCTTGAAATACTAAAATTTATTTAAGAGAAACTTTTCTTTTAACAGACCTTATTCCATACATATGGACTTGACTCTTGAGGATTTAATTCCCAAACACATAAAAAATACAAAATACTTTTACAATCAAAGTAATGATACACAAATATTTATAGTTTTTTAAATACCTAATCAATACCCATAATTTTTTTATCTCTCTCATCATGTCATATCATATATTTATAATACTTATGTTTATTTTCTCTTTTATCTTCTCTCATTAAGTATATAATAACACATTGGGTGTCCATAAATACTTTTCCTTTCAACTAAAGGGGCTGAACTATGAGATGAAGTCCATAGGTGGGCCTAAGGGAGAGCATGATAGAGGGTGCATGGTTATAACCTGGTGAAACTTTGAAACTAAATCTAGACAGGAGTAGGGTTAACACTATCTTATACTCCATAAAGCTCAAGTTCCTACCAACACACGTTCTCCCTCCAAAACCAAAAGGCAAGTACCCCATTTTGTGGTTACATCCACCATTGACGTCATTCATGAACCTCTCAGGTCTAAACTCGTTGACATCTTTTCCCCACAATGCCGGGTCATGGTGCATCGCCACAACATCGATCCACATGTTGGTCCCATTAGGCACTGTTAAGTTATCAACTTGAATGTCTTCTCTTGCTTGCCTTTGCACATTTGGTGCCGTTGGGTAGAGTCTTAGAACTTCATTCATCACCCACTTCATCTGCATGGCACACGAGCTCATGTTAATTTTTATTATATACAGAAGTAATTTATTTATTTATTTTGCAATATTAAAATTTTCCCTGGATTTTAGAATTTAATTATCGTCTCATGCTTCTCTTTTGTATGTTTTTCCTCGTGTTTATATTTAGTCGGCTAACAAAATTTGATTAGACCTTTGTAGCTCTTGGCGCTATGATACAAATAAAAGGAATAAAAAGAAATAACGAAGATTCAAAGTCAAATCATTGACCAAGTGCCATGTGTAAAGTGATATTTTGTTAATTTCATGCTACATACTCATACGTGCAGCCATAAAGTGCTGGTGCGGGTTTAGTGCCGAAGCATGA
Source organism: Glycine latifolia (assembly GCA_013407115.1). Classification (NCBI taxonomy): domain Eukaryota; kingdom Viridiplantae; phylum Streptophyta; class Magnoliopsida; order Fabales; family Fabaceae; genus Glycine; species Glycine latifolia. The sequence continues at coordinate 27,487,303 of CM023956.1, forward strand.
CATGCACAACTACGCAAACTTCAAATATAAATGTATTGTGGGCCATTAATATCTTGAGAGACCAATATACCCCACCTCAGAATCTTAGATATGAACATTGACCACGTAGTTGATGTGGTTCAACTAAAGATCAAAAGACGTACGTATTAAATGTAATTGGTAAAACACAATTTCAAATTCTATAGCTATTAATTTGATAGTAATTTTGAAATAACATAACATATCATTTTATTTTTCCATTACTTGTTTTTGAATTTATTTTCATATTTAATATACCAATTAACCTCTAATATATACAAGATTTGAATCTGACGATCTCATCCTTGCCATTAATGTTTTAAACATAGTCGTACAAGCAGTTGTATGAATTCTGGAATGTTAAACATAATTACATGTCCAAACATATGTGGTCAATAACGGTATATAGTCAAGGTGAGAATCCATATTAAGTCAATTAGACCCTTTCTCATTCTCTGCATGCGTAGGTCATCTAACCTAAGGACATATATAATTTATCAGTCTAAATAAACTTAATGGCATAGTAGTATAATTTTGGTGGTCAAAGATCATATATTCATATAGATGTGGTAGAAATTTTGCTAAGATATATCTTAAAACGCAAAACGAATTTAACCAAGCAAACGCTATACTTCCTCCCATTAATTATGAACATAACGTGTTTAATTATGATCTATGCATGAGTAAATGAGATTAAGTTTGTGTTACCTTTCTAAGCCCCGCAAGCACCTTGATATCAAGTTCTTTATCACCGACCACTTCTCTTATCTCATCTCTTAACTGGATTTGCCAATCTTCATGTATAGCTAGAAGCAACAAAGTCCATGAGATAGCCAATGCCGTTGTTTCATGGCCAGCAAAGAAGAAAGTCTTGCACTCATCCAACAAGTCTCTAGTGGTGAATGTCTTCCCTAACTTGCCATCACCTTGATGATTGTTTCCTTGCAACAACAATCCCAACAAGTCTTCTTCAGTTTGTCTACTGATTGGTTTCATACGAGATGTTATGACGGACAACAAGAGCTTGTCAATCTCTTTCCCAAGCTTCTTGGCCTCTAGGGTTTTCTTGACGTTGAAACACTTGCCAAATGGAACACCCACATATCTTGTTGTCTTAAAAAGTGTCATTTGTAGGGCACGTAGTTTTTCAGACACTTCCTTTGCATTTTTCCCCTTCATGCCAAAGCTTGTTTTTGCAATGATTTCTCCGGCCGTTTCTACAACCTCTCTTTCCACATCGATTTCGGGGTTGCCGGAGTTGATTTGTGCAATCCACCTATCTATCATTTGATTTGTAGACTCGGTCATCATGCTTGCCATTGCCTATATCATATTACACGATAAAAATATACATGTGTTAGAAGGATAAAAACATAACTTTATTTTTTTTCTTAACAATTGATGACACTCAAGACAACATCACGAAAACAAGTTTGTCCTTAAAATTTTTAATTAAATTAAAGAAGGAGATTTTGTGATGAACTCAAATGGAATTTGTTTGGAGAGGGCTAGTCATAGTAGGTTCCTACAAGGTGCTGTTACTTAAGTGGCTTTCTTTATTTAACTTTTTTGTGGCAAAGGAGTCTTAAAGTTAAACAACGAATTGGGTAATGTTTCTATATTTAGTATGTAAAGAATGAAGATCGAATCAAGGACAAACACTATTTAAAATTGTATACAAAACATTTCAAACTTCACCATGATGCCGTGTCGACAATTTTCGCTAGGATGCCACAATGGTCTAAATTGATTGTTGAAAATTAAAGTCATGCAACGATTGCAAGTTGAAACTAGGATTTAATTAACATGATTAAATATGTTCTCTAGGTTAGTAGTATATATGTCTTGCTAGAAAGAGAAAGAGATGATGAACCTTCAAATTAAGAGGAGAAAATGCTGGTGCTATAACATGTCGGTGACGAACCCATTCGTTGCCTTCAACCATAACCAAACCATTTCCAAACATAGGATCTCTGTCATGTCTAAACACTCTAGGTTTTCCCCATCTCTTGGCCAAGACCTCTGTGGACATTTTTTTCAAGAATTCTGGATCTGCAATGTACAAAAACGGTTCTGTACCAAGCCAATAGATAAACACCTTCCCTGTAGAAAAAAAATAAGAAAACAAGTCATACATGCATACATACACACATGTATACATACAAAGTACGTGTGTGTGTATATAAATAAATAAACGTGTATTTGAGTTCTAACTCAACGTTAAACTTTATGCAATAATTTATGGTATTCTTAGTTAAGGTGGGATACATTAAAAGATAATAATCCATATTATTTTACATATTAGAAACTAATTTACGTTATGTATGTTATGGAAATTAAGCATAAGCATACCGTGAGAGTTTTGCCAGCGAGAAAAATAGGGGAAGACAGTGGAGTGTATATCATGGGTGAGATTAGAGGACCCCAATGAAGAACTAACGCTATTTTTCCTTTTCATCTCTTGAATGTTTCCAACAGGAAAACTTGGGGGTGGCCCTCCAAATCCACATCTTTTAAGCTTAAGATGGTTTAGGATTGGTGAAACCCACCAAGAAAACGTTAGTTTCAAGAGCAAAAGAAGAGGTAAAATAGAAAAGAAGGCAAGTGCTGAGAACTCCATGATCTCTATCACAGTTTTTGGTTATATATATCTTTTAAGGTTTCAGAATTTAAGCTGTTAATAAATGCTACTAGCTCAAATTCTATGTGTTGGATATGCAAAAGCAAAGTGCAAAATGGGGGTTATTTATAGAGTGAGATGGTTGGGTAGCAGAAGCAAAAAATGCGTGGCTTTTGAGTTTTGACCAATGAAGAAGAAAGACTAAAGCAATGTTTGAACGTTTTCTACCTTTTAGACTGATATTGCGTTTCTCACTCTGTCCTTTCTAGACGCATCAGATTTGGTCGGAGTGCAAAATATTTTAGAATAATAATGGCATTTCATTTTCGTAAAATACTATTTCATTTCCTAGGCTTAAATAACTTTTGTTATTAATATAGAGTTGTTTTCATTTTAATTAGTTTTTTAGGACTTTTTTTTTTTGTACAGCAAAAAAAATCTATATATAGATATTTTTGCTTTAGTTATAAGTCTTTTTCATATTGGAATATTTTTATTTTAATCTTCAGTTTTTTATGAAAATATTATTTTTCTCCGATCTTTAATCACATTATCATCACTTAAGAAGAATAAAAAATAAAATGTACCAAAATAGTTATAAAAACTAAAACATAAAAATAATTAAAAAGACAAACAGAAATAGTTCTGCATCATAACAACTAAAACAGTATTTAAGTCTTAAATAAAATTTATCCTATAGCTACTTAAATAAAATTTTAATATTTTTTCATTTTTAAGAGAAAATTTTAAAATATTAAATCCTTAATAATACATTTTATGTAATATTATTCACGTAAAAGAATATTAAATTTAATATGGTCAATAATCCTTTACCGTAATTCTTAATAAAAAATATTATATATTTAATTACTGTTCTTGGGATAATGACTCACAAGCAAAGCCTAAAAATATCATTCAAACCATCAACTTTTTTTTTCTTCAATTTTTCGAAAAACATTATACACATCAAAATGTATGTATATCTATCTATTTCTTTATCTATCAATGTATTTATCAGGACTATGTAAAAAAGTCCATAAATCAAATCAAACAAAAAATTAAATCGAAGAAAATACAAAAAATCATACCATTTAAAATGGTTTTCAAACCAAACATACAATTCATACAATATGAATTTTTGTGTCTATCTCTCTCCATTATTAATGTGAAATAGAGAAATAAACACAAAAAAATATTGTACAAATTATTATTGTGCAAATAACATTTCTCTTATTTGAATTTGGATATAATGCACCATTTCTATATTAAAATTTAAGATAAAGTGTATTGGTTTTTAAAAATCAAATTTACAATAAAAAATTGGTTGAAACATGGTTCAAAACTGGTTTAGAATTGGTTCACCATAAACCAAACCTCTTTGTTAAATTGTAAACTAGTTTAGGACCTTCAGGTTAAAAACTAATTCATTAAAACCGTTTGGTTTAGTTTATTTGATTTTCTTTATAAAAAATGTACAACTCTACTATTTTATCTATCTATACGTGTAAGTGTGAGAAATTGGTCTAAGATGGTTAAAAAAATTGGTTTTTCAATAATAATAAAAAGGTTCAACTTTGAAAACCAATTGAAAATTGGTTTAGAACAGTTTAGAAATTGTTCACCAAAAACCAAACCACTTTGTCAAAGTACAAAACAATTTAGTTTAAAAACCAGTACATTGGAATATATATATATATATATATATATATATATATATATATATGTATATATATATATATATGTATCTGTGTGTGAGAGAGAAAGTTATTAACCTAGAGAAAGAGAAAGAGTCATTTTTATGAGTGAGAGTTGAGTAAATTTAAGCCATAGAACAATCTATATACATTGATAATCCAAATTAAAACTTTCTAAAATCATATGATAAGTTACATGATTTTGTTTTAAAATTATGTGTTATAAGTTTTGATTCTAACCATTCATCATGAGATTTGAGAAAAATAATTATTTAGTTTCATCACTATCAATTAAAATAAACCCTCTTTTTATGACCATAGTACAATTATACATAATCTAATGGTCTAAATTTATAAAGAGTTCTTATTAAAGCAACTAATATTGTTATAAAAAAGAATGAATATTATTAATTCTTATAAAAAAAATGTGTAAATCATGTGAATTTTTTAAAAACAAATGATCTCATCACTTAAAAAAATCTTCTACACTTTATCAATTCCATGCATTAATTATTTCACATATAACCTCAAAGTGACTTTATTTCACTATATTACATCCATATACTAATTTCATTAATTTAATATTTCTATTTCTTGTGTTATTAAAATTATTTAAAGGGTAAATAGTCATTTTTGTCATTGAATATGTAGAGCGCTGATAAATCTGTCTCCGAAAGATGAAAATTCAAAATTTTGTCTCTGAAAATGAAAAAGGTCTGACAAATTTATCTTTCCGTTAACTTTCGTATGTTATCCTTAAGCCTACGTGACACATTCAGGGAGGAATTTAGCAGCGCTCTACACATTCTAGGACAAATTTGGCAACTGTCTACCCAAAATATAATTTAATCTTCATATTCTCCCTTTTTTAATTATTGTAAACATAAAATTATAATAAACACTTAAAAATTAGAAAATCAAACATAAGTTAAAACAAACATAATAATAAGTATAATATTGATTAATAAACATAATTTGTATGTTACTCTAAAATTTCTATTATAACAACATTAGATAATAACAAAATCAAGTTAGGTCTTATTTTTTTCTAATGATTCATTTAATGATAGTGCATTTTAATTTGTTTGAGTCTCATATTTTGGGTAAAGTATTATCTCATATTTTTGCTTTGAAATTTCTAATGTGATATTACCTTATAAAAATATGAGACTGAAACAAAAAAGTACAGTCATTAAGTTAGTTCTTATAAAAAAATGAGATCAAACTTGATTTTGTTATTATCTAATGTTATAATAGAAATTTCAGAGTAACAAATAAATTATGCTTATTAATCAATATTATACTTATTATTATGTTTGTTTTAACTTTTGCTTACTTTTCTAATTTTTAAGTTTTATTATAATTTTATGCTTGATAATGATTAAAAAAGAGAAAATATGAAAATTAAATTGTATTTTGAGTAAAGAGTTGATAAACTTGTCCTTGAACGTGTTGGACGCTGACAAATTCACCCACGAATGTGTCACATAGACTCTTTCGATTAACGGTAACGGACGGAAATTAACAGATGAATAAATTTATTACACTTTTTTCACAGGAAAAAAAATTGAATTTTCATCTTTTGATGACGAATTTGTCACCACTTTATATATTTAGAGACGAAAACGACTATTTACTCTTATTTAAAACAAATTTCACAATTCATTAATACTCACACGCAGTCGTTAAATGAGAAAAATATATCAATGTAAAATATATATACGTGCCTATAAGATTACCTATGCACGCACATGCATGCAGTAGTTCAATTCTACTATATAACTTTAAAATGACAGATATGAGACATGAGAATATGCAATTGTCATTTTTTTCATCCAAATTTTTAGCTGGGTCGTCAGTCATTTGCTGGTCTCACAACTTCCAAAGGAATGATTGGCTTCCATATGCAGGGTTCGGTTTGTTTGTGGTAATCTAATTTTGTCGAGCATATATATATATGGTTCAATGCTGTGCAATTTGAAGTGTTCAATACCACATAAAGGCTGTACGTACTCTAGTAACTGATAAATATCATTTTACACCCAAACAAGTTGTCCCAACCTAAAAAGGTACGACAGATCATGAAATATTCGCCCATTCCTATTGCCCAAACTAAGACTAAATTAATATCACATTTTTTGTAAGCATATAATTCTGTTACCTCGTTTTGTATTAAAAAATACATATCCAAAGGAACATAGTTTGATTTGACTCAAAAATTAGTTTGGAATAAAAACAGTTTTAGGGTATACCATCCTCTTATGTGGTGTAGGGTGCACCACTTTTATCCATCATTAGATTCATCTAATCTTACTATTCTTATCTTACATATATTTTCAATACTAAATTTCTCCTCCTCCCATATTTTTTCCACCAGTCATCGCTAGAAGCAATTTTTGGTGACAACCTCGTCACCACTCACCATTGTCATTCCCCTCTTGTGACGACCTATCATCATACCACAAGCCATTGTAAATTGCGATAGAAGGTGATTTCCAATGGTGACACTATTTTTTTTTCTTCTTTTCTTCTTTTATTGTTTCTCTTCTTTCCCTCCCTAGATTTGCTCTAGAAGTCATCACCGTCACATACGATTTTTTGGCGACAATGCTTCTCTCTCTAAAATACGAAAACATCTCATAATATTTTGGTTAAAGTCTCCTCATGTTTTAGAGAGTGAAATGTCATTGTTGGAAATTGCCTTCAGTGACATCTTGTGGAGGTGAGTGGTGATAGGATAAGAATGGCGGGGTGGGTGGTGATGGTGTGTCGTAACCCAAAAATTGTTCTAATGATGAATGGTGGAGCAGATCCAAGAAGGAGGAAAATTTTTATGTGAAAGTTCTAAGATAAGATTGGTGAGATAAGACGAATATAATGGTGAAAAATAAATGGTGTACCCTACATCACATGTGAGGGTGGTACACCCTAGAACTTGTCTATGTTAAAATTGAAAAAGATGATACTACCTCCATTCTTAACCATAAGACTTTTAACTAATTCAATTTTTTTTAAATTGATTAATTTAGGTAATAGTCTTAAATTTATTAATAATTTGTATTATTTTCTAAAATTACTCTTAAAATTACTAGAACTCAATACTTTCTACATAATTAATATTTATTATATATGTGCTAGTAATTTTTTCCATTCATTGAAAGAGAGATAATGAATTTATCTTATTAATTTATAACTTTTATTGTAAAGTAAAGAAAGATGTTTTGGTAAAAAAAATAATTAATGCAAGAGACTACATGAAAAAAAACTTATAAAAAGGGATAAATATTTTTTTTAAAGTCTTATATTTAGGGACATAAGTAGTAGTATTTTATGTCCATGTGTGAGAGAAATATTCAATTTTTTTTCTATTTCATATATTTCTCATACAAAAACAAATTAACTATATAAATATTTTATAGTTATAATTGTCTTCAAATTGAAAAATATATTATCAACATATATAAATTAATAGTCTTTGGGGCTATTTTTAAATTATTTAAAATGTGTACACCCATATATTTTACAATGTCATCTAATATTAATTATGTATTGCCATGTATAATAAATTAATTGATTATTTTAATAATTATTTTAAAAGTCATATAAAATTAAGTTTTCTGATTAATTTAGTTGCTACATGTTTCAAACTGTAAGTCCTATCAAATCATTTAATTAATTTCTTCTAACATTTATTTTTAATTGACAACATAATCAACTAATTCAATATTTCATGAAACATTTTGGATAGTTAATTAACTTTTAGTAAAACTTGTTAGAAGTAACAAACGCAATAAACTAATTCAATATTTCATGAGCACAATAATTGGTTGTAAAGGACGTGATTTTGTTTTTTTAAGGAAAGGACGTGATCAAATTTGACTTGTTCTTTAATGATTATTTAACTAATACACTTAACATAAAACATTGAAAACGTTAACTACTACAGGATTGAATCACCCTCACTGGGGACAATGAGAAGAGTATAATAATGAGTAGTATGAAAAATACATGGATGTTGGAAGATTAAGGGTGTGTATGTTAAAATATCGATCTGGTTCAGCATAACTTAGGTTTAACTCAATTGAGACAAAAGATTTCCTTCTCCATTGGAAAGTGTGATTGTCAGTTTGCCACGTTTCAAATTGCATGCAGTCCAACACATACTGAATCACTTGAGGACCTGGTATGGTCTCACATATACACTTGAATGGGATTATCTGGTTATAGATCAAACTTGTTTTGTTTGACAACCATGATCTCTTTGGTTAATGAGAAAAAAACATAATTTTTCCTAGGGAACACATTTGATATATATGAGAGCTGTCCTACATATCTCAACAATCTTAGATCATAGAATTGGCTGATAGCTAAAAAGGAGGTTAATTATACAGATGTTATGTTGGGTTTTGATTCAAGTCTACACTTTAGGTGGAGCACTGTCATATCACAGATCATGTGAGGGGAAGCAATTATTTAGTATTTTGGTACCTACCACTGATATAGTCAAGTAAGTACCATAGAGTTTCGTAACAAGCTGCATGCTGTACATGATTCAAATTGGTTTGATGCATTGCTGCAGACCATACAGATATGTTATGCTGTACATGATTCAAATTAATTATAAAGTCAATTATAAAAAGTACACATGTAATAGAAAACTATATATAAGTAAACAAAGACGAGTTACAAAATTATATGTAATTAAATAGAAGGTTGATTGGTTGCGTTCTAGATATTAGATACTGTTCAAGCTATATAATTAGAGGCTGCGCCCTCTTTTGACGGTGCATTTTTCTCTCTCTTCTTAAAGCTTTTATGCAGTGTTTTAAAAACCGACCCGGTGATTGACTCGGTCAGGGTACTGGGTCATTGGGTCACTGGTCGAACCAGTGGGTCACTAATTGACCCGCATGACCCGGTCAGTGGTTGAACCGGTGGGTCACTGATTGACTCGCATGACCTAGTTAATGGTCGAACCGGTTAACCCGCATGACAATGTCTTAAAATATTTATAAAAAAATCACAAATTAATATTATTCCATAATTAGATACCAAAGTGTTAAAAAAATCATTATCCAAATTCAAACAAATAAATATCAAATATTACAAATATAAGCTAAAAATTATATTATATATATGTATATAACTAAAATTATTTGATTAAAAAAATTCATTCATAATTCTATACTGAAAAATCTAAAATAACAATTGAATTTGATAATATAAATAAAGTGTATTAATAATAAAAAAGACTGTAAATAGCAACTATCTATATTAAAACTCAAAGTTCATTTCGAAAATAAAATATGAAACTGCAGAAAGAAAAAAAGTAGGTACCAAAAGCAAATTAGGCCCAAATAACTAAATAAAAGAAACCTAGCGTCTCTTTTCTTCTTCCTTGGTTGCTGGCATTACTGGTGCGCCGTTTTTCTTTCCATTTCCATTGTTATTCTTATGAGCTTGGCATTGCTGGTGCGTCATTTTTCTTTCAGTTTCCATTGCTGTTCTTATGATTTGTTTTCTCCTTCTCTTCGCACTGGTGCCCCAACGTGGGTTCGCCACTGGTCATGAATCAATATCATTTTATCAGCACGGGTGTCACGGCGGCGCGACGAAGCTTGGACGGAGGTCACGACGGCGCGACACTGGACGGTTGGAGAGGAACGTTGCTGGAGTGTGGAATGCTGGACGGCGCGACAAAGGCTTGGAAGCCGGTTGGAAGCGGGCTGACGGGTCGGCGGGTCGACCACAACCCGGCCGAGTCGTACGGGCGGAAGCGGGCTGGAAGCATAGCCGATCCAAGCATGCACCCGACCCGGTCCAGTCTCCGGTTCACGGTCCAACCGGTCGGACCGGCCGGGTCGGTCCGAGTTTTAAAACAGTGCTTTTATGAATCAAAATAAAACCACCTTATGAGTCTTAATAAGATTGACAAAGTCATAATTGTTCTGTAATTTTTTCAACTTATTCACTTCATAAAGAAACTGACGTTAAACATTCTCTGAATTGTTTAATTAAACTTTAAAGTGTGAAATATCTTTATTCTGTCTACATTGACTTCACTGTCACCTAATGTTTGCAAAGAAAATGAAGCTAGTTAAAGAACCACTACTTTGATCTGAATTAGAAACCAAATTCATTCTTTCTTTCTTCCTTACTTTAATTCACTCATCATTATATCTTCAATTCTTTATAAAATAATTAAAATAATAATTTTATATCGTTACGCGCGATTGCATACGTACATGAATCGAAGAGTATAAGAAAAATTTAATTCAAACGAAGTAATTAGTGAGATTTGAATATGTTGAATTGGGTTTGAAAAAACTTTTCAATAACAAAACATAATCAACGAAAATCTAGTTCGCGCGAATCGGTTCAAGTTGTCAGATTAATTCTTTTTTCCCTAGCAAGCTAAAGAATATATTTCATAGAGATTTTTTTAAGAAAGTGGCCGGATGCAAGGGATAGCATCTATATGTTGCATATGCTCGAGTTATTTTGAAATTTAGTAATCCTCAACCTTTTTCCTTTTTTTAAGGGTTTATCTAAATGACCCTAAGTAAAAATGAGATTAAACAATCTCATCTTTGAATAACAAATATAATTTAGACAATTGTCTTATTATTATCATTAATGCTATGACTATTATATTTAATGCATCATCTTTGATTTCTCTTTCAATTCATATTATTTATGTGTAAAATTAAAATTTTATATTTGTTAATTAGAAGTTAATAATTAAAATTACAATAAAATTACACAATATGAAAATCTTAATAATTATTTTTTAATTCACTTTTGGTATATAGTTATTTTACAAATATAAACATTAGATAAATAATTTTGCAGGGCTGATGAGATTTTTTATGTTATGAGAAAACTGAAAAAAGTTGTAGTTTTGTAAATCATTTGAATTTTATCCTTATATTTTTTTTTTTGTAAAATCAATTATAATTTATTCATAGGTAAGATTTTTAAAAAATCACATTCAATAGAAATTAAAGCAAAATTATGGAACCTACTTTGTGACAATAAATTTAAATAGGATTTTAACAATTTTAAATTTGATAAGTTTCTTTTAGTGTATGCAAAAGTAACAACAATAATTAATATTATTTTATAAGTTATATATACAATAAGAAAACAATTAAGTGTTTTCAAATAATTTAATATCATAAAATTTGATTTTGATTCAATTGTTGAAGTTTGAATCATTAATATTATAATTTTTTATCAACACCTTAATTTTTTTATGTAGTTATGTTAACACTAATAGAAATGAAAGGGAATAATATATCATACTTTATCTTTTAAGTTCAACACTATACCTAAATTGTTGATTTTTTATTCTTCCCAAAATTGTGGACAGATTTTTGTTAAGTGGAAACATCATCGTTAGTTGACTAATTACTAGTAATTTTTTCCCTATAAGAAATTTACTAAAAAATATTTCATTTTTTATAATAAAATGGTTATATAATTTTAAAATTTTAATATTTATATAAACTAGATAAAAAAAGGTATCCATCTAAAAATGAGATTATAGGCGGTCACTCATCTTGATCGACTGTCATGCTGTAAACTATTATCTTTAGGTCTTAATATTAATTTCATCATTCCCTTTGGTTATTTACCGTGCATGGAGTTAGGATTGAGTTCTAGCAGCTGAACTCCTTCATGCAGTAGCTACAACCTACAGGTGCTGCAGTTGTGCACTGTGATCACGGGTCCAGTGGTGTCTCCAAGAGAAGTGTTAGGTAAATAATTAGGAACCTCATTCGTGGCAGTGTTAGGCAGAACAGCATCACAAGAAGGAACAACACAAGGAGATAGGAGTATATGTCCGTTAGTGGTAATAATTATAGGTATAAATATAGTAGGAGAGGGATTAGTAGCTATATCAAGAGGAGTTGCTACAGCACAATCAATGATGCATTAAAATTCCTATTTGATTGAAAGGGGAAGGTCAATTATTTACATTTAACTTCTCTAGTATACACTTAGTTTTTCATGATTAAGATCTCTCTCTATATATATACAATCCATTGCTACCTTTAGATCTAGAGTATCCAAGTATATGCTCCTTACAAGTTACAACTTCATTCAATGTCTATATTATGATTATGATTATGATTATGATTATGATTATGGTAAGTTTTAAGGCTTCAAACATCCATTAATATTGGTGCGGATATACGATAAAAATTAGCTTAAGTGTTGGAAGACCTAGCGGGGTAGAACCTAAGCATTCGGTAGGTACTGACCTAGCTTTCTAGGCTTCTAGTGCCTAAGATAGCGGTATTTTTTTGGCACCTTGACCCAAGGTAAGAAAATTAAGGGTTTTAACCACAATTCATTAGCCACAGTTTATAACTGTCAAACTAGAAATTAGTCCTAGTGAATAAGTACCAGTGGTTTTATCTTAAAAAATAGTTCCAGTGTTATATATGTTAAACCATAGTAACTACTAGGGATTTTATTTTCAGTTTTTCACTATTAGTAATGAATGAAACCAACCCATTAATTAATCTTTTCCCCTATACCTTATCCTCTCTCTCTACATTTGGTCAAATTAGCCATCAATACGTCTCAATCTCTCTGCCTTTCCCTCTCTCTTAGAACTTAGGTTATCTCAAAGACAGTCTAATATTTGATAGCTATGATAGTGGGGTGAACGTACAAGCACCAAATAATGTTGTCTAGCTTGGGGTTCTGTTTCGCATATTCTTCTCCTTTTTAGTTTTGGTTGCTTCTTTTGTTTATTGTAGAGGAGGTAAAGCTTCTTGTACCAGAACTCAATCATCTTTTAGCAAATTTGAGATCTAGAATTAACTTAGCTGCTGTATGTTTAATACGTAGCAAGACGGAGTCAACGGTACGCAAGTGAAACCCGTGCGTACCGTGCGAGAGAAATTACAACCTTGGATATGGACTTCATTTCTTTTTTTCTTTTTTTTTTTGTTGCCATTTACAAAAAAGCCCTTATCTTCCTCAGCATCTCCGATCGTACGGCACCAAGGACTGAGTCCCTTCTCTCTTATTCTCTGAGCCCCACCAGAACAACAGAACCATCGTCGTCGCCGCCGCCGCCGCCGCATCACAGCCTCTATAACACCGTCCACCATTTACCCTTTCCTTTCACCACCCTTACAACCGAGTCCCTTCTCTCTTCTCTCTCCGCGTTCCGGCACCGCACCCCCGTTGAGGCTGTACTTTGGTTGGAGGATGTGGTTTGGAGCGCGTTGTGGCTCTCCTTCATTATCACCATCGGGCATTCAACTTGTTCTTTGAACCCGATAGCCTGTCATGTGGCCGTTGGCCGCCGCTGGGGTTCTGCTTGTCGGTGTCATGCTCGTTGGTGTCGGCTCGATAGAGGTGAACCGTGCGGTGCGGTGGGAGGTGCACGGTGGGTCACAGAAGTCAGAACGCGGAGGTGTCGAGGAGGAACTCCGACATGGTGGGAGGGAGGGGACGGAGGCCGGTGTTGTCGCCGTCGTCCACCACTGTGTAGGCTCTTGAACAGTGGTAGAGGTAGAAGAAGGAAAGGGCAAATGGGAGAAAGCAAGCAGAGGTAAAGAAAAAAAAATAAAAAAATGGAGACCGTCTGATGAAAATTCAAACGAATCCAATGGCCACGGCTCGCTTTCGGACGATACGCACGGGTTTCACTTGCGTACCGTAGACTCCGTCATGTAGCAACCCGCCATATAGCCTTCAAAAAAAAAAAAACCGCCATATATACAAATCCTTGAGCTGTCACGAGCTATATACTTTCTTGCTTTTTACTTATAAAGAAAAAAAATTGAAAGTTTAAATTATATCAATATACAACTTAATAACCGTAGTAATTAATACAATAATTACCAATTAATGTAAACTCTAGTTGTTCATAACTCATACAAGTTGAACTAAGCCATAAAATTCCAATTTGTTACTTGTTAGTCTTAATTTATTTTTTTTTTGCAAAGAAAAAGAATTTATATTAATATTAAAAAAGGTTAGCATTTGTCACAAGGAGTGCCAAATCCAACCCTGCATTACACATTATAAACATGAAGCCCCAGCATAAAAAGGTTAGCATTTGTTACTTGTTACTTGTTAGTTACTACCTTGATGTTAGACAAAAATAGATTAATCATGCTTAATTTTGAGATTTAAGTTGCGGGAAAAAAAAAACCTTTTTTAGATTCTACCCAGAACTTAGGTACGTAATATCTTTAAAATACTTCAATTTAATTATCAATTAATGTAGCCTCTAGATGTTGATATTTAACTCATACAAGTTGAAAATTAAGTCATTAAGTTCCAATTTTGCTTTTACCTTGATCGATGTTAGGCAAATGGCTAATTTTAATTAGTTTTTGAGATTTAAGCTATACCTGTTTTAGCTTCTACCTAGAACGTTGGTTATCTCCAAATTGCTTAGACAAAATGCACTATTAGTGTTTCTTGAGCACTACTACGTATGCAAAGGAGAGAAAAAAAAAATACTTGTGCGTTTATTGATTTTTTTTAAGGCAAACTCTAGCTTATATTATAAGGTACCAGTGATACCAAAGTCAGAACATTACATATAAAGTACCCTCCTTTGGCTGATAAAAAAAACACATATAAAGCATCCTGGTTATGCACTATTATGCCAATAGGATAGCAAACTATTGAATAACCAAAGCAAATCACCATCTTTTCTACTGTAATGTATACATTATTGTGGTTTGTGTATGCTAACTGTATTGTTGTGAGCATTGATTCTTTCTATTTTCTCTTTGTTCAAGTTCAGTCACTATATATTCATATACTATTTGTTATTTGAAAAGGGTGGGAATTAATGTTGCTACATATTCAAATTTTATAATTCTTAAACCTTGATAATTTATCCGATATATGACTTATAAAATTACAAACTTAACTTCGTCCCAAATCTAAATATATATTATTAAAGGAAGTGTTCAATCACATTCTTTAAAAGCCTTTTTTCTTTCTTTCTTTCTATAAGGATAATTAGAATACAAAAGCTTGATGGTACACTAACAATTAATGTATATATAATACTTTTATGTATCAAGAAATATGACAATTCCTTTCTTTTCTGGTAACTACTAAGTTGCACGTTGTGAATCATGGCCTTTTGTAATTGGGTACTTTTGGTACCGTTTTATGAATATATTAACTTTGTTTATAAAAACAAAAAAAAAACTTTTCTGTATCAACAAAATTACTTGTAAACATGATGTATTATTTCGATAACATAGATATATGTTAATATTAATAATTTATTTTTTATTAACAAAAAGTATACTAATAAAGACAAATTTAAAGTCAAATCATATATATGGTAATTTTTGTTCGTGCTAGTTATAGGTGTGTCTAAATGTCGACACTTCTATAAATGACAATTTTTATGGCATGTGGTCGTCTTTTCACGTTGGAGGAAAGCTGAAAGCACTTTTACGAGACACTCTTTCTAATACTTTTTTTATTATTAATTAATTTCTATTAAAAGTTATATAATTGTATAAATTTTATATCTTATTTGTAGTTTATGATAAATTTAATCAATAAAAAATATTAAAAACATGTTAATAAATATATTACTAGCTAATATTTTTCAACACATGTTTGTTTTCGGCTGGTCAACATAGTTTTAAATGAGTCAAATTGTATTTTTTGAAGAATAAACATTTTCAATCCACACTAGTTTGTTGACGGGTGCTATGGCCCCATTAGTTCTATACCCGCCTCTCCTTTTATGATACCACATATTATTATCATTATCAGAGGAAAACAAACTGTCCAATCAATTTGTTGCCACGTTTCTCTGTCTAATAACACTAATAGTCCTCAACTTTCATTACATTTCTGAAAGAGTTTGACAAATATGTATTCTTACCGTATTAGTTAAAGAATTAAAATTAATATGTAAATAATAAAATAAAACAAATAAAATCATGACATATAATTTTTTTATAAAAATATATTTTATACTCTTTATTTCTTAATCACTTAGAACATTAATTAATATTTATCATTAAGAAAATAAGATCTCAGCCTTCACATTTCGTTTTTTTCCTATGTATCACTTTTGGTGACAATATATACTTGTGACTTGTGAGTGACTTCCTGTTGTGAAAATAGATTACATGTTCCGTGCAAGGATTGACACTTAATTTAAATATTGTCGGGTGTGAACATTTCACAAAGTAGAACAATTAATATAGAAAGTGCGTCCATATACCACGCTATGCTTAGGTTTTCACACGACACTATTGACTATCCTATCCTGAAATGACACACAAGAAAGTGAGGATACGCACTAGCATAACATGACAAATTCTACTAAGAGGCAAATTTTAAAAAATAATACTTTTTTAAATTAATATTTTGAAATTTGGAATAGTCATAATTTGGACGTATTTACTTTCTTGCTAATTTGGTAGTTAATATCTTTTTTTTTTTAAATCCGTCATTAATTTGATCGCTAACACTTTTTTTTACAGAATATTATATTTTTTTTAAATGTGTTGCGATCATAACATTATGATTTTTTAATTTTTTAAACTGAAATCATTTAAAAATTAACAATATAATTTTGGTAAATAGATATATAAAAAAAACATTACTTAATTTGGGTTAATTTTTTATTAATTTTGTTGTTTTTATAACTGAATTCCATAAAAAATGTTATCTATTTTTATTTTACGAAGCATTAATTTTCATGAAAATAACTTGTGTCTAGATACACTTTTTGAGTTTTTGATTTTGGTTTTCAAATTTTTTTAAGATTTGGGTCAAAATTCAATTTAATCTGTCGAAATTCATTACTGTATATAATTAAATATGTATATAATTTTTAATTCATTCATGATTGTTTAAGTTGATATATTTATTTTTACATCTTAATGTCTGCAAAAAAATTAGTCCAAATTTGTCCTTCAAACGGTCATAGCCCAAATTAGGTGTACAATATGTCCTTCAAACAATCATAACTTTTGATAAGAATGTCCGATGGAGATGTACTTTATGTTAAACCGCTCGAAATTAAGAGAAGTAATTAAAAATAAAAAATATCATTAAATTAACTAATTAAATAATTAAAAAAGTAGACAAATAGTCAATATTTGGATTTGCCTAATTTTGAGGCACTTAGAAGCGTTTTTTTGGAAAAAAAATAGTTGACCAAATCCCAAAATTAGGCATTCCTCTCTCAATTTCGAGCATTTTGATACAAACCATGCCTCAATCGGATATTCCTATCAAAAGTTATGATTGTTCGAAGTTTATGTACACTGCGTCTCAAATGACACGTGTTACAACCAGATGAAACACACCTAAATTGAGCGTGATTAAACTATCCCAAATTTTAAAATATTTTCCAAACAGCTCCAAATTTCAAATTATTTATTAAAAAAGTATTATTTTTAATAATTTGCCCTACTAAAATCTGATGTTAAATAACTATTCTTTAGAAACGGGACTTCCATTTTCTTTTTTCCTGCATTTAGAATATATATATATATATAATATAATATAATCAATTGACACAAAGGTGTCAAATTAAATTTTGACACCAAAATTTAATTAATCTATTTTGATTTAATCTAATAATTCACATTAATCATGTGTCCCTCACTAAAAATCTCACGTGACCCTTTCTCATTAATCCTCTCATTCAACATAATTTCCTTTTGTTCAACAAAATTAATCAACACGTACTCCTCCGTTTTTCTTTTGAAGGCACACGTACTCCTCCGTTATATATAAAGTTAAGTTGAAAATCAATAGCTATTAATTAAAACTTTAACTTTACAATAATCATTATTTTAATTTAATCTAATTTAACATTAATGAAGAATTAAATGACTCATATTAATATTCTTTATTATATAATTTATGCACATATTTAAAATATTTTTATGATAACATTTTACATAGTATTTTGTTATAAACAATTTTTGTTATTATGTAATTTAGCATAAAAAGTACAGTTTTCAGCAGTTATATATAAATGTCACTGCTGGCTTGTATGTGTACATTTAAGTCGTTAAGATAAGTATTCAGTTATGTATTTTTCCCAGCAATTCCAATGTGTACATTCAATTAAATATTTTATTATTAATTGTTTTAAAAATTAAAATTCATAAAAGAAAAGTAGAAATACTTTAGATTAAAGGTGAATGACTCTGAAAGTATAGATTGAGACTCGTAATAATAAAAAATCCTTTTTATACTAATATGTAATAAATAGATAGATGCTATGTGATATAGTTGATCGAAATTTGAAATTTCTTTTCGATGATTATATTGAATGAATTAGGCGAAATATTAGTTAAATACAATTTAAAACATTTTTACTAACAAATTTATTATTATCGACTGAAATTTATTGAAATGTTAATTTTGTTAATTTCATTTTTTATTAATTTAATGAACTTCCTTCATGATTTTATAGTCTTGGAAAAAAAAAAGGCTGAAGTTGTTGTTACACTTGTTGATTAAATCCAAGGCTTAAATACCTTTATATGCAAACTCCATAAGGTACCCTACAAAACATGCATGAAAATCTTATGCAAACCCCCTAAGGTGCCCTACAAAACATGCAATAGATATGAATCATATGGAAAACCCTCCAAGGTACCCAACAAAACTTGCAATAGACACATGGCGACATGGGAGATATGCAATCCCCACCACCAAAAGAGAGAGAGAGGGAGAGAGAGGGAGAGAGACAGAGGTTTCGTGA
This sequence comes from Glycine latifolia, assembly GCA_013407115.1. Taxonomy (NCBI): domain Eukaryota; kingdom Viridiplantae; phylum Streptophyta; class Magnoliopsida; order Fabales; family Fabaceae; genus Glycine; species Glycine latifolia. Next base: position 27,506,378 of record CM023956.1, read on the forward strand.
AATTCAATAGCGAGGCTGGCTAAAATTAACTCTTCCACAATAAATTGTTTATTTTATACACTTTTCTGTTGCCTCTCATTTGTTTTTCTACTTACTTGCCGCCCCTTTCTTCCTTCTCTTGCTCTTGGTCTTAGTGCACTCTCTTTTTCTTCACGGTCTTCCAATGCCAAAGGCTAATGATGATCCCCTTTGCAAAACGTGATCCATCTTACTTGGATTCAATGCAAATGCTTGTAAATCCTCTCAGCTCCCCCATTCTTCACACTAACATTCTAACCTTTGGATTTGTACTTGGCCATGTTCTTGGAATAGAGCACATGTGGTTGAAAATTGAAAATGTGGAAAGTTTACAGCCAGTGCAGATTATTTCATTCATAAAAGTCAATGTATATACCATAAATATTAACAAAGTAATCGTGCAAAATTTACCAATAAATGATAATTAAACTTAACTATATTAGTAGTAGTATTAAATATAAACTATATTAAATAATACGTTTGATAGAACATCATCAAATGCAAATATAAAATTCATAACATATTTTCAGAATGATATATAGTAAAGCTTTTTGTACAGAATTTAACAATCATATAAATATTAACTATACATTCTGCGTTCAAATGTTTACTTAAAATTACCCTTTATTGAGGAATGAACATGGAACTTTGTGATTTCTTTACCACTATATTCATTTTAACTTTGTTCAACAATATGGATGATAAACTTGAAATTAAACCAGAACGATATGTTTGACTTGTTGAGCAAGGGATCGGTCAGGTAATTGGTTTCAACGATCAACAAAATTGAATATATCCAATCCAGAGCTGAACTAGCTAGGTTAAAATCAGAGAGTATATATATATATATATATATATATATATATATATATATATATATATTCCACTTGCCCCATATCGTGCTGATGGATTACCATCTGCGCTCGTTGGACCACCGGCCTAGAAGCCCTGCATTGCTGAATTGAAACTGGCAGCAATATAATGTGTGCAAATATGGGAATAATGGAAAACTTTGTGTGGGGTGGGGATTAATGAAAAGGTCTTATTACGTACTTAGATAATTAATAAGAAATCAATAATGAAAAGGTCTTATTCAGGAGTGGTAAGTAACCTGTAACCTTTTCTAATGGGATGACTTCAGTGATCTGTCAAGTGTTATAAATATTGAAAACGTGCAAGCACTCCATTTCTACACATTTTACACAAGACGTTCAAATCAGTGCATTATCGCTTTATCACCATCATATCTCCAATGGTATGAGTCAGAATTAATTTTTTATTATTCGTTCGGAAACATGATATGTCCTTTTCAGATAGACAAGATACACAGGAACCTGACATAATGCATTTTTGTAAGTTCTGGGTAGAGTAGCTTGTTTTGTTGTAATTTATAGAGGTTAAGAGGAGAATTGCTAACCGGCTAGATCAACAAAAATATAAATGAAAAGGGTGTTAGTCCTTCAAAGATTTCGTTTTTATTTTAGCCATTGTCATTTTATTTTATTTTAATATGTTATCAAGTATTGACTTGTCATGTTATAAAAAATTCTATCAAGATAAAAATACATATTTTTTTATTTATTATAAGTTGTGCTTTTAAATTTATATTTGTTCAAAATAGTTTATGACATAAAATTAGTTTATCGAAAAGATTTAAAAACATAATTCATAAAAAAATAACATGTAAGTAATCTAACAAACTCCTGAATAACACGATAAGTTAATGAATTTTTATCATTGTTATGCCATCAATTAACAATGTTAGTTAATTAACATCAGAGATTAAAATCAAAGTATTAAATTTTACTATGACTAAAACAAAAAAACTCTAAAAAAATAAAATAAAATAAAAAATATACTGTTTTATTATATACTGTTTTATATGGACTAAAATGTAATTTAAGGCTTTTATTTTTTAATTTTTTTGTCTTGAATAAAATTTTAGTTCTCTATTTTATTAAATTTGTAATTTCGATCTCTCCATTTTAAATAGATTTAAAAATTATAGATTTGACAATAAGAAAAATAAAGTTGTATTTAAGTCTAATTATTTTTAAGACAAATAAAGATTCACTTTAGTTTAATACTACTTGGAGAGTAAGGTTGTTCTACTTTACTATTCAAACATCTTGAATTTGAATCTTGAAGCTACATTAAAAATAGTTTGAGTTTGGATTTGGTGTTACTTAGTCTTTAATTATATTTATTTTGTCATGTAAAAAATATATTTATATTAAATCAATATTATAACTAACTTCATTTTTATATTTATTTTAGTTTATTATTAATATAATATTAAAAATGTATATTTAATTATTATCTATTCATCTAATTTCATAAACTAATGTCATAACTTGTTTAGTTATTCATTTAATTTTAAAGTATTGCATTTTGATAAATCTATAAATAATATAATTTTTTTATACATTTAAAATTTTATAGTTAGAATTTTAGCTCTTTACACTTACATTTTCATTCAAATTGATCGTTTTCTCATCATTTTATAATTCATAGGGCTAATTCTAATTTCTGTAAATATTCTTTATCATTTTAATTATTTATGAATATTTTCTCATAGAACCAGAAGTAACAAGGTGCTAGGAGCACGGAACACCAGGCACTAGCTACGAATGTGTTTGGAAAAAAATTCCTCTCAAGGTGGACAATAGCAAATCCATGTGTTTTGGACTATTTTCTGAGAAATATTATAAAATAGCTCGAGGACTCAGTCAAAGAGACCCTTTGTGTCTAAGAAGATGATAATGTTTGGAGAAAAATAAATTCTTTAAACAGAGCTTAAAGATTGGAAAATAAAAGGAAAGTATCTAATTTTTTTTATATTCTAGTTTTTTAGAGATTTTTTTATATTCTTAATCTATGTAGTTTAGTTAAAGCTCTCTAGGTACTTAAGACTTTTTTTTATCAGAAAAAAGAATTATGTAAACACACTTAGTGTAATTTTAATTCCAAATAAAATCTTAACATCCTACTTCAGCACAGCTGCAAGCCTTCATTTTTTACGATCTTAATTCAAAAATCCCTTTCTCAATGAAGCCTTGTCCAATACTAAGCAACAGGAGTAACTGTCAATTGCTGATGTTTAACACGTGCCACTTTAAACTCATAAGCAACACGTCCATGGTTGAAATTTGCGGGGAGTAATTATTGTTTGGATTTTGTTTAATTTTCAATTTTGGTGGTATAACTTGCAGGACCAACGGGATTTGATTACAATCCATTTATTCATTTTTCAGTTTTATTTATTTTTCTTTTAACTTTTTAATTTATTATTTTATAAAATATTACATATCATTGGTAAATTTCGTACTCTATATTTTCGTAACATATAGCAGTAAGTGAAAGGGTATAAGAAATACCCAAACTTAATTACAAGAAGAAGGTACTAAGTTACAGTCAGAGAAAATGATAGCAAAAAACGCTATTTTCTCTGCATAACTAAGACCTTCAGACATGAAATTTTTTAACCCTCAACATCAAAATATAGTTCCCGCATCTTACAAACCCACATATACAAATATCAATTTCAACGAGCAGAACCAGACCCAGCAATGATAAACTAAGTTTGCAATTTCTAGATTTGATGAAGTAATTAAGTTTGCTGTTGCTAAATTGTTGTGCATGCAAAGAATGATCAAAGGCACTTGTTTTGTTAGATGACCAACTCCAAGAATTTAAGAGAGCAGAATCCCAGAGACTTCATATCTCCATTCCATTCGGAACAAGGTTGCATTCCTATGAATCCAAAGTTGCCAACTATAACAGCACACCAAATAGCTTTTAATTACCTTCTGAATAACCTGACTGATTAATGCCTCCAATATAGTTTGCATGAAGTGTTGTTGAGGCTTTTTGGTGCTATACCTTTTCGAAATCCTATGTATTTGGTGCTATAACTTGTTTTAATATTTAGTTTTTATATATTTTTATATGAAATTACCTCTACTTTAATTTTGTGTAATCTTAATAGTGGATTTACATACTGGATGACTTAAAAAAAACACGCACATGAGGAGACTGACAAGAAAAGTTGTTACTTAGTTTAAAATAAGATATTTTATTTTTGTGCGCAATGGTTACACTAAGACTAATTTGAACCTATATACTTTCTTACATACTACCTCAACCACCACTACTAGGTCAACTCTAATGATTTTAACATAAAATAGTTTATTTAGTATGTGTTGATAAAATGATTTTTTTTTTCTCTATTCACTTATTAACAAGCTAGATGAAAATTAGCAAGTGATTAGCAAATAAAAATACACTATCTTAGGTGCATTTGGTTAAGCTACCTGGAGTTTAGATTTACAAAAGCACAATTCTAATGTCCCCTCATAGACTTGATCACGAAAGTGATTCTTGGTCTCTCCTGACAGAGCCACAAGATTCTCAACCGCTCTCATTACTATGTAGCTGATTTATTAATAGACCAAACCATTCGACAGTAATATATGACCTAACATATTTCAGGTTCAATTCAGGCAAATGGAGACTTTTTTCATAAAATAAATTAAGTCAATATTATTATTGAAGTTTATTTATTTAAAATCTAATCTGGGCTATTAGAATTTTTTTATTATAAATTTAATAGGTTATAGTCTTTTTGAAAAATACAAATAAATATATATTTAATTATTGTTATTATTATTATATTAAATATTAAATTTGTTATAATATATCAAAAATTTGCATTTTTTTCTTATAAATTATAATGTAACTAAGAGGGGATATATTATGGTTAGAGGATATATAATCTGTATATTGTGTATGATTCATAAGAGGTATCGTCCCTTTCTCAGCTTCTATATCAACTACCGCGACAAGTTTCAGTTTCGTTCAGTGTTTTCTCTTTGTTTCGTATTTGTTTGGAGAAACTTCCTCGGATTCAAACGTGTGGTTGAGTTTAAAGCAATTTCAACTTTTTTGAGTCTAACAAGCAGCATCGAGACACTTACTGTAAAAGTCGCGTAGCGGTGGCCACAATGTCTAGGGGACAATGAATATTCTACACAGTGTCACTCGGCATTATCCAATCAGAAGTTTCATGAATTTTGGTCTGCAACAATTAGAATCTGAATTTGATTTGTTTTTGCATTTTTTGTGTGTTTGAGTGAGAGGGAGAGTTAGCGGAATTGTCATTTGGAGTTAAGTCATTGCTGGTTTTGTTCTGCATTTTCAATAAAGTTGGCCGTCTAACAGATGATTTTGCTGTGAACAAGGATGCTCGGGTTTTGATTAGGACCAGAGATATTATGCAACATGTCGATGAGTGTGATATAGTAAACATGCTAAAGGTAAAATATTATGACCTTTGACATGTAAATATACAATTTTTCCAAGTTTTGGAAAGAACGGATAATTGCTAGTTTCTTGTGTTGGGATATTTGACGACTTTTGGTAACCGATTAAGAAATGTGTTGATATTAATGTATACATATACAAATTCAAATTGAATGTAATAATTGATTAGTTTAATTAATTAGGACAATTTTCAAAATCCATTTTTGAAAAGCAAAGATGAAAATGTATATTAATAGAACTTGGTGACAGCGTACGTAGTGCAAAGACACCAAGCCAAAAGCAAAGAGTGATACTAAGATAAAACCAGCCAGCATACAGTTACAAAGCTTAAAACCTAGAAACACTCTGGTTTAAAACTACTACTGCTTCCTTAAAAAAAATCCCTTAACTATTTATACCATTCAAACATTTTAAGCCACAAAAAAGACGTGACCCATAAAATAAAACTTACTAACCAAAACTAAGCTAAGAAAAGCCCTGACAACAGAACCAAATCTGAGACCACGATCAAAACACACATCATAAAAGAACTCACAACAGAGTCAAACTCTGATTATAATTGTTGAATTGATCACTGCTAGAAAACATGGTTTGTGCTTATGAACTACATACTCTTTGTTATTGGATTCAACATCTTGCAGGAAAAATCTTTATGATCTCTCAGTTAAACTGCATCTTAATCTGTTAGTTCAAGTTAACATTTTTAGGTGCTTCTGCATATGTTAGCCATCCCATTTTGTGCCATATGACTTTCCCTGGAGCTTTGGACAATTTAGAATCAACCTTGTCAGCTTGGTATTGGAAATGTGTTTCTAGCATCTTTATTAATTAATAGGGGGTGGTTAAATGCTTATAAAGCTTTTTAATTTCTCTTCTACTGTTGCACTTAATTCTTAGAGTTGCAGGTTGTAGTTGGCTAACACATTATTTTAATATTTAAAATTTAGTTACCATCTGAAACCGGTACCTCTAGTTTTATCTAATTCCCTATGTAGTCTATTGTTGGCTATTGGCATTCAACAGTGGCAAAGCAGGTTAGTTATATTTCACAATAAGAAGCATAAACACTAACAAGAGTCACACTTCTAAATTACACCACATGAACACGGACGACTAAGTCTAAATTACAAAGACATGGGATGCATATTTATCCAAAACAGAGATTATTGTTTCAGTTTCTGATCGCTGAATTACTTCAAGTTTGTCTTTGAATCTGTGGACTATTTGATGTACTATCAAGTTTGTTCATATTCCTGCTTATTGTATGTTGAATGGGATGATCTCAAGCTTTTATAGTAATTAACATTCCTTTATTATCTGTTTTACCCAGAATGTGAAGGCCTCCTTTCGTAGAGGTACAGCTAGAGAGATGCTAGGTTACTACAAGGAAGCAATTGATGGTAAGATCTTTTCATTTTTCTGATATTTGTGTGCATCTTATCATTTCATTAAGAAAATTGAGGAATGTCAATGAGCAATCTGTAGTATTATTTACAAAAAAGCTATCAACAAACCATTAGTGTGGTTAACCACACATTTCCGTTTTCTTAGGTCTATTGTTTCCTATTTTTAAAACTATCTCCTGTTTTTGAAAATAAAAAATAAAAAACACTAAAAGAAATCTTTCAAAACATGAAAACTGTTTTAAAAACATTTTTTTCAGTTATTAAAATAAAAAAAACCAGGACATCTTTCAGATTTTTAGTTATATTAAATAGTGTTTTAAAAACTAAAAAAAACAATAAAACACACTCAGTCACACACTGGGTATATTAGGAATTAAATTTGTCCCAATGCCCATATATACTTGATTTCTGGTTTGTGCTTTAATTGTTCATTAAGATTGGACTGTTCCAGTGTATATATAGTATGAAATTTTTTGTGATAAAATTTGGGTTGTAATTTCTAATTAAACAAGTACATATTAACGGGGTACATAAATGTGTTCCAAACCTCATTTGAATTAACGGAAAAAAAGTTCCAAACATCAATTTTTCATTAGTTTTCTTCCTTTTTTTTAATCTTGGACAAGATTCATCCTCCAAACCTACAGCCTTACATTTCTCAAATTTTAATGCAGATTGAATCTAGTGAACTATTTCTTGAAGTGGTCGCTTTTCGTCCCTTCATTTTTAAAATTGTTTTTATTTTTATTTATTTTTATTTTGATCTCTACTTGGACCTGATACTGACAACATTGTTCTATTCAGTCAACAGAAAATCTTTGTCAAGCAAGTGTTTGAGTTGCAATAGACTGATAAAGGTAATTGCCAGACTACATATTCTTGGCTACTTGTTCTACTAAATATATGCACCTTAATTTCACTCATCATAATATGAGGAGTAACTAAATCATTTCTTATAAGCAGGTGCAAAGATTAATAGCAGGCTCACCCCATATATTGCTTGAAGTTGTATCCGGAGGATGAAAACAGTTCCATGTCCACAAAGAAACCTGTTGTTGTGGAGTTTTTTATGATGAGATAGTTTTCCCTGATCCTTCAGAGGCTTTTTTAGCTCGTGTGCAATATCATCCAGCTGTGAACTTGCCAAGATTAATTACCTACTGGATTCACCTTGCCTCTTCCCAGTATGTTACGTAGCAATTACCCTTGTTATCTGCAGCTTTCCTTTTTCCATGCTTTAGTTGAAAGAACTAGTAAATGCAGTACCTATTGAGGCTGCAAGTAAAAGGAGAAAAGGTGATACCAAAGATCATTCTTTAAGTCAATGGTTCACGAATTTCTCGTAAGCGGATGTGCTCTTACAGCTTGCAGCAGCTCGTAAGCTGGTATGTATGTGAATATTTTTATCATATTTAAAAGTATTTATTTGTGGATGTCAAAGATATTGTTAATATATTGTTGATGCCTTGATGATATATTTAATGAATCTGGGGCATGAATATTTAGAATGCACATCATAATGCAATGTTATAATAATAATAAATAACTGACAAGACTAAAGTATATGAAGTTATTTTCATCCAAATCACTGACCCTTGTCAGTATGCTAAAGTCTGTATTACAGTCCTTTTCCTTATATTTCCTTGATAAACCATTGATTGTGTGGGTTAGTGTTCACTTGTGTATTCCCATTATGATAGTAAATTACAAGGAGAAGATGAGAGAGGGGGTTGATCTTATTTTCTTGTTGGTTAAATTGCAAATATGTTTTATTCTTGAAGGATTTGAATGTTCTATCATCTCAATCTTATAAGGTACCAATTGACACTTATTTTGTGTTTCCAATAGATTAGGTTCAAGCTCATATTGCTAAACTCAGACGACAGATAAGCTTGATAGATGGACAAAATCAACAATTTAAATCTTCTTCAAGACTTATTTTCAGAACTTGGAAAACTTCGATTTATTTATGCGCGGCAGACCCAGAATGCTTACACTCTTGGTTACAAGAAATACTTTGCTGTCACTTTTTTTTATCTTATTTTATTGGCATATGTGAGAAAGGTCCATGAAAGTTGTTTAATCCACTAGTTATCATGTTAATAAAATATTTTTGGAGAACAAATTTGAAGTCGTGATGCACGTACTTTTATATTATATTTTAAGTAAAAATAAAATAATTTTAGATTTATATTTTACTTTTAATATATTATAAACAGTGAATTTATTTATAAATAAAAATATTATATTTTTAAATAATTAATTTAAAAACTTTTTAAGATGATTTTTTGAAAAATTGTCTTAGAAAATGAACTTTTTAAAATGATTTTTAGTAAAATCATCTTAACAAACATACATTCTAATTGGATTCTTTAAAAAAAAATCATCTTAAAACACTGTTTTTCAGAAAATTGTTTCTAAGACAATTATTTGAAAGAATTATATTAGAAATATTACTTTTCTTAATATTTAAAAAAATACATTATAAGAAGATTTCTTAAAAAACTGACATAAAAATTAAGATTTTAACATAATTTAAAAATTATTATGGAATGTGTATAAAGAATCAAAGTAGAAAACACTTTTTTTAGTGGATCTTTTAACCTCTGGTGAACTAACAAGCATCTACTCAAATAAAACAAAGCTAGACCACTAAGGACCATTGTTTTTTGTTTATGGTCCATGACCCATCGTTTGCATAACTTAAATAAATATAAAGACCTTACTTTTTCTTTTCTTTCTTTTTTTTTTCCCAAACAAAGACCATTTTCATAATGCTTTACGCGTTGTAAAATGTAGAGTTGTTATTCTAACACCCAATTTGGTATTGCCACCTCCATCCGTTTTTTTAAAATTATTTCCAAAATACCCTTTTAACTTAAATACATTTCTATTGTATAAACAATAAAATCACATTTCCATTATATATTTTATATAAAGAAGATGTATTTTTTGTTAGTTTTTTGCACCCTTTATATTGCAATAAATATGCAATTCCATTGTATATTATACACAACAAAAATATATTTCCATTTTATTATCAATCTTCATCACATTATATTGTGGAAACACATTTTTGTTACAACATAACAAAATCTTGTTTTAGTTATGTTTATGAACCAAAAATAAATTTTGTTTCCATATGGTCTATATACAATGTTTATTTCTTAATAATTATGTTAAAAAAATTAAAAAGGCTTGTAATGGATGTTTAGTATGGATAAATTGGATACTTAGCTATATTATGATTTATTTCGATTATTTTAAATATTATATTTTTGAAAATTGGATGTTTTAATTGTAAATTTTATCATTAGTTAATGTAATTGATGTTGTATTTGCTATGAATTTATTTCTTTAATGTTGTTAAATATTTATATTATGCGTATGTTGTATTTGGTTTATTGCATTTCTAAAGACAATGTTATTTAAACAGGTTGAACTGAAAGACGACTGTCTTATCTCATTAATCTCATTCGGTTGGTCTTTGCACTGTTCCAATGAAGCAAAACACTGGTCGAATCCTTATATTGATCGAATGAGGCTGTATACTAAACCCATGACCTTACGCACTAACCATGTCAATTTAGGAGACGATTAAAAAGTTTTGTGTGTTTCCTTTTTTATAATGCAATAAATACTATTTTGCACTGACCATGACTTGTATAAAAAAAATCAACGACATTAGTCAATATTTGTGTATTTTGTAGTTTGAATGGATATGATGTGCATGAATCGAATTAGTAAAAAACTTAGTCCAATAATTGTTTAACATTATCACAAATACAAAAACTAAATACTGAAACTTAATTAAAAGGATACTAGCAAGTCAAAAAGGGAAATGTAGAAACAAAAAACAAAGTCACATCACATGGTCAATCATTCCCACCAAAGTCAATCAGTCTGACCAAGCCGTCTCCTTTGTGTATCCCTTAATTGACTGATTCTGACAAACACGTTTCCCTACAAAGTCACACTACATGCCATGTGCAATAGGTGCTGTGTAGCATTGTACGCATCTGTGCCAGGGGTAGCCATATGCATGTCTAGCATGTGCTGCAACCCGTCGGCTATCCTTTCGCACATACCCTGAAACAATCATATAACATATCATGGTCATTATTTACTTTTATGCATACCTTTACTTATATTTATAAATAACAATGGTCGAGAACACTTTTACCACTGCATGTGGAGATGTGTCACTAACATCCGAAGGTCTTGCAACTGGATCTGGCACACCTGGTCTAACATCATCGTGCATAGAAGGTGGATCTTGCAAAGTAGTCGTGACACGCAATGAATGTCGACTCGGGTTCCTGGCCTCAGGCGGAGTCATAAATGGATGCAATATCCGATAGACCATTTCCATGTAACCAAGAGCATTGACTGGGATACGTGGCCAACTCTCCAATGGCTACAACATAATCAGAGAAGTGGGTCCATCGGTCGTCAACCTCTTCTATCGTGGGCGTAACAGACTGGTGCGATTGGAGGATTTGTTGAACATACCCAAATTGCCTAATGACTCGCTTGGGTAAATGTCTTACCATGTTTGGTCCCCATCTAAGGTACCCAGAAAACAAAGATATGATCTCGAAGTCCCTGTAGCATCGGTGTTCCCCGTAAGGCATCCAGCAAACGTCGTCCATTGTCAACCTATCTAACCGTCGATAGGTTGTAACTGGTAAAGACTTTGTGGCTTTCCATCGACATGCACAGGGTAACCTCTCATCGTACTACGCATTTGTTGTGACACTTCTAATGGTCAGGAAATGTTCATAGATCCAGCACTGCAATATGACATAAGCAATTAATTAAAACAACAATCATTATGTAAAGACAACATCATTTACTTCAAATGTCTTAACATTAATTACTTAAATGATGTATTGTAATTACCTGTAGCAATGAAATATATCCGACAAGGTGTTTCCTGTGATGCTTACATGCATAGTTTTAATTTTGATAGATGTGGACTAGTGTCGTTGCACCCCAACAATAACCTGCTAATTGGTCCAGATCGCGAAATGCGTCTAAGAATACCACACTAATGTGTGTGGCACTCTTGTTCATAAATGCTATGCAACCTACCAAATGCAGCAAATAAGCTTTGGCTGCTAAAACCCACTGCCTTGCAACACACTTCTCAACATATAATTCTTGAAGCCACGACAGTCGAACATATGCCCCGTGGCATTGTTCATTCTCAGCTTCAGCATCCTCAATTGTCACGTCCAACAACTCAAGCAGTAATGTAATTGCCTCCCCCACGTCAAGTACATCATATGTCTGGAAGGCTCCCATGATTGGGAGATGCAACAATGACGCAACATCATCCAAAGTAATGGTAACTTCTCCAATGGGCACGTGGAAGTTGCTGGTCTCTGGGTACCATCTCTCAACAAATGCAGATAACAATTCTCTGTCTCCGGTCTCGACCGAGCATGAAATCAACGGGCTTAACCCAGTAGTAGCGACCAATCCTTCAATCTCAGGTGCCGGGGGACCAAATTTGGCTACTTTACGTTCATGCGAAGCCAATTTTAACTCAGGACATTCCTGCAAGTAAGTTATTGTTAAAGGACATTCCATCTTCAAATATACCTTCATTTGTATCTAATTAAACATAAAATTACCTCTCCAGCCCAAACTCTAAGCGCCACGTGGTTAACATAGTCCTTCAGAATCGAACATTCTTCCAGGCCACCTGGAAAAGCTTCTGACTCACTACCAACGTCATCCGTCACATGAATATCAGGCTCCATATGTTCTTCCTGAGCAACTGATTCCTCAGCAACAGGACCAGTTACACGTCGTCTTCGTGCGGAAGTAGTAGGCCTACGACGTTAGTTGCCTTCCTCTGCATTATCATCATTATCACCTGGAAATACTCGTTCTCCAAGTCTCCCTACACCTGGGCTCAAACCTCTTGTTTTCACCATAATTTGTACCAAAAATTAAATGCTTAACACTACAACCAAATGCATGTAATATACAACTGACACAAACATCACCCAAAATCCTAACATTCAAAATATAGGGAAAACTTATGCAACCAAAACTTCACTTCTACATATAGATCAGTTGATCTGTTTGGACCATACAGATTACGCAATTCATATGGTCCATATGCATCAGCTGATCCGTATGGTCCATACGGATTGTGTAATCTGCATGAACCTCACGGATTAGCCAATTCGTAAGGTCCATACTGATTGTGTAATCCGTATGGAGCTTATGGATTGGTTAATCCGTGAGATCCATACGGATTACACAATCCATATGGACCTTCAGCCCATCTCGTCCCCATGAATGACCTCTCAGTAGCAGCGCTCACCTTCATGCACCAACAACCACCATGAACGGCGCGACCTGTTGCAGCTCTGGCGACCACCTACCATGACCAACTCGCACCACCAATGCCACAAAAGACAGCCTCTTAATGAAGTAGAAGACCAAACATGCGCACAAGTGGAAACAGAAACCAACAGTGCAGCTGTTAAAAAATTCAAAAAGCTTATTAAAAAAACAGAAGGTTATTTTTGGTAGTTCACTATTATAATATAGTGTATGAAGAAGTTTGTATAATGTATGAAGAAAAACCCCAAAAAATATTGTCATGCATACAAATCATTCTTGATATTTACATAAACATAATTTTCAGGCATCTCTCAATCCATTTCTTGGTCCTTATATGAATGAACACAACATTTGATTAACTTTTAAACCACCGAATCAAATAAAGTTAGTCAATAAGAAAAACTTGGAGACCAGTTAGAAGCACTTAGCTTCCAACAAGCCTGTGGTGTTAAAATATGTCAATTGGCCACAAGTCTTAAATTTGATGATTTAAAGTGTGTTTGGATAAGACAATTTAAAATTTTAAAGAATTATAAATTTTAAGAATTTCAAATGTTTTAAGTGAAATTCTTTTATTTTTCAAATTCTGTGTTTGGATAAAGAAATTAAATTTCTTCATTTTCAAAATTTGTATATAATAAATAATGGTAGAAGTACTTTTTTATTACAAAATTACATAAAAAAACCTCCACTTAGAAGATAATTGAAATTTTGATGATTATGAATCAGCTTAGGAATTCAAATAAAAAATAACAGAAGAAATTGAGAATATAATAATAATAATAATAAATAATAATAAATAAAAATGAATTTCATCAAGTAAAGAAATAAAATTTTTTGCACAAAGAGATGCGTGAGGTGGGAGTAGCTGATGTCGAAGTACTCGTGGAGTAGAGAGTGGTGCAATGGGGAGCTTCTACAGAAGAATTTTTTTTTTCAATTTCTCATATTTTAGAAGGAAATTAAAATTACACATTTTTACTTGTTTAAAATTATGTTTTAAAATTCCAAAATTTTAAATTTCTCATATAAAAACATCAAAACAATGAATTTTAGATTAAAACATTTTAAATTCTTTGATAAATTATTTTTCTCTGTTAAAATTCTTCATCCAAACACAACCTTAGAAAATAAAGGGAAAAAAAAAAACAAAATCGTATAGTGAATGAAAATGTTAATCATATAGCAATATGTCATCATCGAAAATAGACTATGCCTAGCTTCTCCCAAGCAGCATTATATGTTTGATCGCAACCTTCATCTGCCCTCAAAGGCAAATAATCTTCCTTTATCTTGTAGGTCCCCATAATTAATAACAAACTCCACTGCATATCAAAGGACCTATTGTTTATGCGTGTGTATAAGAGATTAAATAGACCTTTCAAAAGTTTACTCTGAATCTGAGATTCTAATATTCTAATTGATATATATATATATATATATATATATATATATATATATATGTATATATGTATATATATGATTTACTAACACACTTTTATTGTTCTTTTTAATTAAAGGTATTTGAAAGTCAAATTCAAAGAAGGATAGAAAGAATACGAGCAATTTATCCTCATTAATTTACCTTAAACTTGGGCTATATGTCTAATCCTCTTTATACCAAACAACATATAGGAATGTGAACCTCTTGAGGTTCCTCTCAACCACAAAATTGCACTAGCTCTTAGGAGGCAGTCACAACACCTTGGCTACACAAACACAACACAACACATCAATCACAACAGCAACACACAGATCTTGGGAGGTTTCAACCAACTTAAACAACTAAGTGGATTTATGTGAACTGCATAGAACACAATTCCTCACAAACTCTAACAAGAGTGGATTTTTTACTTGTGTAAGCTGTAGATGAACTGTATAGAAGTGTGCTATCTTTAAGCAAGAGTTTCATATATATCAAAATCCTTCTCCTTGATCAGAATCTCATAGATTCTTTAAGTACCTCAACAGAGGATTTTCGTTGTTTTTCTTATTAAGAAATAAGAGGAATTCCCTCCTTAAATTAAGAGATAAAATTATAGTTGTTGTAAGTCGTCTCACCAGTCTGGAAGTCTTCAGACTATTTGGTAAAACTTTGTAGTGTTTTTCTGTCAAGATATAACATTTTGAAGTCCCATTCTGATGCACCCTTCTAAGGGTGCCATTCTGATGTAACCTTCTGTTGGTGCCATTATGATACACTGTTCTGATGGAGTGTAACAATGAAGTTTTCTTAGATGATCTTATAGCTTTCTAAGTATTTTAATGGATTAACTGGATTGGACTACATACATTATATTTTTCTAAAACACATAATCAAATAAGTTAAGAATCACACAACCACTATAGACTTAAAGAATTTGTGTTATCGTCGGTACAAACATCTTTTAGATTTTATTAATTTGACAAAGTACTAAATACACACTTATTAATAAAAAAGATCTAGTTCAATTAAGTAAGGTAAGTGAACTATTTAAATTTTCTAATAATACTTTGATTTTCACGGATAAAAAAAATACACTTATTAATTAGACTTTAACCTAGTAAACATGTATACATAATAATTTTCACTAAAAAAATCACATGATTATATAAGATTTTTTTTAAAAAAAAATATAAATTTTAAATTATCAACTCAACTGTTTTTTTATTTACAAATTACAACCAAATATATCATCAACCCATATATAGAAGCTAGCATAAAGTTAAGAAAATTCAAACATTTGAACCGAATCTTAGGTTGGGTTTCCACGTCAATCTATGATCTGACTAAACCACGGTATCCTCAGTAAAACGATTTGTGAGCTAGGTTTAAATAAAATGATAGAGGATTTGGATCGTGAGTTGAGAGCCAAAAACTTCTTGTCGGCTATCATGTGCATTGGTGGGGAAGAGATATATAATTTGGTGGTTCTCATTAATAGATCTGTCTACCTTGGTCAAGAAACGCCAAGTGTTTCAATTGTGTTAGTAAAGCAACAAAGATCTTCGCACTTAATCAAGTGATCGATATTAATAGGAGTGAATATATATTTTTATTAGAGTGAAAATAGTATTAGCCAGTAGCCACAAATAGATTTTTAGTAAAGGGCAACTTTAAGATTTAAGTGTGGATTCGGTCCTACAATAAAGGAGTAAGGAATGTTGTAATTTCCTACTTTAGTCATCATCTCTATATTTTTTTTTTGCGGTATCTTTTTATTTTCTATTAATACGTTTAAATAAAAGACTAATGCTTCCATTCTCTCTTATGCGTACTTATAAACTATTAGAAATATTGTTATATTATCTTTTAAAAAATAGTTATATTTTTTTATTAATTTTTCTATAAATCTTCATTCTTTTGGTAGATAAAATTTAAAGAGATAGGATGCTATCTCAGTTCAAGAGAAAATGTCTCCAGAGTTAAAAAAAAAAAATCTATAAAAATATTTATACTTACATTTATCTTATTCTAATAAGACAAACAAAAATTTAAGCCTACAGCTTGTCAAATAGGAAATCATGTCTCTACTATATCTTAAAAATATAAAACACATCTAATACTTATATATAAAAAGAAAGAAAAAGATTAGTTGGAGGATATTTTAACCCAAGATTAATATTTTTTTTATTAATTTCCTTAAATAAATTAAATACTACACCTGGCCGGGTCCACACCAGTCTGTACATGTTCTTGTTTTTATTCTTAAATCACAATATTATTCCTTGAAGTATTAAGCAGAATAGACCTTTAGTATTTAATCAGCTGGATATATATCATGATTGATGCCTCCACAACGGCTCATAAAAATGAACCACACAAATCAAAAGTTGTTGAATCAATGCCTTAAATACAAGTTTTCTTGAGAAGTTTTTCTGCAAAAGAATATTCTACACTAATGTTAGATTATTATACACATGATTCACTACTACAAAAAAGGCCTACGATGACGGTTATTTTACCCATACAACGACGGTTGTTTGAGTGTCATTGTTATGGGTGTCATTGAAAATGGGTCATTTTCGATGACGGTTCTAAAAAACCGTCATCGTTTATAATTTTTTTTTTAAAAAAAAAAACAAACGAAGACGGTTATTTACAAAAAACCGTCATCGTATGTGCGGATACGATGACGGTTTTTTCTTAATAACCGTCATTGTTTGTATTTTATTTTCATTTAATTTTTTTTTTAAATAAAATACAAATGAAGACGGTTATTTACAGAAAACCGTCATCGTATGTGCGGATACGATGACGGTTTTTTCTTAATAACCGTCATTGTTTGTATTTTATTTTCAATTAATTTTTTTTAAAATTAAATACAAATGAAGACGGTTATTTATAGAAAACCGTCATCGTTTGTCTGGATACGATGACGGTTTTTCTTAATAACCGTCATTGTTTGTATTTAATTTAAAAAAAAATTAATTAGAAGATATGACAGTAAATCAGAATAATTACAAATATGCACATATTAGTTGTAGTTTTTCCCAGGAAATCAGAATTTTTCTGGTACAAATTTAGGAATCCAAGGAGTAGTGTTTAATTCAATCTTCAATAATTACAAGATAATGAAATATCAGCATTATTAAGTAAATTAACCATATGGGATAAACTACAAAGATTATAAAGTGGAAAAAGTTTACACCAATATCAAAATAAGTAAAATTGCACCTGAATTACTTCTTCATCCTCTGAAGCACACTTTGGAACCTTATCCTTTCCTAATATACAGATATGGGCCCCTGAAACAAGGTCACAAGCATGAACAGATCTTAAAATGAGTAATAAGTAATAACTAATAAGCATCAAAAGATGGCTCGGGCTCTGATTTCTTCTCCGTTGTTGGGCTATCAACCTTCAAAAAAATGAAATTTAAAGGTCATCAAGCAAATAAATACATGTGATAAGTCATGGATATAACAGTTTGCATTGAAGAACAAAGTTCTACCATCACTCTGCCCACACGCAAAAACAATCTAGCAAAGAGCTATGAGAGACTGTTTGATCTCCAGGATCAAATCACAGCAAAGTCCCCCCCCTCTCTCCCTCTCTTTACATAGCAAGTCTTATACCTACTTTGTAACACCACGGAGAAATTACTTAACAGAACTGCAATCCACAACCCCTATTCCCTCTAATTAAAAATATTAAGTTAATACAAGTCACTTAAACTTCTCAACCTCCCGTACACAACAATAAATTAGCAACAAATAATTTGGACAGGGAGTAATCAGTACCAACCATCCAGACTAAATGATGAGAAAGAAAACAAGAAATACTGTTCAGACTTAGCAGCCAATTCCCAAAACAAATACACATAATATGAATGCTAGCAACTAGCAAGCAATTTGTGCAATCTACAAATCAATTACAAGTAGTTTAAGAACAATTCACATGGTGTATCTTAACATTATTCCTACAAATAATTTGTTGTAGGTTTCAGACCACACAAAGTTCTCTCACCTAATGTTTGTGTAATGTCTTTGAATTTTGAGCTTAGCATCACTTTACATAATCCATGGCCTACTTTGATGTTTTAACCAGAAGAGAAACACAAGTACCAGTCTACCACAATGCCAAAGGCTTAATGGTAGTATTCAGATTTGCACTGTCGTGCCTTTCACTTTATTTATTTAAAAAACCATGTTTTTTTTCCTAATGCTCAATCTGTCAATATTATGTTACAAAAAGTGAGAGACTAGAGAGAGGAGAGAGAAATTGAGCTATTTGTTAGCGAATAACAGTTGGATAATCTTAATAGTCTAGACACATCCACAATTGAAAAAACACCAGATATGAACTCTCAACAGTCTCAAGGGTAATGTTTCCAACTAGAGTTGGTTTCACAAAATTTATACTCCCATTCACTCACTGAAGGTATAGTTATTTCAATCTACTATCCATTAAACCAACAAGTCACAAGGGGAGGAGGGAGTAAGTGAAGATTCTATAGAGGCACTAGAACAATGAAGATTACCTGCAATGCCAAACCATAGCCTCCATTCGCATCTTGTTCAAAGTAGAGTAACTGAAAAACCAGCCTTCAATATTTCAATCCAATACCATACTAACCAGTAGCAAAATCAAAACAGATGAACAGAGAAAGGAATTGTTATAATAAAGGCACAAGTGAACAAGTGATACCTTGAATTTGCTTTGTGCAGTTGAAGTAACTCTAACTACAATGCCTGACTCAGCTTGCTGCTCATTTATTGTCACACCAAAGAAATGAGCACTTTGCTTCTCTACCTGCAACAAATCGTGACATAAGTGGAACAAATACACCACCAAGAAGACTATTTGCTTCATCTATCAAGAGGAAATTAAGAACCTTTCCACTGACTGATGATCCAATTGGAAGGGGTCTGACTGTAACTGTTCCATTCAGAGCTTCTTCAAGAACATTAGCTGAAATGGTAGTCTTGATAGGGACACCCAGTTTGCTGTAACAAAATAGAATCAGAAACAAAGCAAAATAATTTTGAAAACAAATAGTCATGCAATAAAATGCACACCTGAATAAAGCTGCAAACATTGTGTTCACAGTCCCAAGATTAGATAAATCAATTTCCATGTCCATGCTATCAGCATCAAGGGCCTGATAAGTATAGGCAGAACATCTTAAAGAATGTTGCATTTCAAATAGAACTATATCATGAAGAATATCAATGCAAATGTCAAAAAGCTTTCAAGACATATGTATACAGATTATGATACATAATCGAGCCATTTACACCCATGAAAGGAGAAGAATACTGATGAAACTTAAATTCTCTGAGATAAATGACCAAAATTTCACAATTAACATGCATGAAACCAATTTTGGTTAAATAAACATAATGACTGCGGATATGCAATTCACTTGAATTCCAAGTTGCAGGCAGGCAATATGAATGATTTAATTCCTTTCCTGAGATGTAAATCTTAAGAACATAAGACAATCTGGCAGGTTTGGTTATAGATCACCAGAAAATTAAGATGTTCAAACATGCTCCCCATAAGAAACATAGCTAACTAGTCCAGCAATGCATTTCTTATCTGGTAGCTACTTTGACCAGCCCAATAATATTATCTTTCTTCCATGTCAAAAACCATATTTTTGTTTTCACACTATAGGAAGAGTTGAAAATGAAAAACAGAAAAAGGAGAGAAAACATGGAAAGGACAATAAGAAAGGGACCTCAAATCCAGCACTGTCATACTGCCTTCTTTTTTCTGGGTCAGACAAGATACTATAAGAATATGCAACCACTTTAAATAGCTCCTAAGCTTCAGGATTGCTGGCATTCTTGTCAGGGTGGTACCTGTCAATCGTATAGAGATGTGTAAAAAGATTCCAGACATGTATCATCACAATTGTCATTCTAAACCAGAAAACAAGTAAGCAAACTTCTCAATTCTACAAGACCAAAACAAAAAACTAACATAACTTATGGATAAATCTTTGTATTTCCTTAGATGCTTTTGGTGTGTTTCAAAAAACAGAATTAGAGTTCTGAATACCAGATGGCAGCGAGTAGTGGCTGACCCCATAAAACGCTATAGCAAGATAGCTGTTATTCTGGAATTTTTATAGTTTATTAATGTATATTGTATACATAAAAATTCTCCAAATTATTTTAAATACATGATGTTCATAATTAACAATAGAAAGTCATAGGTATCTTAAATCCCAACAAAAGTCAAATACAAGTTTCATAGATAGGAATCACCAATCATCATCTTCTGAATTCAAGTATTCTTTGTCATTTTCACTACTATTGCAGCTGTAGATTTCATTTTTAGAAATTAAAATCCCAAAAATATTGTGTGAGCAACCTCATTTACTTACAATTTAAAAACGAAATACAGTTTTTGAAAAATAGAAATCAAACACACCCTCAAGTCCCAGTTCTTATCTTCTGTTTTCACCTATAGGCTATAGCACACAAAATAAATAGCAGGTAAAGTTGGCTACTAAAAATCATATCTTTGGAACACGTTCAAGTGAAAACTGAAGTGGGGTATGCAAGAACAACAGCAAAAAGCCATTTGACAGTGGAGTGCATCTCTTCTCAGCGTTACTTGAAAGACCTAATGATAAGTTTTGTTCAGGCTTTTTGTCAAATAGGTTAGGTGCAGAGGAGTTTTGATGGATAATATGGTTCTTATTTTAACGCTCAGCAACATATGTTCTTGGTTATGGATCAATAACAGATATCAAGTGAATAAATTAGAGAGATGAAGACAACAAACCTTATGGATGAGGAGGCTTCATCTTGGTTGTTGTTTGGGCGAAGCAAAAATCCTTCAATCTGAGCTTTCTCCTCAAATGCCAGCACCATTCTTGAGTTTTCTGATCTGTGTTTTGGGAAAGCAAATAAAAAAAATAAAAAAATAGAAAGAAAGAAGAGATTGAGGGGAGCAGCTAAGGAGATGAAGAAGAAAGGAAAAAGAGAGAAAAAATGAAAAAGAAAAGAGAGAAAGACAGAATTTAAAAAAACTGTATTTGAAATCGGGTTCAACAATGACGGTTTTTTAATAACCGTCATCTTTATGATAAGCTGTCTTCTAAAGTTCCATTTAATTGCAAAAATGCCACCGCGTGACATACAAAGACGGTTATCAAACAACCGTCATCGATTGTGTGTCGTCGTAGGCCTTTTCTGTAGTAGTGATTACACGCGCAATAAACCAAAAATTAATTAAAATCGAAAGTATATATATATATATATATATATATATATATATATATTTAAACACTATTGTAATAATAAAGTATAGACGTACGTGTGCGCACTTGCTAGGTGTTGCTATTTAAGCGCAGCTATGAAGAGACAAGATAAAGCGCGCAATAGAAGAATGTTTCAGGTTCACATAATAAATACTAGTGAAAGCTACTTCAGTAATTTCACAAGGGCAAGTAAGCACACACATTGCGTACTCATCTACGTTTCATCATATCACACCAAGTGAATGTGAAGTGAAACAAACTTCACAGTGACATAACTGAGGCACCAATTGCCCCCACCCTTTATCTTTGTTATTCTATAAATCAGAAACCAACCCACAACTACTTTTTGGACCACACCACATACACAATACAAGCTCATCTGGTCCTGAATTTGAAGAAGAAGTAAGTTGTTTTGTGGTGGATGAGTAGTGGTGCCTTATTGTGGGTGGAGAGTTCCAAAGGGATCGCATTGATCTAATTCTTGTTGATGCCTGCACTTGCAATCTTGAATCTTGCATGCAATTCCTGGATTTAGGTTTGCTTCAAGGGGTTCACTTATTGGATCATGCGATCCCTTAGGAACTTTCCATCAACTCTAAACTCTCGTTGATCCATTTAAGGTAAAACTGAATCTTCTAATATATATGTGAAACTTTGAGTTTTTCATCTTCTTATTTTTTATTTATTGATAATTGTTAATTTGTTATTTTTGTTAAAAATCTTCTCCTACTGTGTCTAATAATTGTATATCTTACCATCTTGTATAAATTAATTGTGTAGATTTTAATTTTCTTGGTATGATTTTTAGACATGCATATAGATAATTAATGACTGTCATTCAAGTATCAGTTTCAAAGGTGGTGTCTTAATTTGTCTGTCTCTTTGATTTACTTTTTTTAGAATTATGCCTTTATAAGATTATTATTTTTTTGCTTATAGTAATTTTTTGTTCAAAATAGGCATGTTTGAAAGCAATTATTAGCCCATATACTATACTTTGCATATTAGGCTCAAGTCGAAATGTTATAGAATGAAATACAACAGCCAAGTTGATCAATCTGTTTTAGAGACATAAAAATATACTCTGTTCCAGTTGTAGTCATGAATGGTTGATATTCTTCTCTTATTCTTTTATTTTATTTGAATGGTTGATATTCTTAAGTACTTCTTTCTTAATCCATAGATTGGTTGTTGATTGCAACACAACCAACCATAATTTCAATGTCCTGAAGTTTTCAATGCCAGATCTCGATATTTTCCAAGCTCAAGTAAAATAAGACAAATTAACACATTTGAAATTGTCCATATTATATTTCACTTTCTTTCTTTAGTTCAGTCCATAATAAAGGAGTAAAATATATCATTTCACAAAAAATATCATCTCTTCATTCCATTAGAGTCGGGAAGAAGGGGGAAAAGGAATATTCATCTCCAATGTTTACAAAAGGAGTGTCACAAACATACGTTCTCTAACACAGTTTAAAAGTTTACTGAAATTTCTTAAAAATATGAAATCATCAGTGAAGTTCATTGAATTAAATGAGTAATACTTATATAATTTGATATTTTTAATGTTAGTCAATAGTAAAATATGTATTTGAAAGATTATGTTGAAAAATATTATGTGAGCACCAAGAGTATTTCTATACCAACATAATTAAATAAATGTTTCTAAAACCCATATAGCGAGTAGTTCTGTACATACAAAAGAATTTAATATGAAAAGGTCAATATCATTATATGTTGCAAGCATATAGATATCCCATAAGAAAAATAAATAAAATCCCTCGTCTTGAAGGATTGTTTTCATTCTATTTGTTCATTTGAAATCAATGAAAAAAAAAATAACAAAAGAAACGAAAAGGATAACATTTTGTTTGATAAACTGTAAAACTTTCGTGTTATTATTTTTTATAACATTTTAGCAAACATAATTAAATTAAGAATTTAATTTGCAAGTCATTATAAAAAATTACATTATTGACTAATACAAAGTTATCATTAGATTAATTTTTAAAATTATAATTATAAAAATTATTAATTTTATCTTACACAATTATTTATAATTAGATAATAATGTAAAAAAATTATATTATCATCACATACACAATTTATCTTAGATATTGGTGTCTTATATACTAGCTAAATGCTAATATTTTCAAAATACATATTATTGAAATAAGTTTTATCTCTTTTATTAAATAAAGCCTTTCAGTAAGGAAATAAAGTGATGAGCATGGTTGGGACCCTACTATTTGGACTTTGTTGATATATATATCCTTTTTCTTTTCGCTTTAACTTCTGAGCTTTAACATTCACACGAAGGACTAACAAGCACCTACGCTTTAAATGTCTTGTATATATATTCATTTTATGTAGAAGAAGATGAAACTCGAAAATTGTGAAATTTAGCTAAAAATATTCATTACTATTGCCAAGTTAATATAAAACTTATCGATCATGCAGTATGAATGTACAGCATTATTTATTTAATTTTTCTAATACAATTTTTATTTTATATTAATACAACTCTAACAAAACAACTTCTTAATTACTAGTTAATTACTACTTTTATATATATATATATATATATATATATAAACTAGTTAATTACTTCTGCTAGATAGCAGAAATTCTTTAATTCTACGAGAATTATATTCCTTAATTTCACGTGGTTTGCCTCGGTTGTTTGCCGCAGGTTTCAGTATATCCTTAGGAGTTGTCGATTGTCAAATCGTTGTAAATAACGGCGCTATATATAATTTTAGTATTTTGACGTTTTTAAATGAATTTCTTATTTATGATCATATATTTATAATTTTTAATTTCACTTTAGAAATTGAGTTTTTTTTTTTCGATATACAGGGAAAAAATTTAGAGCGTTTAGTTAACACACTATTAAAGATTAATACTATCAACAAGAGGTATATCTAAGTTATAGAGTGCGGGGACAGTTACTCCACAAGCTTTTTATTAACTTGTCATAATATAATGTATGTGAATACAAACTATAATTTAAAATACAATAAATAAAAAGTCAATAACATTACAAGTATGGTCTCCACACAATATATATTATCCTATAATTTAAATTTTATATTTATGATTGATATTCTTAATTAACTAAGTAAAAATAGTTTTTATAATTTTTAAGATAATTATTATAAAAGTTAATAAATTAATCATAAATAACGAATCGTGTAAGTAATGCATGTATATTATTTATTGAAATTTTTTAGTTGAATTTTCATTAAAAATAATAAATTTATTAACATGATAAGTGCCTAGTTAGAACAGTGGTTTAATTTAATCTGAGAGTGAGAACTGAATTGACGGCAGATTCCCCCTT
Source organism: Glycine latifolia (assembly GCA_013407115.1). Classification (NCBI taxonomy): domain Eukaryota; kingdom Viridiplantae; phylum Streptophyta; class Magnoliopsida; order Fabales; family Fabaceae; genus Glycine; species Glycine latifolia. The sequence goes on from CM023956.1 coordinate 27,531,535, forward strand.
TACTGTGAAAAAAAAAAATGTATTTGGAGGGTCCATATGTGATGAAAGAGTTGTACGAGATCTTTATCACATCAACCCCAAACATGAGTGGCCCAGTGGACAAGCCCATCAATCTAACATGTCGGTTGATAGCACTCGCATAAATTTTTGTTCCTTGCATCATGTCATATGTCTCCATTCTCCATTCTGTGCTTCCACTAACGATTAAACCTTATTGATTAGGGTTGAATGCATGATTTTTCAATGAATAAAATTAATTTTAAATTCTTGATTATAACAACTCACGTTCAGTCTATTGAATCAAATGGATTAGACTCTCGATATTATAAAGTTTATATTATAACATATAACAAATTAAAAATTGATTCTTTGCGTAAAATAAAGAAATCTAATTAATTATGCTTATTATGTTACTATATCATTTTTCCGGCGTGAAGTAACATCAAAATCAAAGTAACAAAGTTACTTGCATGTTACTCTAACCATAATTCCAGCTAAATCGAATATGGTCTCATGTTTTGTAAAACAATTTAGATCCCCTTAATTTATCAAAGTGTATCTGTCTTTCACACAAGTTTTTTCACTTTATTTTCCCCCAGAATCGATTGTTGTGTTAATCCTTTTATTCATTATGCTGTTATCATACTATTAAATTAGTCCGATCGATAATTACCATGTCGATCATTGTTAGTTTTGTTTCCACCATTGTTCGGAGTACATATATACTATTTACTTTATGATTAAACGTGTTACTTAAATTGCAGATAAAAACTCTTTATAATGAAGTACAATTATTTATAACTACAAAATTAAATTGAGTCAATTAAACACTCATCAAAGTCAGAAAAGCTTTACTTTAAGAACAGACAGGCTCATACCAATCATGGCGGTGGTTATAATTACACACATCAGCAACTGTAACAGATCTTGCACGGCCACAGAAAAAAAAAATGCCTGATGATGAACATCTGATAAACTCACTCAAGGTAGGTATATGTATTAATAGTGTAAAAGAGAGACTGAATATTAAGGATAAAAATATAAAATAATTGTTTTGTATTGGCAGAGTACACATATGCCCAAATGTAGATTCAAAGTTCAAACATTTTGGGCCTAGACCATCCGACCTAGTCACAGCCATCTGAATTGGATCGACCCCACCCCAAGGTTTGTGTTGCATCACTTGCATGCATTCACCTACTTTTAGAACATCCATGTAGCTTTTAAACTATGGCACAGTTGTTGTTATAGTTTTATCGTGATTTTTTGTATTGGAAAATACTATGGACAAATATAATTGATACAGTCATAATTAATTATTGTCATGTTGCAATTACAAAGACTCCTCAAAGAGTATGTTTAGTAAATCAAGATCAAGTAGAAATTGCAATGGCAAACTGTTTTTTAAAATCTTATTAGTCAGTGGTAAGTCACCCGCGTTTAAACTTTGTATAAACCCAAATTTAGTTATATCCAGATAATAGTATGTAATATTTGCCACTTTAGTGCTCTGTTTGGAAAATTGAGTGTCCAATTGTCTTTTTATACGTACCTACACAACACTCTTTGGCCAAATACTACTGTTCATGGAGGAATCTGTCCTGAAAGGAGTATAGAACCAGAAACAATATGCGTGGTGAAAAGTGGGATACGTACAATAGTGGGACTGTGACACTACGAGAAAAATCTATGCACCATTCATGTCCCTAAATTTATGAACAAAAGATTCAGGTGTCGTTTATTGAATTTGTTTTATATGTGAGTGTAAAGTCATATCCAATACTAAGTTTATGTTTATATAATTCTTTTTAACATAAATACTCTTTATTTACAACTGATAAAAATGTTATTACATTAATTTTTAAAATAAGCTAAATGAAGCATGTTTCATAAGAAATTAAATTTTACTGTATGTTCTGCTCGTGAGAAACAGAATGTACCCAGCAGGGTTTACTGAAATTTTACTATGGGATCAGGCTCTCTCTCTGAAGATGCTTATGGAGATGAAGCACCCCTAGGAAGATGATCACAATAGGAAACAACACTAGTGGCGTGCTGTGTGAATGAAAAAGAGAGTTAGAATTGTTGTGTACCTTTCACCATGACTGATGCTTTATTTATAAGATAATACCTGGATCCTGGTAGAATGGTGGTTGAGGCCCATTATCTTTGGCCGAGATATTTGAATATTCGTTCTATCTTTCTATTATAATATTTGTTATATCTTTTATCTCCTGATGGATAGGATATTGGGCTGTTAAGGATTTAAATATTTGAAATAAAGATAGTTGGACTTTATCCGTAACAGATGCCCCTCAGCCCAGTTATCTAACATTCTGGATGGCCGAGATGTATTAATGGATGAGCCCGAGTTATATCATACTTCATATCGAGGTGTTTTATTCTTGCTCGCTCAATGCCGAGATATGTATTCTTCAAACATTAGTGTGGAATGGTTTTCCAACTACGGCCGAGCTATAAAGTGTTCGTATCCTGTACAAATTCTGTGACCGTTATCAATCCGAGTTCCACTTAAGGGCCGAGATGTGTTTTTCTTGTGAAGAGAATTTCATAATCATGATCAGAGATCCCAGCTTCAAATCTTCTAGTGTGTTCTAAAATTCCTGTTTGAAGAGACGATGGGTTGTCTTGTTGTCTTTTCATTTCTTTTCCCATGCCCCCATCATGAGCTTGAAATTTTCTTTCTGTTTTGCCCCTTGTGTAGCATGAGAAAAGACATTTTTATCCTTAATGACTTATCACATTTTGGTGGTTACTTTTTCTGAAACGTTTCGTACATGGGTTTGGCGGTTATTTGCATTTTAGTTCCTTTAGGCTCCCTTGTGTCTTCATTATTCTCCTTTTGCTTTCTTGCGTCGTTTCTGTTCTCCCAAATCCTCTGCACCCTAATATCTTCTGAAGCTCCAAACTAATCGAAGGTTTCAGGTACTTACTTACATCTTCATTGCTGTAATAGATTGCATCAGTTTTCCTTTCTGTTTCCTACATTTGCTTTCCTTTCTTCTGCTCATTTCTTCATTTTTAGTCATTAGCATATTGTCCCCCTAGATTAAGCGTATCGCACTAGGGTTCTTGGCCTCCTGTCTTCCTTTTATTATTTGGTAATGGAACTTACTCCTGAAGAAGAAGCTTTTGTACGTAAAAACATTCCCCCAAAATCAGCATTTTGGTTCTGGGGTCTTCCAGTTTCTGATGAAGAAAAGAAAAAAGATTTGCTAAAAACTTCTTCAGGTTCCAGTAGTTCCAAAGCCAAACTTCCCAAACCTTCTAACCCTTCCAGGTTAAGCTTACCCCCACACTAGAAATCTAGGACACCCTTAGTAGAACCTAGGGCACCTTCTGTGGTTTCTTTGCATTCAAGTGTTGTTCCCTTAGGCTCCTCTGAAAAAGAGAGGGAACCAAGACAACAATTTGAAACTTGATTCGAACCCTGCTCCAAATGTTTAGACGAATTTTTATATTTAGCAAGTATTAACCACGATAGACGAGCCGAGGCTGTGCTTGATGCATGTCGGCATAACTCGGTCATTATTCAAAAACCTCCCCTAAACAAACACGAGAGTAGAATCTCGGCTACTCCGAATTCTGAGACCGAGGTGCCGAGTACTGATAAAACTACCTCGGCATTGGTTCGAGCTCCCTCAGATCTTGATTTTTGTCGAAGGACTATTCTTCCAGGTACTTACTGATTACTACTTTTATTTTGTCTTAGGTAATTATGGATTCATCTCTTGTGGAAGTTGTTGAGGAATCTCCCTCTGCCGGGTCTCAATCCCAAATCATACCTCCTGCCCTAACCACTAAATACCCCTGGGTTACTCATGAGGTGTTACGCACTACCTCGGTCTTAGATTCCGAGAGTGTTGCCACACTTCTTGTCGGGGTTGAAGAGGGTTTTAGCATTTGTGTTCCCCACCTGGGTGAGCCTATTTGCTCTGCCCGGGAAGGGGATGGTCCCGAATTCTTTTTCTTCCATAGGGACGTAGTAACCCGTTTAGGAGTCCAATTTCCTTTCACTGATTTCCAAATGCGAGTGTTAGATCACTTACGCGTCGCCCCTTCTCAACTTCACCCCAATAGCTGAGCTTTTATGCAAGCCTTTGAATTTTTATGCTGGAAATTAGAGGTTCCTTGCACACATTCTTTATTTTTTTATTTCTTCACTATTCATGTTGGCCGATCAGGTAAGGAACCCGCCGATAGGAAAGGGTGGGTGTCCTTCCGAGGCCGCAATGACCGTGGTCACACCGACCATCGGCTTTTTTCTTTGTTTGCTGAGTCATTTAAAGGCTTTAAAGATAAGTTCTTTAAAGTCATTGTTGAGCCTGGCCATCATCTTTTCTTCTTTGATGCTTCGGATCCTCATACCAAAACATGGAATTTCCCGCTATATTGGACTTCTGTCCATCATGATTTTCCTCCCTCCTTCTACCGAACCGATGAGACCCAAATATCGAATTCTGATTTGTCTTCAGCGGCTCGTATAATGTCTTTCAAGGAGTCGCAAAATTTACCCGCCATAACTCATTATATCCAATGTGGTTAGTTTGGATTTCTTTTCAAGATAATCGGAATAAACCTTTATTTCAATAGTCGTTTTAATCAATCTTTGTTTGATTTTGCAGCAATGGACTCTGCCTCCATTCCAAGGCCTGACCAAAGCTATGCACACACGGAAGAAGTGCAAGGTTGTTAGGGACAAAGGAAAACGTAATGTCGACGACCTTGTCCGATCCCGGCGCCGATTGATCCTGCCCCCGTGGCAAGCTTAGAGGCACCGATCACGACTCCTCCACTTACATCCGAGGTGCCACCAGTTGACGAGGTGCTGATAGTTGACCTCGACCTCACTGTGGCGGACGAGGTCTCGGAACCTCGGGTTGCTGATCCGGCCCCGGAGCCTTCAACTCAATACATTCAGCTGGCACCCCGTACTCTTTGGGAGAAGGGTGTTACTCAAAATTTTTTCAAAGTTGCTCGGGCGCCAAGAAGATACTCTGAATTGGTGCCATTCTCGGACGCCGAGATGGAAGAGCTGAGCTCGCTCGAGCTGGCTGCATTAAAGACTGCCGCATTGGTTGAGAGCTTGGCATCTTTAAATAAAAAGGCATGCAGGGTGGATGCCGAGCTTAAAGCTTCCAAAAAGGAGAACGAGCAACTCTTAAAACAACTTGAAGTGGCCCAGAAAAATGAAGCGGCATTAGAGGCACTGTCAAAAGATCTGGATGCTGCTCGCGTTGATTTAGAAGCCTCTCAAGCCGAGGCAAAGGAAGCTCGAGAGTCGGTGGCAAAGACCTCCTCCGAGCTCGATGCTTCCCGAGCTGAGCTTGGGACTTGTAAGATTGAAATAGAATCTTCGCGAGCACAAGTGGCCAAATTAGAATCCGAACTATCCACCACTCGGGGTAAGTTCCGGGATGCTCTCGACCGCTGCAACAAAATGCTTGCACTTGATGATAAAAAGACAAATGATTTAGAAGAAATCAATCGAGAACTCATATTTGTGCAATCACAAGTAGCTCGGTCTACTGAAGCATCCTTCAACAATGCCCTGGATCAGATTCGATTTTTGAACCCCGGGATTGAGCTGAACACCTCAGGTATGCACTTCAAATCTTATGTTGGTGGGGGTCAATTATTGACTATCTCGGATAGTGAAGAAGAAGACGAGCCCACCGCATCGGACCTGCCTGAAGGAGACCAACCTGGGGAAGATAACTAAAGGGCCGAAATGCCGATTTTGTTTGTAATGCCTTAGGGCTCTGAACAATGTTTCTTCTATCTTTTTGACTTTATTTAATACTTTGAACAATTTCTTTCCATTTAATGCATCTCCCTTCATCATATTGGTTTCGCTTTATTGTCTCCGACTTGAATATATTTGTCTGCTTGAATATAAATTTGGCTCCAACAGCCAAGTATTATTTCAATTGAATTATTAGTTCGAATATCGTTTTGGGAACCGAGTTCCTGTCCTAGCAACTGTTAAATGTATTTCGTAACATTAATCAACAGATGTAATTCTTTCGACATAGCCGATGATTCATCCATGAGTAAGTAGTTACGCCGGCTTGATCAAGGCCAAACTAATACATAACAACGACTAGGCCCACATATCTTGTGCACAATGTATCTGTAATTTTCCTTATAATAAGGATTTTTATTCATATTCTTCGAAGATTGTACAAATTCATGATCTCAATGAAAGATTTATCCTGGGACTAGATTCCTCGGCTTACATAATCAATTAATGAGAAACACATGAATAACAGTTCACGATCTCCATAAAAGATTCGCCTGGATCCCGGCTTATGAATCAATTAAAGAGAAGCACGTGAAAATTCCGTGATCCCTATGAAAGACGAGGTCAATTAAAGGGAAACACACGGATGAAATCATTCCACGATCCATATGAAAGACTAAGTAGTCAATTAAAAGGAACATACGTGGTAAAAGCATTAATCCATGATCCCTATGACGGACTCGAAGTCAATTAAAGGGAAACACATGGTGAAAACATTAATCCATGATCCCTATGACGGACTCGAAAGTCAATTAAAGGGAAACACATGGATTTTATCACGGCTCCGGCTCTAGCTATAGTATATCTTTAACTTGTCGACATTCCACGTGCGCTTGACATGTTTGCCTTCAAGAGTCTCTAGAATGTATGCCCCTTGTCCCAAATTTTGGGTAACTCGGTATGGTCCTTCCCAATTAGGTGCTAACTTCCCATCTCGGGCATTCTTGTTTCCAATATCGGCTCGCCTTAATATGAGATCATCCTTTTCAAAAGACCTCGGTTTGACCTTTTTATTGAATTTTCGGGCCACCATCTGTTTCATGTATAAATCTCGTGGGTGCACCGCAGCACGGACTTCTTCTATTAAATCTAACTTGGCGGCTAATGCCGCGTTATTATCTTCTTCGGCATTAGACATGTGTTGCCTTCTCCATGATGGTTGCCTGACTTTTACTGGTATCATAGCCTCGCAGCCGTACGTCATTCTGAACGGGGTCTCCTGCGTGGATGTCTGAGCCGTGGTCCTATGTGCCCATAAGACATAATATAACTGCTCGACCTAGTTTGGGCCGACTTCATGCATTCGTTTTCTCAATCCGTCCAGAATGGTTTTATTCGCTGCTTCGGCTTGCCCATTGGACTGCGGATGTTCCACTGATGAGCAGTGGTGTTTTATATGGAGCCCAGTCATCATATCTTGGAAGTTTTTATCTGTGAACTGTGTCCCATTGTTCGTGACAACCTCGACTGGAATCCCGAATCTTGCTATTATGCTGCGCTCGAAGAATTTTTGAACTCGGGCCGTGGTGATGTTAGTTAAAGGCTCGGCTTCGATCCATTTTGTAAAATAGTCAACGGCCACAACTAGCCATTTCATTTGACCTTCGGTTGCTTTAAATGGTCCTAAAAGATCCATTCCTCATTTGTAGAAAGGCCATGGTGCCGTGATTGTTGTTAACTCGGTCGGGGGAGTCCATAATATCTTTGCGTGTTTTTGGCAACTATCGCACTTTCATACATGTTCCGCTGCATCTGCTCTCATTGTCGGCCAGAAGTATTCGGCCGAAGGGCTTTCATTGCCAGAGCTCTTGCTCCCATATGCTAACCATTAATGTCTTCATGTATCTCTGCCAGTATATACTCAATTTGGTCCGAGTTTAAGCATAGCAGCATTGGAGTGTGGAGACCTCGACGGTATAATTTGCCATCAACTATAGTATACATGGCCGCATCTCGAATTACCTGTTTAGCTTCTATTCCTTCATCTGGAATCATCCCTTGTTCGAGATAATTGATGATAGGCCTTCTCCAATCCTCAGCTGTTAAGATTATCATAATGCATGCAGGTTGGGCGAGTTCTTGCTGAATCACTGTTCTATGATTGTCCGTATCTTTGGTGCTTGCCAATTTTGACAATATATCGGCTCGGGTGTTTTCTTCCCTTGGGATGTGGGCAACAACAACTTCGTCAAATTTTGCCATGATTTCTTTTACTTTAGCAAGATATTTAGCTAGTAATGGTCCCTTCGTCTGGTACCTCCCCTCAATCTGTGCTGAAACAAGTTGTGAATCGGTGAAAACATTGACTCTTAATGCTCCCTATTCGCGAACTTGTTTTAGCCCGGAAATTAGCGCCTCGTACTCCGCCTGGTTATTGGATGTTGGAAAATTGAACTGCAACAAGTGTTCGAGTGATACACCCTCAAGATTCTCAATAATAACCCCGGCTCCACTTCCCTTGGAATTGGATGAGCCGTCCATATATAATTTCCATATGGTATCTTCCATCTGCGTGGAGGATGCCGAGGTTAGCTCCACCATGAAGTCGCCTAGAGCATGGGATTTGATGGCGTGCCGAGCTTCATATTTGATATCGAACTCGGATTACTGGATGGCCCAATTCATCATTCTTCCTGCTAAATCCGGCTTGTGAAGTACCTGGCGAATAGGTTGATTCGTTTTGACGATGATGGTATGGCTTTGAAAATACGGACGAAGCCTTTTTGCCGTTGTAAGTAAGGCAAAAGCCACTTTTTCAAGCTTCTGGTATCGTAATTCCAAGTTCTTCAGGGCTCGACTCACGAAATAGATTGGCAATGGACACTTACCTTCTTCTCGGACTAGGACGGCGCTTATGGCTTCCTCTCTGACCGCAAGGTACAGAATCAGTGTTTCTCCGGGATCTGGTTTCGAGAGAATTGGAGGCGAAGCCAAGCATTTTTTGATCTCCTAAAAAGCCTCTTCGCACGCCGAGTTCCACCCCACATTAGCCTCCTTTTTCAATAACTTGAAGAAGGGAAGGGCCTTTTCCGCGAATTTCGGAAGAAACCGTGTTAGAGCGACCATTCTTCCTGTGAGCTGTTGGACTTCCCGCTTGTTAGTAGGGAATTGCATATCGAGGACAGCTTTGCACTTGTCGGGGTTGGCCTCTATTCCCCTATGAGTCAACATGAATCCTAAAAATTTCCCGGCCTTTACTCCAAAAGCACACTTCAATGGATTTAATCGTATGTTGTGTAGCCTTAATTTCCCAAAAGTTTCTTCCAGATCCCGGATATGGCTCTCACTTGCAACTGTCTTAGTGATCATGTCGTCAATGTAAACCTCGATATTGCGTCCAATCTGATCAGCAAACACTTTGTTCATCATCCGCTGATAAGTTGCCCCGACATTTTTTAATCCAAAAGGCATTACGCTGTAACAATAATTCGCATCTACTCCTCGGAATGCTGTCTTTTCCTGATCATCCGGGTACATGGGTATTTGATTGTATCCAGAATAAGCATCCATGAATGACAGTAATTGGAAGCCGGTGGAGTTGTCTACAAGCTAATCGATATTCGGCATCGGATATGAGTCCTTAGGACAAACTTTGTTCAAGTCTGTGTAATCAACGCACACGCGCCATTTCCCATTAGACTTCTTCACCATCACCACGTTAGAAAGCCACGTGGTATACTATATTTCTCGTATAAATCCGGCTTCCAATAACTCTTTAATATTCTTCTCCAGAGCTTGTCTTCTATCTGGGCCGAGCTTCCTATTTTTCTGTGCCACAGGCTTAGTGCCGGAGTACATAACTAGTTTGTGGCAACAGAAAGTAGGCTTGATTCCGAGAATTTCAGAAGCTTTCCAAGCAAATACGTCTTGGTTATGTTGCAGACATTGAATTAACTCGGTTTTGTTTTCTGAATCATTCTGCTTGCCTATCTTGGTGATTTGTTCTGGTAAACTTCCGATCTTAACATCTTCAAGTTCATCTACTGGTTCTGGTCTCCATTCTTCAATTTCACGCATGTCTAATTCCACTAAGTTGACCAGCTTTATGGATGAATATTGCTCGACTTGTCATTCTGCCGGATCTCCTTGTCTTATCCGAGATGGTGAGGATGGATTGTCCTCACTTTCCCTAATTGTGTTGTAATAACATTGTCTGGATTCCTTCTGGTCACCACATATAGTGATGACTCGGCCGAGATGTCCGATCATCTTCATCTTCTGATGTTTGGTAGACATGAATATGTCCTATTTATGAAGAGTTGGTCTGCCCAAAATGATATTATACGGTGAGGGGAACTCGACAACAGTAAAAGTGACCCTTCCTGTCTTGAAACCTTCTTTTGTTCCCAATGTGAGTCGAAGATCAATGGAGCCTTTGAGACCAGTGCCTCCACCATTAAAACCTATTAACATGGTTTTACATGGTTGTAGGTCTTCTTCCTTTAGGTTCATTGTTTTGAATGCGCTCAGATTGATGATATCGGTCGAGCTACCATTATCAACGAATATTCTTTTTACTCAAAAATTTGCTACGGTCTCTGTTATGACGAGACCGTCCTCGTGGCCGGGTACTACCCCCTTCATGTTGTCTTCAGTAAAATAAATTAATGGGGGCGCGGGAGTCTTACTACTTTCTTTAAATTTCGGTTGATCTCTTACATATATGACTTCTTTAAGGTATTTCTTTTGTTGACTAGAGGTGTCACCTCCACCTCCCATACCTCCCAAGATAACGTTGCATTCGAACTCAGGTTCTGGGACATCATCGTCCTTCTTACCCTTCTTCTCGTTCCGACCTTTATCATCCTGTTGGTTTCTTCTCTTGCCTTGCTACCCCTGGGTTCAGATGACATATTGTCGCAATTTGCCTTCACGAATGAATTTCTCTATTGCATCACGGAGCTCCCAACATTGGTCAGTCGTATGGCCCGGGTCGTTGTGAAAATCGCAATATCTGGAATAATCTAATCCTTCTCTTTTCGGCGGCGGACGAGGTCGATCTACTCTCCTCATCTCTGTAAAAGCAACCTCCTTCCAAATTTGTGCCCGAGAAGTAGTCAATGGTGCGTACTTATCATACTTCCCTTTATACGTTCTTGATTTAAAGCCGGGTTCAGAAGCATTTCGTGGGGGTCGCCCGGTACGGAAGTTTTTGGGATGGCGATTGATAGACGTATTGTCCTGACGTCGGTTCCTGGGTGACGAGGGTTTTCTATTCTCCTTCGGAGCCGAGTTGGCAATTTCCATCTGTTCCAACTCTAGATACCTCTTGGACCATGTTCTGAACTCCACTAGAGACTTCACCGGGTCTTTATAAATTGATTTGGCAAGGCGTGATGATCCATTGAGCCTGACTGAAATGAGATGCACGTGTACCTTCTCTTCCAACCCTTGTACTTGCAAGGCGGCTTCTTTGAATCGATCTAAATAACTTTGCAAAGTCTCTCCAGGCTGTTGGTGTATTTTACCCAGGGCGAACTCGGACTTAGGTTGTTTTTTACTCGTTGCAAAATTTAACAAAAATTTATGTCCAAAATCTTCAAAATTTTGGATAGAACGTGGCGGCAACGTGTGAAACCAGGTTTGGGCAGCCCCGGTTAACGTGGTCACAAAAATCTGTGATATTATCGGCTCGTCTATGCCACGCACACACATTTGCATGTCAAATTCGTCAATGTGTACCTGAGGATCCTGGCTTCCATCATATTTGGACAGGAATGATCCGTCGAAATCTTCAAGGAATCGAGCATCAACTATCTCGTCAACGAACGGGCTGTTATTTTGTTGACCTCGACGATATTTCCTTCGGTACGTGTTATCTTCTCGGCGTGCGAGTTCTACTATCGGTCTTTCAACCTCGGTATGTTGTCACCGAGAATGAGATCTGCGTTGCTCAGATTGACTGGTCGATTCTCTATTGCCCGCCTCGGCAGTGGGAACCGAGGTCTCCGGCCTGTGTCTTCTTGCTGTTGCATGAGGCTGCTCGGTATGTCCGATTGCTGGATTCTCTATAATATGAATCTGGTTCTCCATGTGTTGGAGATGGTGATTTTCATCTTGCCTGCACTTAGCACTGCGTTCGTCCAGCTGTGTCATCAAATTCTAGACATCCTCCTATCGTTGAAGTTCGTAATGTTTTTCCAAATTCTCCATTCGAGATAAAAGTGAGTTCAAGGCATTCTGAATGAGACGTTGAGTGGATTCTGACTCGGCCTCGGCCACTGACTGTGGCCGAGATATTTGAATATTCGTTCTATCTTTCTGTTGCAATATTTGTTATATATTTTACACTACTACAAAAAGCGCTTTCTACGTTAGTTATTTACCCCCTTCAACATCGGTTCCGCAACCGTCGTTGTTATGGGTGTCGTTGTTAACAAACACTTTCTACGTCGGTTGTTGAACCGTCTTAGAAAGACACATTCAAAGACGGTTCTTAGCTTAGAACCGTCTTAGAAAGTGACATTCTAAGACGGTCTTTGATAACAACCGTCTTCATTTCCATTAAAAAATATTAAAAAAAACAAAAAAAATAAGAAACTAAGACGGTTATGGAAAAGACCGTCTTAGAAGGTGACTTTCTAAGACGGTCTTTTCCATAACCGTCTTAGTTTCCTATGTTTTTGGTTTTCTTTTAGTATACTTTTTAGACGATTTTTTGTACACATATAATAATAGCAAAATCTTTTTTTAACAAAATACAAGCATTTTAAAAAAATTAAGGACATAGCCTATTGATCAATAATCATGGAAAAATCTTTTTAACATACACCCTACACTATCAAGAAACATGAGAAGCAAGAAACATGGCATTAGAATCACAGTAGCTAGCTAGAATTTTATGAAACTATTTATAAAAATGAATTCTTAGCATAATTATTCAGCAACCAAAAGAATTTACAAAATCTAACTACAATATAACACAATATGTATTTGACACAATGGAATCTCTTATATAGCATTCATTTTCTTTCATACATTCCACAAATTGAAATAAACATTTCCTTACTGAAAATTACACAAGTGGTCAGTCTACTCAAATTGTTGTGCACACCTTCGATCATTGTTTTGGTCGGCTTCAGTGATTCATGGTGCTGGCACATAGGCAATCTGATAATCACCTTTCCCCCTGTAAGCAACATAATTTCATGAGACTAGATTGAAAAAAAGGACCAAATCTGTATTTTTTATAAGGTTTCTCATTAGTAATGAAAATATTTTTTTCATCTCCAACCTTGAAAAATTAAAAATATTTATACTTAACCCTTTTTAAAATAAGAAATATTTTTTACTTAACAGATTCATTCATGTTGTTGCTTATCTTATGATGTAA
>CM023956.1:27561453-27571881 GCA_013407115.1 Glycine latifolia
GTGGGCGAATTAGTTAACAAAAATTATTAGATTAAAAATCAATGCAAATTAAACAAAATTTTAATTATTAAAGTGACAAAAAATAGAGGGACAAAGTATGAGATCTGCATAGTTTAATTCTAAGCAATTGTTTATTTGCCATTTTACTTCCTTTATGACATATTTAATTTTTACTTATAAGCTGGTATCTGATAAACATTGTACCATATTCTAAAGCAAACCATAACACATCACAAAATTTAATTCTATTTTTTGTTTAGAGGAGAAAGTAGTATATCTTATAGTGTATTTTTTTGTTGGTGTGAGCTGTGTCTGATTTCAGGAAAAACTCTTATCAGTGGGTCTGGAGGCAACAAGAGAGTGGATCAAGAGTTGCAACTGTTAATATACTCATCTACATTCAGGTTGGTTTCATGCTTTGGTTATTCTCTATTTTTTTATATCATTATAGCTGTGGAAGTTAGTGACAAGAAGGTGTTGTATCTGCGGTAGTGTTGTAGTACTGTGGTAGCTAGGGATGCCTATTACATTATTGAAATAGTATATATATCATTATTACTAGTATTGTATACTCTTGAAAAACTGCTGTACTAATCTCATCCAGTCATTCGGTAGTTTATCTTATGAAACAGAGAGAAAGATTATTTAGAATTACTGTTTCTACAGCATTAATGCTGCAGATTCCCATATTACCCTTTGTTTTTTTAATGCTCACATTTCTTGCAAATTCCATAGGTTTCCATCTTGACAAATTGATCTTGGGTTACAAATGCTACATTTTTTATACATGCACATAATCGATTATGACCATCAAATTTTTTTAAAGAAAAACATACAAGTTGGCAATTGGCATAATCATTTACAGTATATGCCTATTAATTTTAATAAAATTGTTTTCGTATAGTAAAAAAATGAACATTTTGTCTATGATTGGGTGCAAAATTGAGATTTTATAATTGTTTAATTTTTTTTCTTTTATGATTTACCTAATTACTTTAATTTAAATATTTTATTTCTTTTTTATTATTTTTCATCTTAACCAAACAATACAGTCTCGTTTTTCATTATTTTTCATTTTTTTATTTTTTTATTTTTTTCACACCTCACACTTTCATTTCACTTTATCATACAGAATGCAAACAATTGTTTCTTAATTTTCTATTTCTAACCATGCATCATATAATTTATTATATTTTAAATTTATCTTTCCTTTTGTTGTAAAAATTGTTATGCGTACAAATAACATTTAATTTATGTTGTATTTTTAAATTCTCTATTAAATTAAAAATATCCAGCATAATGTAAAAGATATTTGTTAACTTTTTCCCAAAAGGAAAAATTAGTATATATATATTATACAATAGTAGCTTGACCAAAAAGATCAGTAGAACTAAATTTTGTCGAGAATAAGAAACGTAGCTTCAGTGTCCATTATTATCAAGCAAATATTAACTAGTGAAGACATTGGTTAAGAAAATAAAAATAAAATAAATTTTATTAAAATGCATAAAATTATATTATTTATGATTTTTTTTATGTTCTCTTATAATTTTTATTGTCCATCGTATTTTTTATTTAAATTTGTTAACTAATGCCATAAGGGTAGTTGTTAGTAAGATACTTATTCTTATAAGGAAAAAAAAAATAGTGTTATGACATAAAAACATCATACGTAATTTTCAGCATGAAATACTTTCTGTATGAGAGGCAAAAAAATTTAAATATTGCACTTCAAAAAAAAATACGAAAATACTGCAGTTTTGAAAGTAATTACACTTCTACTGCTGTTAATGGCGCCCCAGGAAGACGCGTTCGAACACGCCCCATGGAGGCGCGACCCAGGCCCAGTGGCGCCCCAGCCAGGCGCAACTAAGGTGGTGGCGACACGTGTCATTTTGAGGCGGAATGCGTAAAAACTTCGGAAGGTCATAACTTTTGACTGGGATGTCCGATTTCGCCTCAATCGGACATCTCAGTCAAAAGTTATGACCTTCCGAAGTTTTTACGTATTCCGCCTCAAAATGACACGTGTCCCAAAATGACACGTGTCGCCACCACCTTAATTGCGCCTGGCTAGGGCGCCACTGGGCCTAGGTCACGCCTGGCTGGGGTGCCACTGGGCCTGGGTTGCGCCTCCCTGGGACGCCACTAACAGTAGTAGAAGTGTAATTACTTTTCAAACTACAATATTTTCGTATTTTTTTTTAAATTACAATATTTTAATTTTTTTGCCCTGTATGAGAACCCAGTTGGAGCAATCTTTTTGTTTTCTTTCAAACATAAAGTGACACGCGGGAGGGTATCGCAGGTAGTTTGGAGCAACTGCTTGACTAGTAGTAGTAACCAAACTTAATTCGTCATTATCATAGCCATCATACTAATTAACTTAGCTCACACGGCTCACTTGCATTGATCACGTCTAACTATACACGATGTAATATCAAGTGTGTAGATCAAATTGATGAAATGTTATTTTAGTTTAATTAGATATTTTAAGTTGAGTTTTAAATATACAATTGTATTAAATATTTATAGAAAAAGTTTTGTCATTTATATTAATTTTATCAAATAAGATTGTCTTTAATAAAAAATACTTGTGATTTAAAAAAATAAACTATTATGCAATGTAAATTTTTATATTGCCAATTAACTAAAAATAATTCTAATTTTTATCATTAAATGCATGAATTATTTGACACTCGGTAAATCTTAATTAAATTGATCTAATATTGTAACAAAAAAATTTATCTTGTATGTAGTTTTTTTTTATCTTTTATAAATTCGCATTTAAAATACATTTTCTTTATAAAAGAGACAGAAAATTATCTCATTTTTATTGTAATAAAAGAATTTGAATTATATATAATTCTATTTTATAATTTATCATTCATATCATTTCATGCTTCTTTCTTTGCTTTCTCATTTCTTTTTGAATTATATATAAAAATCTCTACATATATAAACGTGTTGTGTGTTATTAGTCAAAATTTTCCAAAACATTTTCAAGTCATGTAGGTTAAATAAAACTTCAGTAAAAAACTGAACTACTGTTCTTTGTTTTCCGCTCTTTTGATTCGTATTGAAAAGTCCACCTTCTATAAAATATCCCTTTCATCAGGAAGAAAAGAATAAAATTGTCCTCTTGAAGAATCCGCTATAAAATACCCTAATTAACTAACCACAAAGCATCACAACAATCCTCAAAGTATATGCAAAAGCACTACCAACCTTCCAAACTCCCAATTAAGCTAGAGTTTTGGCCTATTATCCCAACGATCTTCTTCTGCTTGAGCCATGGCCCTTAACATTAGTTCGAGATTTTTGGCAATAGTTGCCCTTGCATTTCTAGTCACAAATCACAATGCAAGGAACTCTTGGTAAGTTTCTAAAACCAATCAACTTCTTAATTAAATAGTCATTTACAGCTTCCAGTATATTCTATCCATGTTTGATTTAATTTACAATATTTCTGACAGAAAGCTGTAAGAAAAGAATGACCATTTCTTGAATATCGTCTATCAAATACGAATTTGATTTTCATCCCAAGATTGTACATTCAAATTTGATCCTTGTATATTGCATAGAAAAAGGGTGTTAGTCATTGAAAAGTCTGGATGTAACTCTCTTTTTTTTAAAGGGATGTAACTCCTAATTGATTAAAAAGGGGATTGGAGTTATAGTTTTGTTTTCTCATCAGTAGTAGATTGGAGTTATACCTCAACAAACTATCTTGATATTTAATGAAAATAATTATTATAAAGATTACCAAGATTAAATTCTAATTTTGACTAAAGAACACTATCAAAATATCTTAAATATTATATGCATTATGTACTCATCCAATTCTCTTTTCTTCTTTTTCAGCCAGTATTGCTCCAAAAAAAAAGAAGGTAATATATCTTGGTCTTTAATTTCTGAAACAGACACACACATTAGGTCAAAACTCACCGACCCAATTGAAGACCCATTCCAAAATTTTCATCTTTGAACCCCTCCATTCACAAGAAGCTCAAAACCTCAGAAGGGTTGGGGTGGAGTGACACAACACAAACATTAACACAGCCATAAAAACAGAGAATGAGAGAGAACAACGAGGTTGTAGTCACGCAGCGGCAAGAAGAGAATCACGAAACGGTGGGGAATTTTCGTCATTTCAAGGACGGCATCTGGTGGTCAGTCGTGAAATCATTGCCACGATCCACGGCGGTTCTCCTCTTTCCCGTCGTGCTTATCATCGGCGCCGCTTATATGCGCACGCTCGACACACATGAGTATTTTTGTTGTTATTGATATTATTGTTGTTCTTCTACATCCAACTTTGGTTGGCTTAATGTGTGTGCTTATTTTAACGTTATTAGATGCTACTTGTTTGTTTCGTACGTTAGTGTTGTCTGAAGCATAGACACGTTGGGGAATTCCTTAGAAATTGTTAGGAATGGTGTGTGAATTCCCTTGGCCAGAGGCATGCATGGTTGAGGACACGACAAAATTAACACATTGTCATTTCGTGGCTTAGCACACTATATTCGTGTGGCCTGTAAAAGCCTTCAATATGCATTGGAATATTGGTCACCTAATATGTTATGTAGCTGCATGACTCAAAGTATGACAGGGATCTTATAGTATTATTGACCATAATGTTCATGTTCGGAGGCGGAAATAAAATTATATGAAAAATAAGAATAGAAGAAAAACTATTCATGAGTCATGAGGAAAATATTTTTCTAATGCAAATAGATATGTTTTCTTTTAACTTTTTTAATGTATTTCTCATATACACGTCGGCGAGTAATTGTAGGTGTCAAAAATTTTATATATCTTGAAATATTTCCATGGGCACCAATCTTTTTTTCTTTTCTTTATTTACCTATAATATTCCCTCGCAGTGGTTGCTTTCCCAGTTAAAAGAAATGTCAACTAAAGAGAGCAATTTCTTGTAAAACACTTTTTTTCAAAGACTACACGCATCATTTATTAATTAGAAATAATTCTGATTGAATTAAATAAAATTATTATGGACTATAAATTTTCATTTTTTTCTTCCAAATGTTTAATGTTATTGCATACTAAGACTCAAAACACATTATCATGAATAAATTAGAATAACTTCATGTTGTTCTGTGGTCTAGAAAAGCTTTGATGGACAAGTGATTCCTATTTATATATCTTGTTTTATTTTATGTCATAAATTTAAATGGGAGGAACTAGCAAATATAAAACAAAAAAGAATAAAAAAAATGTGTTCAATCGCCCCTATGAGCACTTTAATCTTTTGCACAACATTGACAAATATGTTGTTGTAAACCTAGAATAACATATGCTTGATGCATGACTTACTAGATTCAATCTCATGTATCATCATTCACGTTATATGATTGGTCGTCACTACTCCCCAAGCCGATGTTACTTCAATTGTAGTGGTCACGCTGGGTTCTGTTTCTATTCCTGCGATTATTTCAGTTAAAGTGTTACCTAGGTTCTTGTATTCCCGGATGTTGTTTCTTTTGGGGGGTTCGAGCCATGTATTATTTGGCAAGTGTGTTATGCGTTGGATAATCTTAATAATGGTTTGGAGGGCTAACTCTGTTATATGTTGTTTTATGTCTTTCTCTAATTCTGTAATTTGTGTTGTTGCACCTCTGGTGCTATTTTAATGATATTCTTTTGTCAACTTCTCATCTCTGCAAACTCTCCATTTTTCTTATAATCGTTATTCCCCTGCCATTTCTTTTGTCCCCAAGTGGATATTCAAATTGAAGAAACTTGTTTCTCTAGAATTATCAGCTAATGGAATCCAAGGTCCGATTCCTGGTGGTCTTCGAAACCTCACACTTCTTCAAAATCTTGACTTGTCCGAAAATTCATTCTCATCTTCTATACCTGATTCGTTATACAGTCTTCATCGTCTCAAGTTCCTCAACCTAAGGTTCAGCAACTTGCATGGGACTATTTCTGATGCCCTGGGAAATTTGACTTCTTTGCTTAGACTTGATTTGTCAGCTAATCAACTTGAAGGAACCATTCCAACTTCTTTGGGTAGTCTCTGCAACTTAAGGGAGATTTATTTCTCATCTCTCAAACTCAACCAACAGGTTAATGATATTTTAGAAATTCTAGCTCCTTATATTTCCCATGGACTCACAGGGAGTTCAAACCTTTCAGGAAATCTGACAGATAAAATTGGGGCTTTTAAAAATATTGACATGCTAGTTTTGTACAACAACTCAATTGGTGGTGCCCTTCCTAGATCATTTAGAAAACTTTCCACATTAAGATATCTTGATCTTACTGTTAATAAATTCAATGGAAATCCATTTGAAAGTCTCGGATCACTCTCTAAATTGTCATCTCTTCATATTGATGGAAATCTTTTTCAAGTTGTCAAGCAAGATGATCTTGCAAACTTGAAGGAGTTTACGGAATCAGGGAACAATTTGACTGTAAAAGTGGGTCCCAATTGGCTTCCTAATTTTCAGCTTGCCTATTTGGATATAAGCTCCTGGCAGTTAGGTCCCAACTTTCCATCGTGGATTCAGTCACTAAACAAACTTCAATATGTTGGACTGTCTAACACGGGAATTTTAGATTCTATTCCCACACGGATGTGGGAAGCACTTTCTCCGGTTTTGTATTTAAACCTCTCTCATAATCATATCCATGGCGAGCTTGGGACTACATTAAAGAATCCAATATCTATTCACACTACTGATCTAAGCTCAAATCGCTTATGTGGTAAATTACCTTATCTTTCAAGAGGTGTGTTTCGGTTAGATCTTTCAAGCAATTCATTGGCTCAATCCATGAGTGACTTTTTATGTAACAATCAGGACAAGTCAAAGCAATTAAAATTTCTGAATCTTGCATCAAATAACTTGTCAGGAGATATACCTGATTGCTGGATGAATTGGCCATTTCTTGTGGATGTAAATTTACAAAGCAACCATTTTGTTGGGAACTTACCCCAATCCATGGGTTCCTTGGCAGAGCTGCAGTCTTTACAAATTCGTAACAATACACTCTCAGGAATATTTCCTTCCAGTTTGAAGAAGAATAACCAATTGATATCCTTGGACCTTGGGGAAAATAATCTTTCAGGAACTATTCCAACATGGGTTGGAGAAAAACTCTTAAATATGAAAATCCTCTGCCTTCGATCAAACAGTTTTGCCGGTCACATTCCAAATGAAATATGTAAGAAGAGTCTTCTTCAGGTTTTAGACCTTGCACAAAACAATTTGTCTGGCAATATACCTAGCTGTTTCAGTAACTTGAGTGCCATGACACTAATGAACCAAAGTACAGATCCTCTTATCTATTCTCAAGCACCAAATTATACACAATACTCTGCCACATATAGTATAGTTAGTGTGCTACTTTGGCTGAAAGGAAGAGGAGATGAGTACAGAAATTTTCTGGGTTTGGTAACAAGCATTGATCTGTCGAGTAACAAATTATTAGGAGAAATACCTAGAGAAATCACAGACCTAAATGTCGAGTAACAAGATGATTGACCTGGTTGAGGTAGTGGGTCAGTGGTCCAATCAGTGGACTACTAATTGACCCGGTATATATTAAAAATATATAACTAACATTATTTGAATAAGAAAAACTCATTTATACTCTAAAATCCAAAATAACAATTTTAAATAATAAAAAAAAGTGAACCCAGCCGGTTCAATCGGTCGATTTTGATCGAGTTTGACCGGTTTTGACCGAATTTGACCGGATCAATTGCATAAACAATCCAATAGTAAAACCGAACCGATTAGCCTACCGGATCCTGATCTGACCGGTCGGGCCGGACCGATTTTCATAATTGTGGTTTTACGTACACTAACAATGAAGACATATTTAGAATGCTCTCATAATTTATATTTGGTTTAATTTCACTTTTGGTATCCATGCATGCATTAGGATTGTATAATTTTTGTTCCCAGGTTCTAATTACGTAAGCTAGGTATTGTAATTTTATAAGTTTGGTCCCTCTAATGATTGTAATATTCGAGGGGATCGACCAAAATTGTAGTTCATTATGCGTTAGGCAATATGGTAATTTTCACATTATTGAGCCCTCTTTCATCTAGTGTCATGCAAGTAAATCTCTATTAAATATTTAAAGAAAGATAGATAGAATGATTGAAATTGCAATACCTAATGAACCTAATTTATCAAATTAGAACTTATAATAAACCAAAATCACATAATTATGATACCCGAAGAATAAAAAATGCAATTAAACCTTTATATGTTTATCTTTAATTTTAATTTCATAAAAAAACTTTGCATTCAATAATTTTAAAAACATTTATATGGAGTTTTTTTAATTAAGTTAAATCAGAATTCAATGCATTGAAATCAATGTATTAATTAATTTCATTCTACTAAAAACACCAATCTTTTTTAAATTTTTTACTAACATAAAAAATATAATATAATTATTTGAATAAATACGATCGTGCAAATAGGTGATCAAGCCAAAAGCACGCATTAGGCATAGAAGAAAAACAATAACAATGCTTTATTGAATAAAAAGTAGTAATTACATAAAAGAAGAACCAATTACATTAAACTCCAATGAAAGAGAAGACTAGTTCATGGCAATGAAAAAGCATAAGAGATATTTATCACATAATTGCACCAAAATGCCACCAAAATCTAGGAATACATGATAATTATCGGTCATCCAAACAATTAACTTTGAGCAAAAAGGTAGCACATTATAATTTTATAAAGACGAAAAAATATATATTTTAGCCTATTTATTTTTCATGATTGACTTAACTCTCAACATGGATTTGATGTAGTGGCCTAGGGTTCAAGTTGAAAAAGTGGGGACCTTGATATGGATTTGGTAGAGTTACCTGCGGTTTGTCTAGAAAACAATTTTGTTTTATTTTGTATAGTAAAAATTTGATAATTTAAACTAATTATGGGTTCAAATTGCATGTAATAAAAGATTTGAATTTAATAATGGAAGACTTTTTGTTGTTTACTTAATACGGATGTAACGATAGGATTGATTTAAATAATGGTTAAAATTTGAAGACAAATTATTAATCCAAATTTAATTACCTTTCAGTAAACTACTCAAGTATTTAAAAAAATATTAATATTTACTTCAAATAAAATTTTCATTAATTAATTTAAACAATTCTATATGTTAAAATAATTTTTTTGATAATTTAATATTAATTATGTGTTGAGATATCATGAAATAGAAGACAATTTTGTTCTACATTACCTTTAATTTGAAGACTTTTGTTGTTTACCTAACAAAAGTTTAACAAAAGGATTGATTAAATAATAGTTAAAATTTAAGTTTAATGATGCAAAATTTTTATTTAAGAAGTTCTATTAGGTAAATTAAAATAAAATGATTCTTATTTTTTAAAATAAAAAATGTACCAAAAAGAATGTTTCTTATTTTAGTATTTCCAGCACAAGAATAAATCATATTTCTTTGAAATTATTTACGTAATCATATGAATATTGAACGTGAGAATTTTAAGATTGTTTAAATTTGGCACTAAAAATTTGATAACTTGTAAAAAAAATAAACTTATTTAAGACGATAATATTGTTACATCATAAATGTTCCTTGATAAGCTAGACATACTTTCTCATATAAAAAAAAAAAAAAAAAAAACTAGACCTTTCAATTTGTGTATATATTCTTCCCTTTATTCATCTATTGTAGCTTAGCATATATATGACAATTCTCTAATGATATGATAGACTAATAAGTAATAAGGGTAATTTAGAAAGCTTTCATTATATTTTGATCTTTAATTGTAATTATATTTATCAAAAATAGTTTTTTTATTTTTCAAATCAAATTCAGTCTAATAAAAACCACACAATAGTATACACCATTCATGATAATGAAAACGTAGAAAAATATATATAAAAAAAATTAATTAAAAGACAAATAATAATTTATTTTCATTCTTCTAAATACACCATTTCTTGTACGCTACAAAAAAACATCAAACATTACCTGCAATAGAATACACCATGCTATGCTAGTAAATAATGACGATTTTCTGTTTCATAAAGCTTAAGTTAGTTGGGTCTTGTGGAGTCATTAGGGTTTTCTAATCTATAAAATGGATTAGTCTAAAAAGATCAACAACTAATTAAAGTTTTTGGACTAGTTTAATTTCTTTTTTTTCTTTCTTTTTTCATGTGATAAGTGTAGTATTTTGAAAAACCAAACTTAACTAGTTGATTGGATAGACCACTGAACCGATTAGGTGTCCAGTTCAAATAAATCACAGAACCAAGCTAAGGGGAAATTGGTCAGCGAACCGAAAAACTGGTGAGCAACCAGGAAAATTGGTAAAAAAAAATCATCTTGACTGGTTTTATGGCAAAAGAACCAAAGTGGTATATTTTCGCAAAAAAATTACGAATTTGGTATAGTTTTGA
>CM023956.1:27571981-27623407 GCA_013407115.1 Glycine latifolia
TAAAACTCATAATTGGGTAAGTATGATATGGTTTCTTTAGACAAGTATAAAGATAATCTAAATTCTACTTATATCCTCTCCCAAGATAACCCTATATATATGTGTGTGTGGAAGGGATAAATATTCTACAGAATGAATTTGTCGACTTGAATATGGAGGAAAAAAATATTCACTAAGATGTTATGGTTTGATTATCCCAATAACTTTTCTCCCATGATTCAACTTGCTGAATTGAGCTTTCCTTTCTCTGTACTGTTGCATACAAAGTTTGAGGATCAAAAGGGGCAGGCATGGTGCAAGGGTCGGTATTTGCAGGAACCTTGACCAATGATTCCATCATAAATTTCTTTACTGGTCCTTCTGCTCCACAAACCATTGACTCCACACATATTTCAGTAGCATTAGCACTTATAGAGGGTTTGTATCTTAAGAGTTTAGCATATGAATTCAGGAGATGAAACATGTAGTCATACACATAGTCCATCTTTAACTCTTCTTGAATGAAATCGCTTGCCGCCTTGCCAATTCGATGTGCCTGGTGAATTTCACAAATAACAATGAAACGAATTGAAACAAGTTAAACATTGAGAAGGTGTTATGTAATTTATTTTGACCCTGATTATATTAACTGATTCACCATTAAATTAAATATTCAGAGGTGAAAATCTTTTGAGATTAACTTGGTAAGACTTATATTTTAGGCTTAGTGAATAAGCAAAACTTCAAGATTACCCTTTGTTTGTGACTATTGCCCCAATCCACAGCAAACTTAATGGACCTGCACTTGTCATCTTCCTTTATGGGCCAATAGTGGTGCACCGGAATTAGTCCTCTTGTGAAAAAATCATAGTAATGGGGTTTTACAAGTAGAGTGGGAGAGTCACAGGCCAGAATGTATTTTTCACTGACGGACCAAGCAGAACCTTCGATGTACACCTTATATCTGCAAGAAGCATATATGATTGAATTGAAACATTTTTTTTTAAGTAATGGCCACAAGGTAAGGAAAGATTAAGGGAGGCAAGAGAGGGCAAGTTGATCCCAACTAGGTTGGCACTAACTCACCCTCTTGGCCTAAGCGCCAATACCCCAATTCAACTTGAAACATTTATTTATTGATATATAAACTGAACATATATATCCAATTACAATAATATATTATCACACAAAATTATAGAATTAAAGCAAGCATTCAAATCTTGTCCCTTTCATGTTCCATAGACAGAATGCACAGTTTGAATGTTATACCTATGAGTGCATTGACTTGCCAAGTCTGATTTCTTATACCCCTCTTGTGATTCTCGTCTCCAATCCTGGAAGAAAATTTTCATAAGCAAGTTATGTGGCTTAATTGTGATAGTCAATTAACATTACACATGGCAAAGAATCAAATACTTTGCAGACAGACAAAATATAGTGGACTGCTGTTTTGTTAAAAGGAAAATACTGAAAACCAAAATTCAGTAAATGTTTGTTAACAGGTTATTTCCTTTAATTTTGAATGTACTTTTAAGTTTTGTATTAATATATATATATATATATATATATATATATATATATATATATTTCTATATTTATATACAATATTGCCACTGGATTGTGTTGCTTGGATTTGCATGTTATACTTTGTACTGCTAGATTGTGCATACCTTGTTAAGCCAATTTATATAATAATAAAAAATTATTACACAAAATTATTTTTTTATATTCAAATAATAAAATTATTTTCTACAGGTGTAATTAAACAAAGCTAAGAAGTGTGATACCTGGGCATATAAACGAGCATTCCAATCTTGATTTTCAGAAACATTGCATTTCATGAGGTCTTGTCTGGTTTCAGCAACAACAGGATTACCTTTCCAGTACGCATAAGGCTCTCTTTTTAGCCATGGTATCCTCTTGGTTCCTTCTTTCAACTCTTTCAACAAAATCTCCCATGGCTTTATGTTAACCTCAGCCCTATGCAGCAGAGATACAACAACATGCCATCAATACACATACGCTCTATGCATGTGGTCTTGAGGAAACAAAGTACAGAGAGATAGAAAATTTTGAAAACTAAATTAAAGAGAAATGGGAGGAATTTCTTTTCTTCTAAATATCAAATTAATGTTCTCTTTCTTTTCCATTCATTTTTCCTTCTACGAAATAATGCATCATCATTTGTATTTTCCTTTTTTCTATTTCCTTTCCTATCATCAAGCAAACACACCTATATAATTTTAAGAAATTCTCAAGTAACATTATTTTTTAGTCAGATTGTATATCCATGACAATTCTACATTCTACACCAAACCAAACTAAACCCTATTTACTCCTCCTACAATTGGTATTTGGTTAAACGTTTAAACTCACATTCAACAGAATAATACGCTTTTTAAGGTACAAAAGCCAAAGTAATGTGAAGGTAACTTTTTTTTTTCAATGTCATACATCCTAAGTACTAAGATTAAATATTAAATAGTATAAAAGAGTGAAGTGGGCTTTAGTAGCTTACCATCCCCAGAAGGACCAATCAGGAAATACAATATCCAAAGTAGCATCATTCCCACAATACCGAAACAAGGGTGGTGGTTGCTCAACATTAGGTCCATTATAACGATCAGCCAAAACCACAGGCCAATCCACACAATCAAACATAAGCTCCAAATCGGGTATCTTCCCAGGGTACCTTCTCAACAATTGTAGAATCCCCCATATGCTAAAAACATCCCTTGTTTGATAGGCCTTTTCGTAAGTCTCCAAATAGGCCTTACCCTTCAATATCACCAACTTGAAATTTGCTGTTTGCTTTGCCCTCTCCACCATGTCTTTCGTTATGCCCGTGCGGGCCCATGGCCTCAAATCCTCGTGGATCCAACGGAAGTACTCCGGACACGTGGCGCTGGATGGATGGATCTGATCGTTTTCTGGGATTGGGAATTGGTTGGTGGAGCATGTTCCGGTGAGGTTGTAGGCAGTGCAGTTCAATGGTATCTCTATAGGCTTCCGGATGGAGACCGTGAAAGGATGAGTGTTGTATGGTGTGGTGCTTAGTGCTGATTTTGAAGATGAAGCTCCGGAAAAGAGAGGCTACACATCTCACAAAATGACCACAGAAAATTAACATGCTAGGAGTAGTAACATACATACATACCAAATTATAGGTAAAGTTTAATGAAGATATGAAATAGACAACTTAGACCATATTTAATGGGTATAATTTAAACAAATCTTTTTGAATTATTTGCCTTGATCTATCACAAGTCATATCATAATTATGCAATTCATACTTATTTTATTCAGTTGTTTAATTTTAAATAACCCTTAAATGATTCGTCCCTATATGATCAAGAAAACATTTTTTAAGTCATAAGCAACAGTTGTTTACAAAAATAACTAGAGTTTAATTTAAAACAACTTAATATGGCACATAAATATTTTCTAATTAATGGTAAAAAAAAAGTTAAAATTTTAAATTAAAATCTTAGACTACTTTTTGGTAGACTCCATAATGCCACATAGGATTAAAGATTTCTCAAGATCTCTTTCATTTTTTTCTTTAATGGTAGATCTCATTTTGAGATATTAGAGAGAGAGAAAGAGGAAGAAAAATTCTTCTTTTTTGAATAACGTATAGATCTTAAGGATCTTCTATAAGAATTAATTTTTTATGTTGGAGATCTCTTCCACTCCTTTATTGAAAGATTTAGTAAAAATCAGATTTTGAGCTCAAAATTCTTAATTAAGATCTTGAACTAAAGATGTTTATATATCTAAAATTAACCAACTCGTTAAAAGATGCTCACCAATTTAAGGTAATCTAAATTCTAAAAAATGGCAATACAATTAAATTAAAGGTATTTAATAGTAATATTATTAAATAAAAATAATTAGATTTATGTATATTTAAATCAAGATATAATTAATAAGACTTTTTTACTTACAAAAGTAGCCTAACATTACAAACTGTCAAACAAACCACCAAACAAAAACAACGACGTACTACCCACGTAGCTCGAGAGTTGAACTAGAAAAACGTAAATGCACAACTGTAAATTTCATAGAAACGTAAGCGTAATACTTACTTCAAAGCTTTGAAATGGTGGCACAAAATTATGGGTCCGTTAAAATAGAATTATTTAATATAATACAAGGATACAACAGTGACAAAGTTATAGGTCCGAGATAATTTACGTACATGAAACAGGTGGCACAAAATTACAAGCTAGGCTCACGATCCCTTAAAGTCAAGAATTTGTTGGTCCATTCTTTTGGGTGTGTCGTAAAGTTTAAAGGACACGTGGTTTACAAAGACTTCTTACAATTCACAATCTTGAAATAAAATCTATGTTTGGTCAACCGACATTTTCGCCGCCTGTTGCGGTTAGGAACTTATTAGACTAGCAAAAACACTAATTTATTTCAAGAGAGATCGATGTTAATTATAACAAACTTTTTGAATATATTATTTTTAATTTTAATGGATATTTTTCATATATTAAGTGTTAAAATTTTAAAGTTATAAAGCTAAAACTAAAGAATGTTTCGCTAAATGTATTTTAAAGTAAATTATATAACAAAACTATTATGATTTTATAAAATATTAATTCAAATAAAAAGTCTTATTATAATTTAATACAAATTTTCGAATAAAATAAAATAAAATCTAATGCCGAATCTTGCTTGAATCGTTTGATAATCCAAAATGTGGCACAAATTCAATACATTAATTATGATTCATTTTCAAAACGTTGAATCCTTATTCAATTGTCTTCAAGTTTTAGTAAAATTGTTAGGTCGCGCGACACATTGAGCCAGTCTTAGTAAAGTTCCCAGCTCTGCATTGATGTTAAACTTGTATCTAGCAGTGGTATTTCTTATACCAATTTTAATGATAATCATTTGTTTGGCTGATAATAAAAAAGTGAGATATTGAGCCTTCCTAACTATAAGCTACCCTGAGGGTTTTTATCTTTTTGATTTTATGTTTCCCACTTAATGTTTGACTGACTTTGGTAGCAAGGGTTAAACTACCACATCTATATCTTAATTTCCAATAAGTTACAGCTAACTAGCTAACATATTCCACTTGCTCACACACACTATATCTTTCATAAACTTTCATATCATATATCTTTTTTTTTATAAAGTCATGTCATCTTTATACTATCAAAATCATTTAATTAATATATACAATTATCTTCAAATTTTAATTTGCCTAAACCACACACTCCTAAAAAAAGGATACCTATTGTTAAATAGTCCGCAAAAATGTAATGGTCAAAATTTTGATATACTATAATCTTAAAACTATCTTAATGGAATTTCATTCAGCTTTTGCACAAGAAACATAGATGTACACTCAGCTACATGATGCTTAAATAATTGGACTTCTAGTTCTATGCTACTCCCTACATTATATGTGCACTTAATATTTTTGTACATAGCAAATTACCACCACTTTAAAATGCGAATAATTAATGGGTAAAAGATTAAGTGAGAAACCCTTTTACAGGCCACACGAATATAGTGGGCTGACCGTAGAAACGACAATGTCGTTTCGTCGTTACTTCAATCATGCATGTCTCGGGCCAAGGGAATTCACACACCATTCCTAACGATTCCTAAGGAATTCCCCAACGTGTCTCTGCTTCAGACAACAGTAACGTACGAAACAAACAATTAAGTAGCATCTAATAACGTTAAAAATAGCACACACAATGAGCCAATCAACGTTTGAGGTAAAAGGATAACAATAATAACAAAGAATACTCACATGTGTGTCTAGCGTGCGCGTGTAAGCCAACGCGCCGATGATGAGCACGACGGGGAAGATGAGAACCGCCGTGGATCGCGGCAATGATTTCGCAACTGGCCACCAGATTCCGACCTTGGAATGACGAAGATGCCCTCCCGATACGTGATTCTCTTCTTCCCCCGCCGTGATTACAACCTCGTTGTTATTCTCTCTCATTCTCTGTTTCTATTGCTGTGTTAATGTCGTGTTGTGTTGTGTCACTCCACCACTACCCTTTTGCGTTTTTGAGCTTCTTGTGAATGGAGAGGATAAAAAATGAAAACTTTGAAATGGGTCTTCAATTGGGTCGGTGAGATGTGTCTCTGCGTTGCAAAAATTGAAGACCAAAAAGATACCCTTGTGATGTTAATTTATTTTTTGTTTTTGTACAATACTGGCTGAAGAAGAAGAAAAGATCGAGAAAATTAGGTGAGTACATGATACATAAATATAATATGTGTGTGTGTTTGGAAACTCACTGAAAAGCGTTAATCGTGTCAATTATGTTATTAGGCATTAGCTTTTGAATAAACTTTATATATCAAATGAGTACTATGGTACAAAATTTCAAAACTATAACTACTAACTTTTAAATAAATGTAAAAAGTTACTTCTGGAACGTAGAACCAAAGATATATGTTCACAGAAGATCATAATAACCGACACAAAGAAGACAAAGATACGAACCTGTAAATTTTTCTTGTGTTGAATGTGTAGATCGGAGTTGATGAGAAGAATGCGAATGGGGATAAGGAATCTAAAAAAGATGTTTAACTTTATTGTAAATTGAGGGCATGTAGATCACAGATTCAAAAGTGCGGAAAATGAAAAGGACAATTAACATGAGGGAGAGAGAGAAGGTTGAATCAATTTAAGGACACGAGGAAACCTTTTGAGGTTAAATCTCGTGAGTATACAGCTGCCTGACTTGTCTTATTGATTCTTATTTATATATATATAGTGCTATGAATTATATGAAATCAAAATGGGACAACATGTCTTCTGAGGGCGTAGAAAATAAACGCTTGATAGCCACGTTCACAATTTTGGAAAAAGTACACAAGTTGGAGACGTAATCGGTGCAGTACGTGTGATATTTTGCTCATCTTGGGAATTTAGTTATTGTCTCGATTTATTATTCCTCTCTCGAGCATATTGTTTTTTCTTTTCTTAATCTAACAAATTTTATATCCCCCTTTGGGTGTGTAACCTTATTCATCACTCAAGAGTCAAGAAACTTTGTGGTATATTTTAGGCGTGTTTTCCATTCTTAGAATTGCCCAAATTCTACTTATTTACCCACAATGCTTAACTACTATTGTGAAATAAAATAAATTGGGTTGAAATATACCAATTCATTAATGTCAAAGATAATTTGTCTAATTATATATTGACTGATTTTAATTGGTGAAAAGATTGTCCTTTTATTACCATAAAGGTTATATGCACTACCGTATTTGTAGGAAGACTACTTGAGTGTAACGTACTCTACAATTAAAAAAATTAAAACAAATAGAAATTATTGTTTTGAAATTCTTAAACTGTATTCCTTTTCAAATATATTATTATAATTATAATCTCGTCATAAATTTTTGCTATAATAGTTGCTTCATTCCCTTTTAAATTTCTCTATATATGATTGTTTTAAAACTATTTTAAAAAAATTGTCTAACTTTGATTGGTAAGAAAATTCTCAATGCTTTCCCTTTTTTTATTTTTTTGAAGAAACAGCTTTCCTTTTTACTATGTTGAATATTTAACAGGATTTAACGCTACATTTGCAAGATGGTTAATTGAATATGATTCCACAATTTTAAAACAGAAAATTTCTTGGTATAATAACTTCATTTGTTTTAAAATTTTCGAATTGATTTCCTTTTTTGTTATAACATTATTTGGTTATCATAATTGCTTTTCAATTCAAAATTCTTATTGATTGTTTAAAAAAATCAAATTAATTGAGTGTGATTTTAATTGATGAGAAAATTCACTTTATTATTCTTTCATGGTCATGCTAAATATTTCAAACTTGTACATCACTACTGGAGGATTAATTGAATATTATTTCACAATTTGAGTACAATTAAAAGGAAATTGATATCAGTTATTATATTATACTAATATTCCTGATTATTGATCTTATTTAGTTGTTGTAAATCCTCTAATACTTATATTTTATTTCGATGGATAAAAAAATTGAACTAGATATATAATTAAATAAAAATATTCTTATATACTTTCTACGTTAATATTCTAAGCTATTTTAGAAAATAAGATAGTAATTAAGCAAAATAGTCTAATTCGAAACAATCATTTGAACAATGTGTTAGGGTTAATTCTTCACATTACACTCTTTTTTAAAGGTTAGAGATTATTTTTGGTGAAAAAAATTGTATATCCTCACTCCTTATTTAGTGGACTTCACTTATTCTTTTTTATTTTTTAATAAATTTAAAGTTTAACCAATAAAAAAAGCGTGTAATGTATTGTGTTAAAGAGGAGCACAGACGAATTGTGGAACCTCACTCCTTAGTCCACGATGTTGAGGAAGATGATAGAATCAGCATCGTCCACCCTGTTGGGCAGTCAAAAGGTCATAATGTTCTTCACCAATAATTCGAGATTGAAGTATAATTGAAATTAAATCTAGAGGAACTATTGTTAGATAGATACCTTCGATCTTTAATTTTTTTGATAGTTTAATAATAACATCTAAATGTGTAAATATCATAGCATGATGATAGAATCGGTTAAATCATTTACGAGTTTATAAATTACTTGAATAGATGTTATGAACTCCTCTTTGATAGAAGTGAGAGATCCAGCAATCTTGGGACTTGAGCGAGTAGTGATCGAGTGCGCCATTGCAGATCTCTGTGACAACGTCATCAGAGCAGCCCATGCACTACAACGAGGAGTTCTAGAGCAGGGAAGGAGAACGAATATACAGTGTGAACTGTGAAGAGTGCATGGTGATATATATATGGCACTAGTTTGTTTAAATTTAAAATAAATGTTTTTAAAAAAAAAACTAATTAATAAGTACATATGATTTGTTTATCAAAATAAATAGAAATAATTTTTTTGTTATCTTAACCACGTGGTTGATTATAAAAAGAGATTTTGACTAATCTAAAATTTAATTAATAAATAAATAAAATCTGACATATTTATTTTTATCAAGAATTTAAATATTATCTGAATAATTTAATTTTAATTTCAACACATTAATAACGTATATTCCATTTATTTGGTTAAATAAGCTTATTTTATTAAAATAAGTATTTTTTTAATAAATAAATTTATACAAATTGGGCCGTGAGGACAAGATTAATCGAATGGTTATTATAGACTTCTCCATAATAGATCGAATTCGTCATTCTATGAAAATACGTAAAGTCAACGAAGAGAGGAAGTTGTAGGATAGTTTGATTAGTTTCAACGCTCGTACACTTTACTAAAAAAAAGTTACACATTTTAATTTATTTTTTCTTAAGATTTCTAAACCAAGTTATTCACTTATATTCGAATGCAAAACTAAATTTGCACTTATACATTAGCGCATTTGAGTTGTCTTCAACATATCCCTGCTTCTAAGAATGATGGAAAATCCGAGGTGATGTAGCTGTGTAATAACTAGTTTTGGAATTTTCCAAAATTACGACCCTCTCTCTGTTAACTACAAACATTTTAGTTTTGTCTTGCATCCCTTAATTAGACATCTTTTACATGTGTGATAGATTTTGCCTTGCATCCCTTGAT
This sequence comes from Glycine latifolia, assembly GCA_013407115.1. Taxonomy (NCBI): domain Eukaryota; kingdom Viridiplantae; phylum Streptophyta; class Magnoliopsida; order Fabales; family Fabaceae; genus Glycine; species Glycine latifolia. The sequence goes on from CM023956.1 coordinate 27,581,523, forward strand.
GGCTTGATGGACTTTATTTACATGTTTGATGTTAGACAGTAGTACACGGGATTTTGTAAGGAATTTGAATTCTTCTATATTCTTTTCTTTTTAAACCTACAAGAGAATTGATAAATAAGATTGTGATGATTAAAAACTGTCACTGAATCTTAAATTTAAACATAAAGAAAAACTAAATTTATATGTTTTCAAAAGTTGAAAAACTAAATTCATAATTTAAAAACACAAGACTAAAACCAAATTTAACCGAAAATTCAAGGATCAGAAACATTTCCCATACATTTTATATTAAAAAGTAGGTGTTTTTCTTCTTTTTTTCGATTCAAGGTGTTTTTCTTCAAAGAGACTCGTAGTTAAACCATTATATATCTTTAAAAAAAAGTGCCCTTTGACCCAAAAAAGAAAAGGCACCCTATTAAAATAAAAAAATAAAAAGTCAGGAAGAAAGTAAAGGCCAGAAAAGGTAGGCCGCCAAATGTAGTTAGTTTTTGAGCTACAATTCCTCAATTTTTTCCATCAACAGTTTGCATTTATAAGGTTGACAAACGCACTCAATTTCCCAAATGATGAGCAGCCACTCTCGGTGTATGCTTCTTAGTGAGATTTATCTCAAGATAACCAAAAACAAAACAAAATCATGATAGATTATCCATCAACAGTTATTATCATGCTCACACTATAGTGACAGTTATGGATTGCTATGCTTTTAAATTTCATCATTAGCATAAGTGACTCAAGCTTATCTCAATGAATATGAATTACTTTTACACGGTTAAAATATTTCCATTACTAACAAATGAGGAAAAACAACAGGAGATAAATGACAAAGGAAAATTGAAACCCCCCATGGCCCCATTACTTCTTCTTCCCTGCTTTTCCTTCCTTTCTCCTTACAATTTCATCAGCATATTTGACACCCTTTCCTTTGTATGGTTCTGGGGGTCTCCACTTCCTAATTGAAGCAGCAAACTGGCCAACCTCCGATTTGTCATACCCACTAACTGTGATTCTGGTGTTTTCCTCCACCTTCACTTTGAGGCCATCAGGGATTGTCATCTTAACAGGATGAGAAAATCCAAGATTCAGCACAACTTCGTTTCCTTCTACCATAGCACGATAACCGACACCAACAAGTTGAAGTTTCTTGTCAAAACCTTTCGATACTCCAATCACTATGTTGTCTGTAAGCGTCCTGATAACATTCATTTGCAAACCACATGAGTCAAGTATGAATATAGACAAATGAAATATAATTAGATTTCATATTTTTATGAATCCAAATTGTGAAGCACTGCTTAAGCTTCCAAAGGTGAAACTTATAATTCTACTCATACAAAAAAACTTTCATACATGAAATGGAATGATGGTGATGATGATGATCACTATAAAAGCAATACCAACAATAATAATAGCATTATGTCAAACCAGGAGATACCAAGAGTTCATTTCCCCTAACAACAAACAAAAAAAGTGAATGATGAGGATCTGCAAAATGTATTGCACAAATTTGAATAGTTTGAAGACTATTCATAAATGCAAGCACAAGTCTATAACTTAAATCCTTTGGGACACTACTATATCTCAGGCTCAATAACAAGAAAATAACCAATCTCTGAACTACCAAGGGTTACTTGTAAAATTTAAGTGCACTGAGAGTGTGATCAATGTTCTCACCGCCAACTTTGAAAAGTTGCAAATAACACAAGCTTTTTTCATCAAATTATAGACATGCCAAGAAAGGGGAGCTAAGAACTTAAAGGAACCTTATCCCAAACATGATTAGTTACTGTTTGTTGTAGAAGGGACTAGAAAAACAACAAGAACCATCGGGGTTTCAATAACCAAGATATTCTCTGAATTCATAAACACTGAATATTCTAAACATAATATTCCTTTTAAGCGGTATCAAATTGGGACTGGGGAGTTTATTCCAGGATTTGAAACTATTGACATTCAAGTCACAAGTGAAGCCAACAACCTTACTGTTGCCTCAATGCTGGCCCTTGCAATACAAAAATCTAATCAGATACAAAATTCTAATCAAATTATAGTGTCATGAAAACAAGTAAGTCATCCAACATATGGTCAAGATCACAAAATTTCCCAAATAATATAATTATCATAAACCACTAAATTATCATGATTAAGAATAACATTGTCTAACGTCCATTCTGTATCACTACTTTCGTGTCTTATCTCTCAAGTAATTAACCCTTAGAATCCCTATACTGGAATATATTATTGTCATGACTAAGTAATAGCTACCAACATCTAGCTCAAATAAATTATTGTCATGACTAATGAGAAAGCAACGCCAAAAAATGAATAATAGGTTGTAAATTTACAACAATAATTATCCTACAAACATTGACACAATATGCCACAGACATTGGGCACATCTCCTATTTCCTATAATCAAATAAAGGTTTTCTTCCAATTTCTTTTCAGTGTGTTAAGAAAATAGTTTTGAAATAATAAGAAATAGGTGCAAAGGCAATCAGCATGTATTGAGACAAAATGGAAATATAATACTCCCAAATCTTATTTTTTAAAAAAAAGGTCAGTAAAATGAAGTACCTAAAAAGCCCATGCATTTGATTGGCCCTTCTGGTTTCAACTGCCTTTTTAACCCTTAGAGTCCCTGACTCTTCCCTCTCAACCAACACTTCTCGAGGATAAGTTAATGCAAGTTCTCCCAAAGGACCTTTCACTTGTATACCCTGTCCTTCCAATTTGACTGTGACATTGGATGGCACAGGAATTGGTTGCTTCCCAATTCGTGATTCCTTACATTCTACAGTCTTTCTATTGAAACCAACATGAGCACCAGGAACACTTGAAACTCTGAGTTTATTTGTCTCACCAACAAAAACAGACTTCAAATTGCTGAAAAAGAACACAATGACTAGTGAGATTTCTCAAAACTATAGAACATTAACTTTGAGTTAAAGCAGCTTTTCATCAACTAAGAAATTAATCAAATTATATCAATCATATGAACACAATGCAAGGGTTCGAATCCGGAAACAGTCTCTTTGCATATGCAAGGATAAGGCTGTATAAAATATCTCTCCCCCTTACTTCTGCATAGCAAGAAGCCTCTGGACAATGGGATACATAGTTTTTATATGAACACAATGCATGCCTCAAATCACCATGCTTGAATAAAAGGCTCATTTAATTTGATGTTCTCCTTAAATTTATAAGTTATTTTCCGCCTAGTAGCCTTGTAGTCATTGTTAAAATGCAATTCTGAGGAAAAGTAAGCGAAACATCCAACTAGAACATAATGCATGCCTCACATCACCATGTTTGTATAAAAGCAACCAATGAAGTGGCAGAAACAATAATGTTTCAATCCTTTCGGTGAACAGTAAAATATGAATACATTCACATTCCCTACAAATGATTTGATCAAGAATTCCCCATTGGACTACTGAGCAAGCATGCTCATTCAACTTCTCATCAAGCCTGTACTTGTCACTTGCAATATGAAAAACACGTTCAGAGTCATTATTCTTCTTTTATGGTGAAATTAGGATACCCCAAACAGGAGTCAAAGACTATTCTTCGAAGAATTTAGATTCAATTAAGAGACTAAACTCTCCTAACATATATTTTTTTATACGCACGGACTTGGGATCAAAAACCTAACCACATGCCACAATACCACTAGCAAACATTTCATCAAATATTGCTAACAAGCATTTGATTAAAAAAAAACAATTCAGAGTCATTATTCTTCTAATTTTCACTATACCATTAATAAGCATTTCATCAATAATCCTCAATGCATGCAACACCCACTTCATTGAATTCCAAGCACAGATTCACAAGATGGGATTATTATCATTATCGTTATCATCTACTACCAAATCATTTTGAAAACCATATTCAATTAAAGACCCAAAAATTCATTGAACCAGCGTATCATTCTTTAGACCCAATTGAGACTTGAAGAACTCAGGGCAACTAAGGTGGAAAAAAACAAACACATTCACAAAGTGAAACAGTGAGAGTTCAGAAAATTCGGCTGTCCCAAAGTTCGGAACTTTGTGTGCTGCTACGACAAAGGGAGCTGAATCCCGTAATGGGTGTTTTTTCATTCAAGTGATGCAACACTTGATAACCATATAACAGTTATTGAACAGTGTAATGCAACACTGGTGGTGCTTCAAAATGCAGGGAATTAAGAAAGTGAAGTAGAATAAGTGGAGCAAGGAAGAGAAAGAGGGAGTTAGGAGCTTGACCTGATGCGAAAAGAGGAAGTAACTGAGGAAGCCATTGTTACAAACTTACAAGGGTTGTTCCACCAAGAACAAGAACTGAAGAAAAAGCCTTATCCAAGGAGATACCTGTTATCTGCAACGGTGACGTATCCATATTTTTTATTTTTTTAAATAAATAAAAGCGTGTTCGGGAATTGGAAAATGGAAATTACGGTTTGTGGTCCAAGAAATGTGGATTGGGTATTGGATCATACATTTTGGGCCCAAAAGCCCAACATCAGTTTAAGCTTCAGTATTCCAATTCCAATGAAACAATGGTGTCATTTGTGTATGTCAATTTTTTTGGTTGAGTAAATACTTACTCTACTGATTGTCCAACAGGATTAAAACATCACATGTTAGTTTTTTCTTTGAAAAATATAAACTAAAATAGTTTCTAGAAAAGCATAAAATATAATTTTCACATATATGAAAGAACACAAAAGGATGAATTTGATATCTATTTTGTATATTTATCAGTCTATTTTAATAACAGCTTTTCCATTAAAAAAATAATTAGAATGTACTGAGCGTAAATATTTTTTATATTTCCATCTACTCATAAATTTTCATATATGATAAAATTATTAATTTTTGTAATAATTAATTTAAAAGCCGTGCTTAGGGTGTTTTTTAATTAACTGACAGTGAAAATATTTACATTGTTAATATATTAAAATAAAAATAAAACACTAATATACTGATATCATGATTTTTTAAGAACCAAGTGGACTTACTCTGTAAAGGATCAAGAGAACGATATATTTTCAATTAAGATTAAAAAGTTCTCTAAAATATTGTAAAATGTTTTAGTAGCACAATATAGTCTATACACATTTGAGCAATTTACTGAATATACACATCCTAAGGCCTATATTGGAAGCCCATGAGTTCAGACTTGAAGTTCCTGTTCACCTTGGTTTGTATACGAGATCATAGACTGTGATTCAATTTTAAATCACAATCTTTCTTCTCCATAACCTAAATAGATATTGTTAACTAGGACAGGTTAAATTGGATACGGGTTATAACTTATAAGCTATTCGTGATAACATGAATAATATGTGTGTAAAAGAAAAGTTATGGAAAATATATAAAAATTAAATGTATAGATTATGTTAATCCATTATATGTTTTTTGTTAAGAGCAAAGAAGACACTACTTTTGAGTTGCTTCTTGAATCTTCAGTGATAAAGTAGATTTTGTCAAGTTGGTTCAGGTCTTTGGTCTAAGAGTAACTAGCAGAGCTAGAGCTGGAACTGCCCAACTTTATGCTGTAAAGTGTGCTTGCTTTAGAATATATGTCAAGTATATATACAAATAACTGTTCTCTGGTTTTTTGAATTCTTTATGCTGATAAATTGTTTTCAACATGATGATGATAGTCTTCAACATCCATCATGTGTACTTGGCTCCTTTCATCACATGCAAGAATATGGTTTTACAGACACAATGTTCTGTGAACACAAAAGGGTAATAACAAAGTCTTGTTCCTCTAATTTGAGTGTGTACTTTTAAGATACGCATATATAAAAATGATTAAAAAAAAAGTGGGAGATAGAAATAATTTTTATACCATGTTATAGTGCAATTTTTTTTATATTCAGATAATAGAGTTTGTTGTTCTTTGGATGAAGATTTATGTATGAAGAATTTAAACATAGCGTTTTGGTTTTTTCCTTTTGATGTATTTTTTATCAAGTTTTTTTTGCAAGATCTGTACCTTTTGAGAAAAGAAGCTCTTGTGAGGAATATTTTGAAATCAGCTTTACTCCAGAAGATCGTCATCTGCCTTTTCTGCTTCGATTGCGTAAGTGCTTTTAACAGGTGGTCAATCAAATAGCAAATGTTAGTCATTTTAAAATTTAATGTTAAAAAGTTCATATGTTTTTTAATAATATTTCAAAATTAGTTTAGAAGATTTTATTTTATGTAATAATAAAATAATTAAAACAGTTTAAAAGTATAATTATAAGCCTACCTTCAACATTTTATATAGGAATGCAAATTTTGTAAAAGAAATAGTAAATTTAAAAAAAAATTGACAAAAATATTCAAAATAAAATAATCCAAACAGCAAGGACTAATGGTCTAATGCTGTTAAAAGAATTTTTTTTTCTTCTGAAAGTAGCCAAACACATGAGGTGACACCATGCTTTTGGTTACATTCTAACCAGGCATGCAGTAATGTACGTAGTACCTCATTGTTTTTTTTCATATTTTTTTTTAGATTATATTTTGACATTCTTTTTTATTCTTAAGAATCAAAGACATATTAAAGATTTATAATAACTTATGTATTTTTTTCAAAAGTTAGATAATAACCGTAGCTAGGAAGTTGAAATCAAACTGTTATTTTCTTTTTCTTTTTTCTGAGGTAACTGTTTTTTTCTTAGGCGTTCAACCTTTTGATGAGTATTACTATAGAACCGAACTTTAAGGTAACAACAACCATTTGAAACTAAGAGGAATATAAAATCAAGTTCTATGCATTGCAAACCATTGTGCGTTGATGCGATAGCAGGAATTATAAATGTTACATCATTTAGTTTCTGATGTTACATGTCTAGCACGCACGCACCAACCTCCAACTCAAATGTTTTGAAGTATATGATTGATACTTTTTATATGAAAAAAGAAAAGTTGATGTCATACTTATCATCTTTTACATCCCTTAAAACATACATAAAATGCTGAATGATATTAAACTGAGGCCAATAAGCTAGCCACGCAACTACAAAACCAATTGTGTCCAATACATTCGTGTAGCAAAAACACTGCCAGATATATAGACAATATCAACCCCTGCTTAATTTTCCTCATGTCTACACCCATCTCCCCTTTAACAATTTCAACCTCGGTATACTTTTCTCATCTACTCACATCCCATTACCAAACCCTAATCAGCAATGCTAACATAAAGACCGAGACAATCCAATTGTGATTTGTGTCATGTAGGCTGTCTCTCCACAAGTTGCAGTCCCAACATCATGATATAGATCCATTTGCATACTCCTTATAAATACACTTATTTTGAGGTGCTTAAATAGAGTATCAAATAATTTTGAGTTTGAATTCAATTTTCTCTAACTTACTAATATTTCATTTGGTGGATAACCCACTTAGGAGGATTAGGGGTTTTATTTTTATTATAAATCATAAGTATTTTTTATTTTTTATTAAAGATAATCAAATTTAAATTTAAGATCATTTTGAACGACGAATAGTTGTGATTTAGTAAAATTGCTTAAAATTTAAGTTTGTGTATTAATTTCAGTCATTTTAAAATTTTGTAGATATAATTTAAATAACAGAGACTTAATCCAATAATTGATTTTAAGATAAAACTATCTAATAAAATATTATTAAATAATAATATGAAACTGGAATGTAAACTATCTCTTTTTTTAGAAGAGATTATATATGTATGCGGAGGGGAATAAACCTAATGAGAAAATAAATTTTAAATGAGAATAAGGGAAACAAATTAAAATTAATTTTAAGAAAATTATATGATCACTTTTTTGTTTGACAAAAAGTATATGATTACTTCAATAATGTCACATGACATAATTAAGTATATGTTTGTGTTAACGTTGAGTTGTCTCAAACTTAGTTTTCCCAAAGGATTTCCTATTAAAGCCCATGGGAAATCACGCTACCACGATTTCAACGACAACACAAACATAAACATAGCTTAATATAACTTGACCATTCATAATAAAAGTTAATGATCAATCTTTAATATATACAAAAAAAAAAAAAAGTGTAAAAGAGTAGAGAGAAATAATTAGGATTCAATCCATTAAAGATAACGGTCATTATACATGTTAATTACAAGGCAACCCACCATGCACCTTGGTTAGTTTACAAGCAAGGTCCTACACCACAATAACATATGCATGCAGCTAGCTATCATGGTGTGTGTCCAACAAAGAAAAGAGAGAAAAGGGAGGGAATCAATCAGTGATGTCCACCATTTGCATCATTTCCACTCAGAAATGTTCAAATTTTATTGGCAACAGGGGTGGTCCAGAGGAGGTAGCAAGTAAGTCAATGGGGACAGACAGAGGAGAGACAGAGGAGAGGGTGTGTACCTCAAAATTGGGGAGTGTGAGAGGAAGCCACGCTTTTGTTGTTGCCTCATCCCACGCGTGAATATACTATACTATACTGTTACTGTGCATCCTTTTTGGGGGGTTTCAAAACCCAATGAATCCCTTTTTCAGTCTAACTGTTTAAAATAGACCCTTCACATAGGTTTGTTAACCAATTAGCAGCAACTTCACTTTGATCCAAGTTAAAGGCAAAGGCCAAGGGTCAGTGAACATACCACACCACCCTCGTCTTTTTTCTTATCATAGATAGAGGCTTTCATTGCTTCAAACAAGAAGAGCTACTTCCATCTTTCAGTCTAGGATAAGCAAGCAATGTCTGTAAGTCCCTTCTTTTAATTATCTCTTTCTTTGCCACACACAAACAAACACAGAATGGTTTTGTTCATACCATTTATTTGTGTCTTTGAAGAGAAGTTCATTGGGAGTTTTATGACTGAGATTTGTGCAATGTGTGACATTGCAGAATCAGTCATGTTGTAACGGTTTTGCAGAGAGTTATTCTGAGTTCATGTATTTAGTGCAAGTTTGGATTTCAGTTGGATAGTTCAAAAGTATTTTTACTCTCGAAGTAACAATTTTTTTTCTTCTTCATTTTGAGGATCGGAATTATTTGAAATTGGTAAAAGTACTTTTCCAATTGATATCTAAACAAGGCCTTATAGATAATACATTGTTAAGTTCAACAACCATATTTCTTGCAGAATATGATAGAGGTGAGAGTTCCAAATCTTGATTGTGAAGGATGTGCTTCAAAATTAAAGAAAGCTCTCTTCAAGCTCAAAGGTACACTTTGCATAAGCAATTCTTTTAGTGTTGACTTTTTGAGGTCGTCCTTTATTTTCTGGAGGCTATGGGTTGAGTTTCTAGACATGGGCCATTGCATGGCAACAGTTGTGTGAATCTTAGCATTTTATTTGGGCTTTGATTTCCAAAATCCCATGTGCATTCCTCACTTGCTTTGGTAAGAGTAGAACCATGAGTCAATAATTTGGTACACCATAGCATTCTGGGGTCCATGTAAACCTCCCTGTTGGGCTCCATTTTTCTTCATGCTATGTTTTCCAAATCCAACAACAAAGGTGGCTCCTCTGTCACACCTTAACCAAATGACATTATTTGTCATCAGAAATAAAAATAACATTTCTATAGGCTTACAGTTACAACAAATGTATTATCTTTTTTTAAGAAACTGAACCTTCACATTCTTATTTTTACTACTACTATTATTATTTAGTAATCTAATTTGGAGGTGAAAACTTGCCAGTTATACACCCTGAGTTATTTCATTACTTTTCACAATGTGTATTGTGTTACAAAGAATTACATTTTTTTTTCCTTAAAAAGTGAGCTCAAGAAAAACATGGCATGATGAGCTCTCATTCAGCATGAAAATAAGCATGCCCAAAAGCAATTAAAAAGTACCATAAAGTAACTTTTACTTAATCCAAATTGGGTCACCTTTGAGCCACATGTATGATTAAGTTAGTTGCATATTTGTATGCACCATGTTAACTTTTGAATGTGTGATATGCAGGAGTAGATGAGGTAGAAGTTGAAATGGAAGCACAAAAAATAACAGTGAGGGGCTATGGTTTGGAGGAAAAGAAGGTTCTTAAGGCAATCAAACGTGCAGGGAAAGCAGCAGAACCATGGCCATTTCCAGGGCATGCTCATTTTTCCTCATTTTACAAGTACCCTAGTTACATTGTTAACCATTACTATGATGCATACAAAAGTGAAGCTACCAATGGAGTCCACACTTTCTTCCACACCCCTGCAGTGTATTCAGTTGCTGTGGCATCTGATGAAGCCTTGGCTTCTCTCTTTAGTGATGATAACCCACATGCTTGCACTATAATGTAATTAAACTAAACCAGGTTCATATATACTTGTTTTCCTCCCTTAAGGTTAGTTTCTCTTTGAAGAGAAGGTGAAGAAGCAAAATTGAGTGAGGAATCTTTTCCTTGGGAATTTTGTGCTTGTTTATTGGTTAATTTTTTTGCCAGTTTTCTTGAGTGTATTATCATGTGCCTCCTTTAATATCCATTGCGTTGCTTGGCTCCTTTCTTTTTTGTAATTTTTTTTTATAATGACCTCATTGAAATTAAAACATATAACCTTATGTGTTTTATCTCAACATCTAATCGATAGATCTTAATTAAAGGACTCAAATGACCAATTACTTGTATGAATAACTTTTGATATACTCATGCAATCTTAACATATTAAGATGCTATAAAACTTTTTAAAAAAATGTATCGACAATTACTTTCATTTAAATATTTGATAATTTTAATACATAAAAGGCAAAAATTTGTTTAAGGAAGTGAGATCCATTTCCCATCCTTACATTTCTGATTTTGTTTGTTGTATAAAAAATATAAAAAAGGTAAAATGCATGCATCAAAAGTTTTATACTATCAGTTAAATAAAAATCATCTTAGTTATGACTTTTAAATAATTATTATAAGAATCAATAAATTACCTTTAAGTATAGGGAATAGAAGATAAAGTTTGTCTAATTATAGGAATTAAATAAGTAATTTTTCCTTAAAAAATGTATATATTTTTAATTTATGTTGTATGTTATAAAAAATCTAATGAACTACTAACAATTTATTAATTCAAGTGAAAATAGACTTGAATATCTTAAATAAGTTTCTAAACTAAAAATATCAAAGAAAATAATTCATTTGGTAGACTAAAATACTTGAATATCCGCGATTTTCCAAATCCAAAAAATTGAAGGAATTTTAGGATTTTTTCTTGCAACAAATATTTTTATGTGGACCTCTTTGAATTTATCTATACCATACTCTAGTCTCGTAAGTGATATACACTAGTTAATAGTTTTCCTAGTGCTACATCATAGACACATTGAAAACATAGATAATTATAATAATATACATATAAAATGACACCAATAAAATGTCAATCTTCGGGTTTTATTTGTAAAGTCTAGATTCTTTGGTAATCAAAACCAAATTATTTATGAATTAGTTGATGCTTGACTAGCCAAGATTACAAATGACCTTGCATTTTTTGCTTCTCTTGAATTTTTTTTGAATTTGGTATTAATCTTTCTTATTTATATTACAATGGAATTGTTATTTCTTATTATACTTTAAAAAGAATTGTTGTTAACATTTAATAATTTCTTCGATTATTGCAAATAAAAAGAGATTTCATTAAAAATAATCCATCATATTATTTTATTAGTATATTCTTTCACAAAATTGATAAATATTTGATACAAATAACATAAAAAATTAAAAAATAAAACTCTTATGACATACTCTCCAATAGAGTTATGACTCTGACAATGGAGTGGGGATATTCAAGGCCCTTCATTAAATTATATTTAGTGCCAATTGCTACTGTAGTACTTTACAGGCAGGTCAGGAGAATCTTGATTTACAAAAGAAAGCAGCCGAGAAGGTCCTTTCCAATATTAGACCCAGCCAAATTGACCCACTAACTGTAATTTCTATTTTGAACCATTGAATTTGAATCCGCCATGATTATTCAACCACTTGACCCCTCCATAGGCCTTGCATGACTAGTAGTTAAATTGTGCTACGATGGACACAGGAGTGAGTTTGGTAGAAAAGAAATGAATCACTTTTGTAAATATATATGATTGCTTTAGTTTTTATGCATTATTAATGTAAAATATTTTTATATTTTAATTAATTAAAAAATATTATATGTTTAAAATAATTATTATAAATATCAACAATTTTATCAGCATAATAATAGATGTTAATTAGTATATCGAACTAAAAAAATTCTAGTACTACATTTTCCTTTTTTTGTTGAATAGTATTACATTCCTAAAGAAAGAGAAATTAATCAAAATTAACACAAGAAATGAACTCTTTTAAGAATGTCTTTGGTTATGTTCTGATTCAAGTTAGAAAAATATTTTTGATATCTTCGAACTTGAAGATAAAATAATAAGAAAAAAAATTGTTGGTTTGGATAATAATTATTTGTAAGTCATCTCTATCTGCAAACTAAATATACACTTAATTTGTTTTGGCTAAGTTTGATTAAGTTTTGCTGGACTCGAGAGCTATATCATCTTTCCTTTTTACAAGTTTTGAGGTAACATGAAGATCGTGAAAAGCACATGCCATTAGAGCAGACAATCTAGGAAGAATATTGTGTATGCAAGCCATCGTATGTCTTATGCGAAGTGACAACTCTTTTCTTCATCATAATTTTACACACAAGAATTCTTTTTCTTGATAAGGATATTTCTGTCGGTGTCCCATTGGCTTGGTAAAAAAAAATTTATATTTGTTTTTTAAAATGATGCATGTGTTCGAATGTCAACATTTGCCGTATATCAACCATGATCAACTTACTTGAATGTTGTATTTTGTTTTGATTTTCAACATAATGGAATTCTGAGTTAGATCTTTTACAAAATTATCAAGGATCTAAACTAACATTCAAACTTTTGTGCTACGAAATAAAAGAAAAAATAAAGGACAAAATCTAAAAATACTTTATGGCATTGGACATTGCATTTGGCCACCATTTTTACTATTTTTTATTGAATATTCTCCTAAATGTAATAATAATAAAAAAGGAAAAGATAATACACCCTATGAAAAAGAAATTCTAGAAATCAACAAGTGAAAGAAAAAAAATTCATAACATCTTTTAAGTTTTGAGATGCTCCCAAAATTTAAGTGAACTTTACATAAATCTCATTAAATAATACGAACTGTTAAATATATTAGACCCACATTATTTAGTAAAAGTTGTTAATAAGTAATAAAAAAAATGTAGCGAAAAGAGTGATGCAACTGTCAAATTCTAGTCTCTCATAACTTATCAATGTATAATGCGTTTGGATTTGAAAAAGTAATAAGATTAAAAATAAAAAAAGGTGTTTTATCATGAGAAATAATCATTTAATTTTTATGATGAACACAAAATAATAAATAGTTATTTTTACTTTTTTTAATGGTATTAATGTGACTTTGTGGGGGCAGAATTAATTTTATTGTGTTATTCAAACACACTAGCAGTAATTTAACTTGATTTTCATGAAGTTTTTTCTCCTCTTCGTTTCCAAATTCCAATTCACTTTGCATTTACATATTCTAATGTGCAATGATCAAGTTTAGTTTTCCTATAGTCGATCGGAAAAGATAACAAGATGATGAGAAATAAAGAATAAAAAATTAAAAAATTATATATTTCATTATTAGAAGACTATACACTGTACATAAATAAGAATAAAAAATATTATATACAATCTTATTTTTATATATATAAAAAGACTATTACTGAAATCCAAACTCTTAATCACTGAATTATAAAAATATAACTTTACTATTATATCATCTAGAAAGAAAAGAATAGAAAAAACCAAATGTCACAGAATCTCATCAGCATGCCTAAAACACTAAAAAATTTGTCCTGTGTCCTGTCGAATTGCACCATATATGCAGCAAGAAATGTGCATTAAGAGGGTCCATCTGTTGGATGTGACTTCCACAGACCACAGTCAGCGCACAAATAAAAAAGAAACTCTAAAACCTCACGCCTTTACCCTTATATAGTACATGCTCCTCAAAATTCTCAAAACCCTTCTTCTCTCACTCTTGCTTTCACACACACACTTCTATCTCTTCAAATGGCTCAGGTACCAATCTTAATTTCACAATCTTTTTCTTTCCCTTGGATTCCTTATGCACATCTTCATGCTTGTTTTGTTACATATTTATTATTTATATACTTATCTATGTATGATCCATAGAAATCATATTAAAAATTATGTGATTAATAATTTTATTTACCATTTTTTCCCTTTCTCTTTGTGCATGTTATCCCTCACTCGATCAACAACAGAAGGTTGTGCTCAAGGTTATGACTATGAGTGATGACAAAACAAAGCAAAAGGCTATAGAAGCAGTTGCAGATATCTATGGTGGGTAGTTTGTAAAAATCAAAGCCAAATTTTCTATACCTTGAATTCATTTTATTATAAGTTATATAACCAATGATTAATTGATCTGTTTAATTTTTGGTGCTTGATCCAAAGGGGTTGATTCAATTGTTGCTGATGTGAAGGAGCAGAAGTTGACGGTGATTGGTCAAATGGACCCAGTGAAAATAGTGAAGAAGCTGAAGAAAGTAGGAAAAGTGGATATAATATCAGTTGGACCTGCCAAGGAAGAGAAGAAGGAAGAAAAGAAAGAGGAGAAGAAGGAAGAAAAAAAAGAGGAGAAAAAGGAGGAGAAGAAGAAGGAAGAAAAGAAGGAAGAGAAGAAGGAGGAGAAAAAATAATAGAGACAATACTTGATTATCATCTGGTTTTGTCTAATTCTACCCTTTTCTTGTTATTTATTTATTTTGTTTTGCATATTTTCCCATATTCAGAATCAATTGTTAGCTGCAAAAATTGTCTATAGAGTCTTTTCATTTTTGCTAATGTGGGTTTCTTCTCAAATCTGTTGCTCACAATCCTTTCTGAAGCATGGATCAATCTTCAATTGCTAAGAAGGAAATGAGTTATAATAAAAGAGTATCCTAAAAATTGGCCAATGGACAAGATACAAAGACAACATTTATTTTTAATTCTTCCCTTTCTGTCTGTTTTATATTTTCTAGTATAGAGAACCAGGTAAGTTATGGTAAATTGGTTGGCTTCAAAATTGTTATTTGTTATGATTATAAAATCGTAGTGCAAAACTGCAAATGATTTTATCATACTTTTAATTTTTCTTTTTCTATGTTATGCTTATGCAAGTGGCTCTTGCGAGTTGCGATTTGTGACTACGATAATATCGATGCTTTATTGTTCCAGCTTATGAACAGAAACCAAGAAATTTTCGGTCATCAAGAAATTCCTTCCTATTGGTTGGTTGCGGGTCATTTGATCTTAGCCGAATGGCACCAAAGTCCAAACTGGCTAGCGAATTCGTCATTCCAAATAAAAGTGTTTTTGAGCAAACAAATATGGGTTTCCAATTACTTTTCTAAGAAAGGAGACGAGTCCAGCATAGGTTTAATAAGCAAACCATGTTAAGATAATAAGATTTTAGTTGTACGAATATATAGAGTCAAGTTACTAGCTTCATCAATATTTATTATAAAACTAATTAACATTTATTAAAAATGACTAATTTAGTTGATAATATTAATTCTTCTAATAATTTATATTTCCAAAATAATGTTTAAAATGATTGGGATTCATGTTCTCTCTTTTTATTTAATTTTTTCTACCTAATTAGCTAATATGTATTAGTCATATTCTTTAATTCTCAAAAAAGAATAAATTTATCTTATTACTAGAATTTACTATATTATTTATTGACTACAAAAGTTAAAATAATTAAAAATATTGTGTTAATAAAAAATAACTAATACAAAAATTAATTTAAATTTTTAAAAGAGTATGGTATTGAGATTGATGTATTAATTACTACTACTAAAAGGTTTAGACAACCTCTCTCCATCAAGTTATATTTTAGAGTCATCTTAAAAAAAAGAATTCATAAGAAAATTATTTATATTAAAATAATATAATGCGACACATTAATTTCTTTCAAGAGGACTGTATAATAATTTGAAATAAATAAAATAACAAAATAATTGAAATACCTACTAAAAATATAACCCGTCCCTATGATTTTCCATGACCACTTCAATTCATTTCTTTTTTTATAAAAATAATTGAATTTTTATAAATATTGATAGCTGGAAAATTCTTCCTAAAGTAAGAAAATTTAGAGTATTATTTTAATATTTTTCTAAAAGATTAAAAAATCTAGCTTCTGTAAACAAATTTTATCAAAGTATGTGAAATACGATATATAAAATAATATTTTATAATTCATGTTTGAATTAATAAAAGGTAACAGTTACAAACTAACAAGTACTTGAATTAACTAGCGCATTATTGTTATAATTTAATTAAATGTTTTGAGTTTTAATTCTAAGTATGCATTGTTTTAAGTATTGGGAGGAAAATTTTATCATCCATAATGAGCAATAACTAATTAGTTATGGTTATATTTGATAAAATTAGCTGAAAATTAAAAAATTAAATGGCAGCTGAAACCTTAAAGCTGATACTTAGAAACTTAAAAATTAATTTATTAAATTTAAATGTTAGATAAAATTAGTTGCTGAAGTAGTTAAAAAATGTAAAATGATAAAAAAAATCATAATTTATTTAAATAAAGTAATTAAGAAATTGAATAAATATATTGATAATACAAATGAAATAAAATATAAAAAATTAGAAATTAGTGTTTTAAAAATACTATTTCAAGTTAGAAACTAGCTATTTTAAAACACTAAAAGCTACTAATTGTTTCAGTAAAATAAACTTTTTATTTAATAAAAAAAACTAAAATCTTACTAAAATTTCTTGCTAAATATAATCTATAACGGACAGGATCAACTCAAGTGAAAAATATCTCTTGTCTAAAACAAATGGCAAAAGTTATTAAACGTGTAACATTAACGATACAGTATTAGCAAAGCTTAATAGGTTTTCCTATGAAAATCCATTCTGGGCTGCATTCACAATCTTCTCCTAGTCGGCCATAAGCAGCGATGATGGTACTATATTATTAGGCCGTAGGAATCCCTAATCAAGTAATCGATATTATGCAATGATGAAGAATTTAAAATTTATGGCACCGTTTTACTATTCACTACTTTCCAGTTTATTCTGGTACAATAAGTTACTAGTAGTTCAAATGAGTTCATGACAGTTCAAATTAATAATCATTGTGTAGTCCTATGTTTTATTTATTTGTAACGTTTTCCATTTGAATCTTGTGGATGTAAAACTTTTCACAAGAATACTTGTATGCTAAACAAACAAATAAATAAATGTATTTTTAATCCCTGTAAACATAATTAAATGGAGTTTTAGTTTTCTGAAAAATTGTAAGAATTGGTTGCCATAAATTTTAATTTCATTAAAATGATTCCTATCACTAATCAGTTGTGATGTGTACATGCATGCATAGACATGTTATGTGAACAATCATTTTTAAGTAGGATATGATGCATATGTTACGTCTTCATTAATTGATAGTAGAATATATTCACGATGAAGATCAGAGTAAATATAATCTTTGGAAATGATCAAAACTAAATTTAACCATATCTTTATACAAAATAAAATATATTTATCCAAAAAAAAATCTATAAAACGGTATTTGTGATGACGGTGGACACGCTCACGGTTGTGGATCGACCTCCAAATTCATTGTTCATCCACACATGCCGCAAGACTATAAAGAAAAGTTTGTAGTCCAAATATTTTACAGAGAAACACTAGACTTTAGGAATAATAAGGTATTAAAATTCAATACATAAAAGTTGAGTGTGTCAAATATCAACCATCGAATATTGCTTTAGCAACTCCCTATTAATTCTACTCTTAATTATATGTGATGTAATGGGGCCCTAGTGACTCGAAAGTTCTATGTTAAAAGTGATTGTATTTATGAAATACAAGGGGCCCTTTCTGTTGTGACTCGTGAATTCTGGCTTATAACTGGTGATATTGTACTTGGAATGATCAGAGATATGTACAGCAACGTGAATCAGTCAAATCTCTTTATGATGCTGAATTTTGCATCAATAGTGAATCTGGACAAAGACTTGAGCCTGCAATAAATAAGAGCAATTCGAATTCAACGATAGTTTTCGCACCAAATTAATGCATGATTATGATCGCTCACTGACTTGCAGATTACCTTGCCCTTAACGGCAAACCTATAGCTTAAGCTTTAATTGCATTGATTAATTATCTTAAAACATCTCTAATGGTTGCTTAATTAGATTAGTTTTTAAAGTTAGATTATATGAACTAGTTCTTTATTTTTATTTTTTTATTTTTATCTTTTATCTTTTAAAAAGTTTATTTCAGTTATTTATCTTCTTTAAAAGTTTCAAAATAGTCATTATGTTAGTTTGAATTTAATGTCATTAACAATAATTAAATACTTTGGTATCTAAAAATCACCACAAAATGTAAAATAAAAAAATAATATCAATAGTTTCATCCTTCACAAACCCTAGTTTCCTTTTTCTCAAATTAAAAATCACAAACCTCATCCCAAAATTGAAATCCCCAAAATTACACAACCAATTCAAGAATCAAAGAGAGGAATAAAAAGACTTATTTAGGTGGACATTCTGGTTCTTGTTGAAAAGGATGAGGCAGAATCACATTATGGCATCTTGTAAATGATTTTGTTCGAGAATTGAGCTTCTTGTTGAATCCAATAACCCCTCGAGTTTGGGTGTAAAAAAGCTTGTGAGTCGACAATTTTGTGAGTTGAGATGAGAAAATGAAGATATTGTGCAGGTGATTTCAGGAAAGGTAGGTTGCACATCAAATTTCATGTAGATGATGTTATACTAAAGCAAAATTGTTAATTAAATTGTGTAAAGTTTGTAATTTTTTATTTGGGAAAAAGGAAATTATGATTTGTGGAAGATGAAATGGTTTATGCAATGTTGTTTCTTCCTTATTTTTCCATTTTATGACGATTTTTAGTTGTCGGCATTTGATTATCATTAACGTGTTAATTTCAAACTAAAAAATGATTATTTTGAATTTTTTTAAAAAGATAAAATTGAAAATGAAATTAAAAAAAAAGTATCAAAATGAATAAAATAATCTTAAAACATCATTGAAGCAGGTGACCTTTTGCAAAGTTTTGTAAAAGTTACTTACATATCTCCCACAAAGGTTTGGTTAAAAAAAAATCCCGTAAAGGTTGCTTAAAAATTAAAAAAATAATTTTCTGACTCAAAATTAGAATTTTTGTTAGTGGAAAAATAAAACAGAATTCATTAAAAATAAGCTAAGAACTCAAATTGAGTTTTGTGTTTAATTTGATTGGGTGAATTATGAGATGAAAGATTGATTGGAGAAGGAAAGGAAACATGCTTATAAAATCTCTCCATCAGTTTGATTGATTGAATAAATTTAAAGTAGTAAATTTTGCGGAACCCAATTCAAAAAACCTTCCATCCAAAAGTGAAGAGAAAAGGTAGGAACGGAATATAAATAAAAAAAAGTGTTTAGAGGAGATAATTTTATCACCGGCTGAAGACAAAAAGACTTTATGTTTAAGACCAAATATTATAGGATATGAGGGCATTTGTTTCCTACACCAATAATATTTTCAATACATCTAACAATTTTTGTTTAATCTCGAAAGTACCCTTCTTCTTTATTTGTTAAAGGTTATTCACGTTTTTTGTCATTTGGGTTCAGCAGCTGCATTTTGGTTTTTTGCATTTTGTTTTGTTCGTTGTTGGGTGTTGCTTGGCATTGTCGTTCATTTGTTGGCGGATGTCATATTTAGCGGTGGTTCTTCGTTCACTGTCGTGTGGCGTCGTCGAAGAAGGTAAGTTTGACTGTTTTGAGTAGTTTGAGCATTCGAATTATGTAATCTGTATGGATGAAACAGATCCTAACAAGCATATAGATTGGAAATCCGTATGCTTGTTATGGATTACGTAATCTGTATAGCATACGGATTACACAATTCGTAAAATGTATAAAAATTCACCATTCACATGCATCATACCGATTAGGTAATCCGTACGCATTACACAGATTAACTAATCTGTATGATGTATAAGGATTTATCCATTCAAATGTATCATATGGATTACCAAATCCGTATGATGCATATATTAATTTTTTAAAATATTTGTTTTGATAATTATTTATTTAAGCATAAACAAGTTTATTTATGTTTGAAAAATAAATATAAGGTTTAAAAAAATATGTAAGATTACTATTAATTTGTAACAATGGATTTACTAATCTGTGACCATATTACGGATTTACTAATTCGTGGAGCGCACCAGAACTGACTTACCTTGGAAATGAGATGATGACCATCACGAACACCAGAGCAGCTGCAGGCGACAACAAATGCAACAAAACAACACGAGCCTGGGTGCGTGGAAGAGAAGAACAGGAATGACTTGGTGCGCGGAAGAGACGAAGACGAGAAGGGCTTGGGTGTGCGGAAGAGGAATAGGAAGGCTGGTGCAGAGGGAGAAATCAATGCTTCCAAATACTTGTCTTTTTTTAAAAAATTAAATCAGGGGTAGTTACGAAAATACATTGTAGCGTGCTGCGTGTATTGGAACAGTGTTTGGTGCAGGAAGCAAATCTCTACAAGTTTCTACACCAAAAAATTTATTGTCCAAACATAATTAGGCCAATTTGGCCCAACTCGATGGGCCAAGATAAGCTCAAGAATATATGTCCAAATTCAGTCAATTGAGCCTATTTTGATCCTATATTTATTTTAATTTTTTTTCTTTGAAGTTTATATACAATTTGATTAGTTTTAAAAAGTAACTCGGATCTACAATTAATTATAAATTTTTGTAAAAAAAAAATAACAAAACAAAAACATATTTCCATTATATAAGAGGGAATGAAAAAAAAAACACAATAAAAATGTATTTTCGTTACATAAGGGGTGCAAAAAATACTAAACAAAAATGTGATTTCGTTGATTAAAATACACAACAAAATCACGTATTCGATGTGTATTTTAGTGCATCCACTATTAAACAAAGTAAACATAATTCTGTGTCGATAAAGAAACAATCGAATCACATTTCCACTAAAAGGGTATTTTTAAAATAAAAGAATACAATAAAAATAGGAGTGGGAATAGCAAATCATGGTGAGAATAGAAATTCCAACAAGGTAAAATGGTGAGGCCCAAATTTTGTTAGCCCAATACTCTTTGTTTTATATTGACCTCTATAATCCCTAAAAATCCAAGATTACCTCTTCCAAAAAAGTATTATGCCTTCGTGTTTTCGCTGCACAAAAGAGGGTACAAATTTTTTGCACAACGGAATCATGATGTTGTTGTGTAAGGGGGAGGGGGTTAAAACATGACAATACTACGAAAGTGGGATTCCATTGAATAATAGAAGTGTGGAATTACGAACTTTTGTTTAGTATTTTTTTCATAGAAAAAAATGTACAATGAAAATACAAAATTTCACATAATAGAATCACGATTCCATAATTTGTTGCAAAATGGAATTACGAGTTGTGTAATAGATTGGTTTTGCACAACTCATAACAAAATTATGATTCTATTTGACCTCAAAAACGTAAAAAAAATACTTAACAACATGAGTGCAAGGTGGGGTGGGAAAGGGTAGGGACCAATTAAGAACAATTTTGTTGGAACCCCAATAATAACACCCGTAACCTAATCTTCTTACGACCTCACTCTCAAAGTCATATTGTCATTGTGTAAACCTATTGTTATTATGTTTTTACTTTGTTAATATGTCATTTGAAATCAATCATTTCTTTGTTGCTCCAATCTGCATACTATGAGGAATGATTTACTTATCGGTTTGTTATTTTGTTAACACATTATTTTTCCTACACTGGGCATATCGATCACTCGTGTATAACATCACCTATTTATATAACTTTTTGCATCGCATGTGTTGCAAGATGTCTTTTTCTTCCAGTTTTCATTTGATTTATTTGGTGGCGGATAGGTTAGATAGTGTTCTTTTCTGTTTTCAAGTTGTAGGTTTTGAATCATAAAGCTCGTGAAAGAGCTAGACTTATAATTATACACCTACTCCTGGTTCACTAATTACTGTGAACTACGTTGATACTACCATTGAAGTCAAAATTTTATAAAGTATCTTCACCTGTTCATAATCCATGTCTTGAATCATTTTTATTCTTTGTGTTGGTTGGTCTAGCTATTGGGTCGTTTAATTATTTCGTACTTTGTTTGCTATATATGAATAGGCATTTTTCCTTTGGTTCTTGAATGATTAGTCATTAATGTACGGGCTTGCTGGGAAATATGCATGTATTTTTATATTTAATTATGGTTCTAGCTAGACGTAAATAAAGTAAGTAATTTTCTGTTTTTTAATGTGTTTATTTAAATTATTTATGTTTTAAAAGAATTACTTATTTTAAGAAGTAAAACTCGTTTGCTTATTTTTTTTAAATGTTCAATTTAAAAAAAAAACAAACTAGACCGTATAGTCTAAGAAAATGACCTACAAATTGTTTTGTTCTTGAGAATTACCTGAATATTCCATACTCGTGTTCTGGTTTAATGTCTTCCAAGTTTATTTCATAAGCTTGTGCAAACTTAAAATGTATCTATTGCCTAATTTTATATTAAAATCTCACCTTATACTTTTCTTTCAGCTTTAGCCTGCAAAGTGGTCTTTCAAGTCACACACAGTTCCAAAGAATAGTAAAAACATTTCTCTTATTTCTTTTCCGCGATCTAAGAAACACATTTTTTAAATTTTTAAATTTCATATTTTTTTAATTTTTTAAAAGAAGTGTTGTGATAATGAATGTTCTAAAAGAACATTAATAAAAAACTAACAAGTAAATAACTTTATCCAACAGAAAAAAAACTCACTGTCTTGCATTTGCAACTCTCATCAAAACAAAGTTTTTGTTTAGTTTGGTTTGCACGACGGAATTAATCAAGGGAAGACTGAAATATTACTTATGAGTTTGGTACTGGATTGACTATGAAAAGAATTAACATATAATTTTTGCAATGAATAACCTCATTGTTCATATTTACAATAATTATTATGATCCCCCTGTCGATCAAACATTAACTAATTTAGCCATGCATTTTCGTGTGAGTGTGAAAGCATGAATATAGAAATTTGAGGTACAATAGCTTGAAAGATTAGATACAAATACAATATAATGGGATGATTTCGCTGAGGCTGAATTTATTTTTCCAATATATAGAAAATGTCCATTTATATTTTGGCTTGTGTTTTCTTTAATTTTGCCCTCTTGATTGCTCATCACGTGGAGAAATAAAAAATACTTGGTGAATCCGAGTTGTTTACCAACAATGGAGTTGTTCATATTTGAGTCTAAGATATGATTTTGATCATCTTTGAAAGAACAATTATTTGTTGTCATGCATGTGGAGTGCGGGTCTAATAAAAGAGTATGGATTATACTGAATCTACATCAAGTATATGGAAGGTGTATTATTAATTAAAATAAGGTAAGTAAATATAAAAGGTTACCACACTTCATAAAAAATAAAAAATAAAAAGTTGTCACAGGTATATAAAAGAGAAATAATTCGTTGTAATGTGAAGCATGGGTTGAATAGAAAACTGTACGTGGATTGAGTTGATTATGTATCAAGCATAATATAAGACATGTATTGTTCAAAAGATTTCAATCAATTAAACTCAACTTTTTTATATTTATTATATATTTTTTATTTATGAGAGTGTACGTGGATTGAGTTGATTATGTATCAAGCATAATATAATTAGTCTGTTCATAATATATATTCAAGTTTTTCATTTAATTATTTTTAATATTATTTCATATTATATAAAAATTAGTAAATACTATAATAGTTTGACTTCTAATAATTTTTTGATATCAAGTTGTCCTGTCTTTTTGTCTATTCTCAGATTCACATGTTCCTTCACCAACCTAATTAAATGCCTATTGGGGATTTTTTTTCTTAATAAGCCTATTGGAGATTAGTTCCTAATTAAATGTGATAATTTTCCCTGTATCGCTTTTGGCATATGCTTCGTTCTGGGAAACTACCAGCATGGC
The DNA here is from genome assembly GCA_013407115.1 of Glycine latifolia. NCBI lineage: Eukaryota > Viridiplantae > Streptophyta > Magnoliopsida > Fabales > Fabaceae > Glycine > Glycine latifolia. The sequence goes on from CM023956.1 coordinate 27,605,552, forward strand.
TAGCATGTAGTATAATATTATTATTAGAGTCGAATATGATATTTTTTTTCTTCTTGATTCAGTTATGCATACACCGATACACGTGCCAACTAATATGTTTTGTTACGTGATATTTGCTATGGGAAATGTTTTAATATTTAAAAAAACGACTTCAGAATACATTTTTCCCTACGTAATAAAAAAAATTAGACATAAAGGATTATTGAAAATTTTAATTTATAAATAAATAACAACAAACTTTCTCAAATGATTAATTATAAATATTATTTTAATGATAGTTAAAGAATAACTGAACACATTTTATAAAAAGATTATCATAATCTTAATCATAAAAATCTTTTGAAAAATTCTAATAAGTCATAACATTCCTACATATTTTTTAAATCTGCAAAACCTTTCTATGCTAAAATAAATTTTTAAAATCTTAATCTAATATATACCAGAGAAAAAGTAATTTAATTGAAAATGGAATTTTTAACATCAAACACTACCTAAGTCTTTACTTATAATCATTACGTAGACTTAGAAAATTTAAAAGTCTACATCAAAGACTTTTAAATGTTCCAACTTGTAGATATACCGGGTTCCATTATAAAAAATAACGATAAAATAGGATCATCCTTCTCATCATAGTACAATTAGGATGGAATTTTATTGATTTAATTAGGCATACATGTGCCAACTAATCAAAAATATGTTAAATTTTTATTTATTTATTTATTTATTTATTTATTTATATAGGATGTTAAAGAATTGTCGTACATATAAATTGTAAATTTTATTTTGTACAATTAATTAATGAATCCTACAACTAATCATAATGACTCCTTATTTATTAATTTTTTTGTTATTTTTTCTTTTCTTTCAAACGTGATCATATTTTATTACTCTACGATATAAAAAAATAATTCAAATCTACTTATTAATTACCTGATATTTTTCTTATGGTTGTGTGAATAAGTGTGAGTTAATTAAATTCATGTTAAATAATGTAAAATAATATTAAAATATGAATTAATATAATTTTAAATAAATATTTATATGTTTGATCTTGTCATACAAAATTAACTTTGGGTTATAATTTAATGTTACTTTTTCATTAATGTATAAAAAATTTAAATTTAATTACACATTTTGTTCCTTAGCTATTGAATTGTGTGATTGTCAATTTTTTGGTTCTTTAGATTTTAATTCGGCGAACTTAAGTTTTTTTCCCTATCTAATTATACAATTTTGACACATCTAATGTCACATCATGCCACATCATCCAATCCTACATCAACTTGACTTTCTATTAAACATTTAAGAAATTAATATGTGCCATGTAATAATAAACACCAAAAATATTGTTCATTTCAACTTTTTAAAAGATGAAAATCATTTTTTTTAAATAAAATTAAAACTCATTATTTTTATGAAAATTAAAAATATATTTAACTCTAAAAAAACATTACAAAAAATTAAAATTTGCTTGCACTACGCCCTTAAGAGTTTTTAAGTTGGTTGGGAGAAAATAAAACAGAAAAGAAACACTATTTACATGGATAACAATGATTTTTTTTTTGTTTTGTTAAAAAAAAGGAAAAAAAATTAAATTATAAAAATAAAAAATAAATTCAACTATTTTTTTATTTTATTTTATTTTTAATTTAAATTTTAAACTTTTTATCCTTTTTAGAACACAAGAATAATAATAGACTATGAAAGAAAGTTACAACACACATATATCTTTATTTCTGATAGTTTAATATCATGTCAATATTTAAAATTTAAATATAAAAGACAACACTTAAGTAATAATATTCGAAAAAATAATCATGAGATTTTTTATGAATAAATAAAACACGAGATTAAGAGAAAGCACCTAGATCACGGAGAAAGGTAATAAAATAATTAGCATATTGGGACTTAGGATCTCAATACTCAATAGATTCAAATTGACAGATATTGAGGTTCATTGTATATACAAAGATACTTTTTTATTATTAAATAGTTAAATTTATTTTTAAATGTGTGATATGATGATAAATTGAATTCTCAAAGATGAAAATATGATTTAGTTTTCAAACGTGTAAAAAATGTGATAAATTAATTATATTGTTAAATTTATGAGATAAATTTATTATTAAATTGTATTTTTTCCATTATAAAATAAATGTCACATTTAGAAAAAATTGTCCCAAAATAAGTGTTGTATTTAACTTTTCAATGTAACATTAATCATTCTTTTTTATTAATATTCCTAATAAATGTCTCTATAGTTTTTTTAATATAATATTAATATCATTCTTTTGTATTTATTTAATAAGGTTAGTTTTGTAAAATTATTACTTTCTTTTATCTATTTATTAGTTTTTCTTTGTATGTGTATAACTTAAGGCAAAAAAATGGAGAAAATAATGTTTAATGATCAATTTGACAATAAGTTATATTTTTAGATGATCAAATTGATATTAAGTTGTAAGGTTTAGGATCAATTTATTATTAAATTGTGTGTAGGATTAATTTGTCATATTTTTTGCACATTAAAAGATTAAATTTAAAATTTTTATTTTTCAGGGATCAATTTGTCTGCATCTCATATTTTTAAGAACAAATTTGACCATCTATTCTTCTTTTTTCTTGTATAAGAATTCGTTAGCTTACAAGAAATATCAACCAAAAGGGTAAATAACTAAATTGATCCTCAAAAGTATAATGTGACAATAAATTGATCTCTGAAAAATAAATAAAAAACTAATTTAGTCCCTATAAGATAAAAAATTTAGTCATTGAATATACAAAAAATACAATAAATTTAGTTTTATTAAATTTGTAAAACTATTATATCATTAAATTGTAATATTCAAAGACTCATTTGACAATAAATTATATTTTTTAAGAATTAATTTGACATTAAATTATAAAATTTAGAAACATATTTGTCATTAATTATTTATAGGACCAACTTATGCACACCATACTTTTAGAAACTAAATTATTTTTTTTCATTTTTAAGGGATTAATTTATCAATATCTCACTTTTAGGCATAAATTTGATTATTTATAAATAAAAAAGTTCTTTACAAGAAATATGTGTTTGGGTCGAATAGAATCGTTAAGAGAAAAGAAATTTTAATCGAATTATTTAAAACAAAAATTTAAGGTTTAAATTCAATATTAGTATTTAAGTTAAAATAATCTTATTTTAATTAAATAAAACAATTAATAGTATAATTTTTTTATATTATCAATTGATTATAAATGTTGTAACTAGTAATCCATTGCCTACTGAAATTCTCATCATGCACTCCGTTGTTGATGCAATTAATTATCAAAACCGTTTATCTCTAAAAGCAAAGATTAACCAAGCAAGCCGATAAAAAAAATAAAACTGTAGCAAATTTATTTTAATTTAATTAATGATCAAAAAATTTGTGTACGCATGTAACTGTTTTGAATATTTAAAAAGAAATAATTTTATTGTTCAAAATAATCTTTTTGGTTCAATCAAGATTACATCATCGTGTAAAAATTACCTATATGTATTCGTTCAAAAAAAAAATTTGATAAAAAACGGTTTCTTTTAACAAGCAATTTATAAAGGTGTAAGGACTCTAGTAGAGTCAATTTTACTCCTATAGCATTCACAGCACAAAATCTCAAATTCTTGAATAATAACTGATTGGTTTGAGCTATATATATTCATTTTAGTTTTATATTCATTTCTCAGTTGTTTTATTAATTACATGCAATCAATTCGAACCTAATTTAGTCTTTCTCTTCATTTGTCATTACTTATCAAAAGTAAGATTCCCTGTCATTTATTGAATGATTTGAATTTTTAATCATGAAATTCTAGAACATAAAAAATACTACAATACCCAAAATATGATTAAAATCAAAATCATGTCATCTCGAATTAATCTTGTTTGTGAGACATGACTTATAACTGTGCACAAGTTCAATGTTCTTTAATATTCTTTACCCTCATTTCTTTTCCTTTTTGTCTGTCCTCTCCAGTAAATCTTATTACTAGTCTTTAAAAAAGGAATTCAAAATGAAAGCATATAATGGAAGTTTCTCAGATTTCTCTGTTTTTTCATGTATTTTAATAATTTATAGGTAACAACTCATTAGAGTGGAACTAATTTGAAATGATCAAGTTTTGTAATATATACTATATAGTACTACTTGGTTAATTGCTATTGGAGATAGAGAATGTGTCGGCAAATGTTGACTTGATTAAACCTCGAAATTGCTCAGGCTCAGGGAAAAAAGTCTCCTCTCCATGGTTAGAGGAGACAAAAGTTTGCATCAACTACATGAATTTAAGTGGTAAATTCTAGGATGAACCAGTTGATCAGGTTGTTCACCGAAGGACCAAAAATTAAAATCCGTTGGATATCAGCTTCAGAAATATTAACCGTTCAGATCAAATTTAAGAAAGCTTGTACGGAATATCAATTGATGTGCCAATAATATTTCATGAATTTGCTTTGCGAGAATTGACATTTTTGCCCTTGATAAGTGTTAACTATTTTTTGTTAAAGAACTTTAAAATTTGTATATCGGTAACTAATAAAAAAAAATTGTATATCCGTTTTTTTTAACCCAAAAATTGTATATCCGTAAAGCATGCACTTATAGGTTTAGATTTTAAATTTCAATTTTAATTAGCATTGATGAATATTAATAAAAAGTGGTATTCAATTTGATATAGTGTACTAATCATCCCAAGCCCCAATCCAAAAACCTTAGAGAATCAAACTATAACAGATTCAAGAAACTCAATATGGACTTTCACCACCATCCAGCATCTTTCAATTAATCATTTTTTTTCTCCTTCTAAGATCACCGAACACAAACCAAAACAGTCATAAGAAAAAGGAAAACAAATTACTGATATTCAATGGGGAATATTATGGACATTTTAAGTGTACTTTACGCTACTGGTTACAACCTAATCAATTTGTCCAACCTAGAATGCTCCGAATTTAAGTTGTAGGTGAAGTTTGAAGATTCTTCTCTTATATCTTTAACAAAGGCTTTTGCATAAAATAAGATTTTGATATTAGGTAAGAAAAAAAAATTATAGATATTAAAATACTAGGTGAAGGTTTAAATATATATGATCATTTGCAACTGTGAAGTATGGCCTTTAATTAAATGGCCACGACAAAGATTTCTAAAAGTACCTGCAAATAAAAATGTTTAAAAATGGGCCATTCAGAGCACAAAAAAAAAATAATCATGTTGCATTTGGGATTTTTGAACTGTGGTATACTTATTTTGATGAATGATTGATGCCGATAAAATGGACAAACAGTGATACCTGTGGTACAAAACTAAGCCAACAATTTCTAAGTTGGTACCCTTCTAGTGAGGTAGAACTAGAACATTGTCTCAAACAAAAGTATATATTTTTTTAAGTTATCATTTAGGAAGGATTTTCATGCTTGGTTTATATATGTTTATTTATTTATTCTCATTTCAAGTTTCAACTCTTTTTTGACATAAATTATGATCATATACTGCACAATCACAACTATCTATTGCATTATATATTAGTCTGCTTGTGCACTATTTCAATGCCAAATATTCTCTCCCTTCTGTGTGTCTGTTTGTTCTCTCTTTAGTTCACATCTGTGCTAGGGAATCCAATCTTACCATTAAACTGAAATTGTGACAGAAAAAGGCAAAATGGAGAGCCAGCCACTAGAAAAAGCAAAACCAAAATACAGAAAAGGCTTATGGTCACCTGAAGAAGATAATAAACTCAGAAACCATATCATTAAGTATGGTCATGGTTGCTGGAGCTCTGTCCCTATTAACGCAGGTTAGTCCTTTTTTATTCCCTATGATTCTTTATCACTCATATCAGTAGCATATTCATGATGTATACCTATTACCTACTACCTAGTAAAGGTTCATTATTCTTGGCTCTTATGGTGTCATATATCATTCCTTGGTTTCTCTTACCTTGAACTTATTTGACTTCAGATTAAGTAACCAAGTAGAAATGTGTGCATGCTTCACAGTTTTTGGCACCAATAAATTTGACATATCTAGTCAAATGAATTAACAGTTAAGACATTCTTTGGCTTAATCAATTCTAAGAACTTTGTCCAATCAATTCCAAAATTATAAAAAGGTGAAATGTGGTTAAAAGTTCACAATCTTCATTGTGAAAGACTACCTATGCATTTTTCATGCTTCTGATTTGCAAATTTTTATACTTTATGGCTGATTAGATAGGCATTTTGAGCCAACATTATATCTTAAATAGTAAAATTCAAAAGGTTGAACTTAAGAGATATGATGGGTGTTGGTTGTAAATAACTTTTAATTACTCCTTATTTATGTAGTATTCATATAAGGTGAGTTTCTATTTATTTTATTTGATGTTTAGTTGCTAACTAACTTCACTTAATATCTAGGCTTGCAAAGAAATGGGAAGAGCTGCAGACTAAGATGGATTAACTACTTGAGGCCAGGATTGAAGAGAGGGGTGTTCAGCAAACATGAGGAAGATACAATCATGGCCCTACACCATATGTTAGGAAACAAGTAAGTAAGCAAGCATAATATTTTTTTAAAATTTTAATGATTTCAAGTTTACTTGCAAGTTTGAAGTTAATTTTGTAACTGTAGTCAGAATAATAATACAGACTTAGGTACCCAATAAGTAGTGCAAATGGACAAGTCAAGGAAAACATTTTTTTTTCTTTTATCTTTATTCGAGGCCTTAAGTTAAAGAATGTAATTGGATAGGCCAGCTAGCTATTTCTATTTAACTTTATTTTGCAGAAGCAATTGGGTTCTGTTTAAATACTACTAAAAAGAAGAATAGATAAGACGGTCAAACCATGAACTGGCATGGTTAGCAAGTTCCATTTTTAAAGGCCGGGGAGAAGTGAATGTACATAGAAAAGACAATTGTTCTAGAAGTCTTTCATTTTTTAATTTAAATTAAATTTTCCCCAACATTAATTGTTTTAGACGACGTCTCCATCATATAATTAACAATCAGTTTATTAAATATATTACACGCAAATATACCTAGGTATTCTTTCCTCCTGTTAGTTTTGATATGAAATGCGTATTAGTATTTTTTTATAATTGTGAAGGGTATAAATAAAGATATATCCACTGTTAATTTAGTTAAAGGACATCATGACCTCAATCCAATAAATTTCAAAGATGAATATAACTTTATTTGTGCATTTTTTCTGGTAAATACTTTATTTGTGCATTTATAAATAAGCTCAATTTAAAGAACTTTTTTTCTTAGTATAAACTTGATAACATTAATAATGTCTCAGCTTCACTCCCCCAATTTTATAAAACAAAGTCAACACTTTTTATTTTTCCAATTAATACGGTGAGGAGGTATAAACTAGTGCTATTTTGAGGAGACATTTCATCATGATCCATGTTTGACATCTTTATTGCTTATAACTCTTCAAAACCAAAGCTTGATAGATTAATCAATAGGTGGCATTTTCTTGCTACTCATGTTGCAGTGTACACTCTTTGATTTTTCCTATTTCTTTCCTATAATATATTTTTTTTATTAATGGAAAATTCTGAAAGCAAATTAAATCATATTGGCCAGGTGGTCTCAAATAGCACAGCATTTGCCAGGAAGGACTGACAATGAGATAAAAAATTATTGGCATTCATATTTGAAAAAGAAAGTAATCAAAGCTAAGGAAATGGAATCTGATAAACAAATTCAGCATGCTAGGTCAAGTTCAGACACAATGGAAAACTCACTCTCTCCTCAGAAACTTGCAATACAAGATCCAAGTTATGGTTTGCTAGAAAACCTGGACAAATCAATAGCACTCAATGATAACTTTTTCTTACAAAGCTATAACTTTTCCCAGGAGGCTTGTCAGAGTTCCCTACCATTACCAAAGCTCTTATTTTCTGAGTGGCTTTCAGTGGATCAAGTAAATGGTGGAAGCTCAGTGAATTCTGATGATTCCTTGGTCTTGGGGAATGAATTTGATCAAAATTCAACTTTCCAAGAAGCTATAATGCATATGTTAGAAGAAAACTTTGGTGAAGAGTATCATAATAGTCTAATTCACAGTTCAACCACTGAGGTCTACAATTCACAACTAAAGTCAACAAATCAAGTGGATGGAAGTGACTTCATTAATTGTATTCCCGGGAATGAGTTGTGTAGCAATTTCAGCCTAACCAATCATGCTATGTAAAAGTACTAGGAAGGAGTTTACAAGGCTGTTAAAAAAGGATGAATAATTTGTAATTAAACATACGGAAAACAAAACGAATTTTAGCAATGTAAAGTTATACTACAAATTGTTTGAATTGTACTCCTACCCAACTCAAATAAATTAAGATATGAATAAAGTGTATTTCATTGTGATTCTTCTGGTGGTGTTTAGCATACTCAGGTAAATTTGCTTCAAATCAAGGAGTCAACGTGTTGTGGTTTTCAATGTTCTTTTTCCCTGGAACTGTTACACATTTATTTCACTAATTTTTATTGAGTTCTCATCATGAAGCTCCTTCTTCTCAGCCTTCAAGGAAACATAAGTTCAGAACTACACACAATCAACACAATCTCATGATCACCACTCATCTGGAGAAACAGAGCACATAGTAAAATAGTGGCATGTCTCATTCAGTTTATTCCTTCACAATTTCTCAGCACATGCTTAGAGCCAGATGCATATGATTCAGTCCTTGACCGTAAGACCTTGACCTTAGCAACAGTTGCAAACTTGCAAATGATTTAGGAAAAAGAATCAAATAGTGAGAAGGGTAAAAAAGACACAGGAAACAAACTAATCACAAATTTCAAGTTATTGTCGGCACATGTATGTCAATATCACAGCCTCACCAGATTGAAAATGGAATTATAATAGCAGAATATGTCAAATTATGTCAATATTACAGCCTCACCAGATTGAAAATGGAATTATAATAGCAGAATATGTCAAATTTATAGTTAATTTATTGAACTTTGCCTGTAGGTGATACTAAACTAAAACCAAGCATAGCAGAGAATTATACTTTACCCCAGTCATCAGTTGGCTAAAGTTTGAACAGAATCACTATTAACCAAGTAACAGAAACTTAATTGGCTTTCCTACTCTCCAAATATATTAACATCAATTAACATATGAGAAATATTTTTAATGTGAAAATATTTATTGTGATCTTATAATACTCTGCAACGATTCAAATTATCTATGATTGAGTTTTCAAGTTAACATACCAATCTCGAGGATTAGCTGGAGCACAGTGGCCAGCAAGTTAGCACACATCATTTTGAAATTCCCTCCTTTTGATAACTATGCCACATTACATACCTACAGATGAGGAAACAAACACCATAAAAATGTAAAGGAGAGGGAACATGATCAAATGTAACATACTAACATACAGACTTACCTAAAAATGAATGTGGATTCTATGGTGAGTTGGGAGGAGAAGAATACAATGCAAGATTATGCATTATTAAATCAAAACAAGTCTGATTTTAAAATATTTCTTTCACTTATACACACAAACATATTCATAACAAGAAAAAACAAAACTATCATAAAAAACAATGGCCAAATCTATCTTATACAAAACATGTTTGCTAGCATTTCAACTCTGAACACTCTGAAAGTTTCGAAACAGGCCTTCCCCAGATTTAGAATGTTGAAGAACAGCTATAAGGAGTTTCATTGGAGCTGTTGTAATTGCCGTATATTTTCTGCTGTCTCCTCAGATTTGTTTGCCTTTTCAGCTTCCTTGTGGATTGTAGCTATCTTCTTGTCCAAAATTAGGCTTCAGTCCATGCATGTTCACATGCAAAATTTTGGTTGAAAAGGAAGATAGAATTGAGATGGATTGGGTATTGTGTGACGTGCTGCTCACGTACTTATAAACTTAATGGGGTTTTGGATTTATAGGGGTTTCAACCCATTGTTTCAAAGTGCAATATAATGTCACTTTCCCATGTTGCACAACAATTTCTTTACAACCCTTTGTTTGTTACGGAGAATCTGAGAGTGACATTCATATTTCATGCTCTACACAATTGCTCAACATCACAGTATCTCTTTTCTTTCAACTCTCTACACTCCACACTCCATGCTTTATTAATTTTATTTCATCGCCATAACCTTAATTTCCTTTCTTTTCTTCACATTCACGCAACACACACTCCCACAGGAGAATTGAAATAATCTAATCTTAAGAATTACCACCTAAGTCAATTGAAAGTTAATTTTTTACTTGATGACATTTTAGTACTCAATTTCTTTCCAACCAATATTACTTGATGAAATTTGCCGACTTACACATTCTCATTTGTCATATAACTGCGTTAACAAGTTATAATTAAAGATTGTTTTAAACTACATCAATGATATAACTTGCTAATGCATAGATACTAAAACTAGAAGTGTGTACATTAGTAAATAACATACACATGACTAAATTTTAGTATGAGTGTTTTAACAAATTATAACTAGAGATTGTGTTAAAATATATCAATGATATAATTTGTTAATGCATTTATCATAAAAAACAAAAATATATAATTAGTGAATCTCTATATATTTTTCCATTACAAATTTATATAAATCAGTAATATATCACACTCCTATACACTCTTATATGTTATTACTTTTACTTTCAATCTTTTTTTTATATATATGTTTATTTATATTTGTTTCATCATGATATTAATGTGAAATATTTATTGGATCTATTAATAATTAATTTTTGCTATCATAAAATCTAGCTTATCCCTCTCTCTATTTAGTATTATCTCTCTTTTTAATTATTTCTTTTTCATATATAAGACTCATATCTAAAATCTTTCTTAGGGATTTGAGCAAGTTTTGTAATTTTGATTCTTTTTTTTAATATCTTTTTCTAATTCTTTTTTGTATTTTTATCTAAATTAGAAAATTTATTATTATTTAGGTTTACATATTTTTTTCCTTGATCAATTAATAAATTTTTATGTGCAGAATGAATGATCAAAGTGTTATGTGGTGAGTTATTGAGGGTTCAGATTTTTTATTTTCTTTTTCTCTGTCTTTTTCGATATGTCCCTTGCCTCTTTCTCTCACCCACAACTTGGCTGCAACTCTCCCTTGCTCCTTCATTCACATGGCAAACCCTCATTTTTAATTATTAAGTATTACCAATTTCAAGGATCAAGACAACTAAACCTGATATGTTAAATTAAGTAAATACGTATACATCCATAAGATCTTTTTAATACAATTGGTTACATACATAGGCACAATTACTTATATTTTTTTCTTGAACCCTTTCCAAAAAAAAGAAAAAAGAAAACAGACATAAACTTGGTGCGAACAGCACGTGCGCTTCTCCGTGTGTTTTAGTTTTGTTGTGTCCATCAACGCTCGGGTGCTTTTATGTTTTTGAAACAATTAATGGACTGTGCTGCGTAGATTGGAGAAAGGAAATCATGACAAAGAGGGACAAATTGGGAAAACTGAGAGAAAAAGTATTTTCAACTGTAGATATAAAAGTAGTCAAATCTGACGGTACAGAAAAAACTTTCTACGGTGGGAAACTTGTTAGCTTTCCCACCCTAGAATCCGTCTTGTTTTGGGTCCACGATAGAGTATATTTCGACGTGCCAATAACTAGCAACAGAGAAACATCAAATCAAGAACAAAAATAAAAAACTGCCACGTTGACGCATAATTAAGAGAAAATGGTCATATAAAAATTGTTCTATATAGGTCACATCCTTAGATATTATAAATTCTCTGGCCCAACGAGAATTATGTGTCAACAGTACACGAACGGCTGAAGTTAGTTTTTTTTTTTTTTTTGTAATCCACCGATTTATAAAAAAAAATCTAACTAATTCAAAATATCTTCACAAGATAAATAAAGTCTTATAAAAAATTATTTCTGTCAAAAACTAATCTCAAATTTTAACACATTAATAACTTATATCTAATCAACTCTTCACATAATATATGATGATGAAAGAAATAACTTTTTACCCATATGCTTAGTTGACTCTAGATTTTGTTTTTATTTGAGTAAAATATGTTTTTAATTTATATAAGTATGACTCAATATGATTTTTTCTCTAAATTTTTTGGTTATTTTGATTTTCATAAATTTATTTTTTTATTAAAATAATTAGTATTGCTAACATGCATCTATTTGTGTTAGGTTATACTATGTTATATCAGAATAATTGCTAATGTAGTATGTTTGATTGGATATATACATCACTGTTAAGTGGTGACGAAAAGTATTATTTTTAAATTTTTTAAAAGAAAATATTTTTTTTTGAAAGCCTAGAAGTAAATAAAACCATAAACAGATATTTTAGATATATTCAGTTATGTATTTATTTCTAACTAGTTCAGAGAGACTGAAGTTGGTCAGTGACTTCATGTTAACATGCACAAATTCAATATCAACATCAATAACATTTTTAACTCAAATTAATTGAAAAACTAATGCTAAGATTGAATAATTTAATTTCTTTATCCACAAAGTAGTTGGTATATACACGCCAATGTCTCGGTTTGCACACATAATAAATGAACATGGGCTAAATCTCCAACATGTAAACTAAAACCACACTTGTATTAATGATATTTAATGACCAAAGATGCACAATAAAAGTTTAACTTTTTTTTCCCCACAATGCTTGAGATTTGAAGCATTAGAAACATCCAAGGAGTTTCTTTGGAGCTGTTCCAGTTGCTCTAAACTTTGCAGCTTGTTCCTCTGCCTTAAGAAGATTTTCCCCTTTCTTTGCCTCAATTATTGCTCTTCTTTCTTCAGCTTCCTTGTGGATTGCAGCAATTTTGTTTTTTATCTTTTCTGCAGCTTCTGCCTTTTTCTTCTCCAGTTCTTCCTACTCAGATGCAAAAAATAAAAAGTGAACCTTAATTTCTTCTTCTCTTTGGCCAGATTCAATGAAGAAAGAATCACAAGAAACCAAGGTTTAAAATTACAAGATAGAAGAAAATGAACACATAAAACATGATAGAATTACTAATGAAATTAATTCTTACTTCAATCTTTTTCAGGTTAGCCTCCGCTGCAGCTTTCTTGCTGTTTTCCCATGCAGAAACGGATGAAAGCTTTTTGTGAGCCCTGCACAACAATTTCATTTAAATTAGTTTCCTAGACATTGTTGACCTCAAATACTCATAACATGTGATTAAATATGAATGTCTGGTTTATTTACTAGTTGGAATCAATATTTAGACACATTTGTTACCAAATTGACCATGATGGTGATACTTGACAATGTATGATACTATGAATCTATGATGTACATTAGGTTCCAAGAGAGTTCAATGCGCAAAAAATATCAAAGATCAACACAAGATAAACAAGGAAACCAACCAATAAATTTTCAGATAAAGCTTGATGTTAGGTTGAGATTTTTTAGATAAAGCTTGATGTTAGGTTGAGATTTTTTAGATAAAGCTTGATGTTAGGTCGATTAATCACCATGATTAAGGTGACTCAATTGAAGATTCTAGCTTCTGAACCAATGAGTGTAGAGTCTTACTTGTTTTCAGCTTTTGATTTTTCACTTTCTTCCCATGCTTTGATTAGTGACAACCTCTTGTCAGTTGCAACTCTTGCAAGCACTGCATCTGAAGACAAATGAGGCTTAATGACATAATCTGTACTGTCAAAACAAAAGGGCACATGAAGGGAAATTAAATGTCATAATGACAAATGACATACCTCGGTTGACAGAGCCCTGAGTTGGTTTCACTTCATCAACTTCTTGAGTCTCTGGCAATAACCAAATTAACAACAATAAACAAACAAAAACAAATGTAGAGACCAAGGTTATGTTCATACATATGATGATGAAACATAAGGTTATTTTTGTTGCAAACTATTGTTGGTCTGTTACTATATGCAGGATCCGTCAAACGATAAACAAGACCTAAAACAATTTTTAAAAGAAATTGTGTGCTTTAAATATGTTGGGCATTTTTTTACTAACATATGTAGTTTTCTTTTTATCAGTATATGATGAGCCCATTTTTACTTTATAAGTACTAATATCAAATAGTTTTTTGCTGGTGGACTTAAAGCGTAAGCTTTACCCTTACGTCGTCCTTGTTTATATAGCATGTAACTTGGTTCCAAGATTTAACATTAAAAGGAAATCAATCCCTCACATGAGAATAAACAAAATTCATTCTTTGTATCTCTTATGAAATGAAGAGAAAAGTATGGTATTTATTTTGAGAATGAAATTAATTCTATTTGAGTACAGAGTACTTATGCAACAAATTATAAATATTTTACTCTAATTCTGCTTCAATCAATCATTGAACTGGAAAGCTCATATTTCTAATTAGTTTTTGTTGGTAACTCTGTTTCAATTAATCCTCTAAAAGTTTGTGTGTGGATGAAAATTTTAAGGAGGTAACTCTGTTTTAAGTCACATACAAACAAGCACTATGAAAATTTGAACCAACACACCAATGCATCACTAGAAACTGGCTCAAAAATAGTAAACTTTGAAAAATTCCAATCATAAGGCCTACTGAAGTTGTAAATGGATACAAAATATGGGTAGGTTTAAATTTGCAGGTACTTTGGCCTAAAATATGAAAGCTAGATTCTTAACAAGCTTGAGATTAGGTGATAATAATAGTTTAAAAAGTTTATGCCAAATAATGTTATACAAGGCTTGGATTTTAGAGAAGGACCACTCTGTTCGCTAATAGAAGTGGAAAGGTGCAGAGTAATTTGAGAATAATGTTTTGGATTGAACAACAACAGGAAAGTTCCAGCAAAAGTGAATATGAAAAATTACAAGAAAACACAACCAAGTACAAGTAACAACTAATAATCAAATAACATGAGATTTTTTTTTCTCCAAAAAAGGGTTAGAAAATAGTAATAAAAAAACCATCTTCTCAGAAATTAACGATTATCAGTCTTATTGTTTGTAACTATTTAAGAGAAAAACAAGAAAATTATTTATATTGCTGCCAGAAGATTCTTCTGAGAATAACAAGGAATATGGCACGACATTTTCAGAAAAATCAAGTCCAAAACCAGTGAGTAACCATATAATAATTAAAAAGAAATTCCAAAGAAGAAGAAGCAGAAGGAATTGTCAACAAGAAAATCTCTTTTTTTTTTTTTCTCAAACAGTTTCAAGATAGTAAAATTAAAACACCCTTTGCAATAAAGAAAACACAAATTAAGTTCCTCAAAGAAAGAATTGGTTGATTAACCTTAACGGATTTTTTTAAAAAAAAAGATAAATAAAGCATAAAACATATGCAGAGAGACTCTATCAAAAAATTGCACATGGATTTCAATCTTCTTCTGTTTGTTTTTTAAATCCTCACCAACCATATATATAATCCCACCTTTGGGAACATGACAACACAACCAGAATCAATATTATAGTATCTTACTCTCAACTAAGACAAGAGCCTTGGATTCATCAGGCTTGTCATCAGAAGAAGGCACTGGAATTACAGATTTCTCCTCAGCCACATGTTCAGCCTCAGCAGCTGGAGGAGCCTGTGAAGGAGCAGAAGCAGGTGGTGGTGTTACGGATTCTGGCTCAGCCGTTTTGGTTTGTTCTTCTGTCATTTTTTTCTCCTGTGAAACTCAGAAAACTCTGGTGCACAAAAGTGGTAAAACACAAAAAAAGGTGTAACTACACTTTCACTTATTTAGGAAAAATCAACACTTATTGTGGAGAGAGTGGAGAGAGAAAATTGAGAAAAAGGATTTTGATTGGTTGAGATATTATAGTTGCAGGAAGCTAACTGCTTAACTCTTAAGTTCCAAAAGCTTAGCTGGTGCATTTATTTTTATTATGACAATCAGAATTACGTTTGTTAATATAATTTGTTTTTATTTAGAATTATGTTTGATAACACAATACAAAAAAAAATTTACTTTTTTTTTACTTATTTCATCAACTATATAAAATGACAATTTATAATAGATTTTAACCAAAATCTCAACATTCATATTTAAAAAAATTATCTAAAAACTTATAATATTTTATTGTGAAATTTTTTTATAACATATGCTAAAATATAGTTTTAACCATTATTTTTCATCATCTTCTCAATTCATTTTTTTTGTTTACTTCTCATTTTCTTGACCATTTCATTTTTTAATACCATATTATTACCTTAATATTATTGATACAAATGAATAAATAAATACATATACATATGCCACATGACTCAACTAAGTTTTCAGGATATAACATTATATTACATTTATCAAAGAAGAGTGTCTCATATATTATAAATACTTCATATATTCTAAATGTCTCATATATTTTAAATGTCTCATATTCTAAATGCTCTTATATATTCTAAAGAGAGACACCAGTGAAACATAGTTCTCCATTACTAGTGTATGTTAGCTAAAAAAAATCTCTGAAAAGCCCATGAGCAAATTAATCATAGGAGTTCAAAAAACAACCCTTTCTCAACAAATTTATTTGATCTTAAATCATGTAAAGTGTATATATGACAAAGTCCTTCATACGTGAATATCCCCATTTTCATTTGTTCATGTAGGGGAGGGCATGCGGGCAAGCATATATACACAAGGAAAAAGCCCCAGTTTGAAAATTCAAGAACTTTGTGACAAAGGAAAAAATTTGCGTGTAGAGAAGCAGCTAATATTTTAGAGGGAAAAGTCATTCTCATTTTGTGCTCTAGAAGATAGAAGCATAATTTTTTTTATTCTTTTTTTTTTTAATTTCTCAACACAGAAATTAAACATGTTCATCCCAGAATTAAAAAAATAAACCAATTTTAAAAAAAAATTGATTATGGGAAATTTGTCATGCACACCTATATATAGAGACCATTGAGGACTAGGAAAGCTACACATGCTAACAAATTATAAAAGCAAAAGTAATAAAATGGAAGATGAACCAAACAAATTTTTAAATCACCCTTATACGTACACTTGTTCTTGGTGGGTCCTTTCATTAATTTCTTCTTGATTTCATTAGTGACATGATTTTTCCCCCTCTACCAGTTTCGATAAATTGAATTAAGGAATAGTGGAAATTTTAATGGTACCCACTGTGAATCAAAATAGAGCATGGTACTTTGGATTAAAATAAAATAATAAAAAAAGGTAGGTAAGATATCTGATTTTTTTAATTAATTAGATTCATGGATTTTTTCAAAACAGACATAACTGAATTGAACCGGATCAATAGTGATGATTCGTTATATTTTTAGTTGTAGCATTGTTTGGTTTGACCATGAATTTAGCAAATTAAATTCTCATTAAATTATTCATAATTTTTTGCTAGTTCAATATATGTTTGATTTTTTAAATAATTTTTCAGCTCACAATTTATTACCTTCAAATAAGGATGCACTGCATTTATTTATGATAATCGATTTCCCTATGTGCTTACCCTAAGATTTGATTCGCAATGAGAAAAGTAAGAAGCATACTTTTTCCACCATTGCACTGACCCTTAAGTTCTAACTTTATCATCCATACTTAATTATAATTTACTTTGTAGTTGAATTAATGAATTAATATTTTGTTGTCAATTTGGAATAACTTGTTGGGAGAACTCGGTGGTGCGCGTCACCTTCTCCACCAACTCGGCCTTCGTCTGGGGAGTTACAGACTTCACCCAGAATCAATCAAACAGTAACAAATGCGGAAACGTAAATCTGAAGCGAAAGAGAAGAACAAGAGATAAACACACACACAAATGGTTTTACGTGGGAGAAAACCTCAAAGAGGAAAACCCACGGGACCTTGTCCAGAAATCTCCACTATCACAATAATGGTGACAAACACTCCACGGCCACACGCCGGAGTAAACACTCAACCTCACCA
>CM023956.1:27623417-27636984 GCA_013407115.1 Glycine latifolia
GAATGGGCCGAGGTTTGACCTTGGGAATTGGGCCCAAGTCAAACATTTCCATTTTCAGCACATGGGGATTTGGGCCAGCATTGATGACGGAATTATCCAACATAACTTGCTTCTGTTCGGAAGATGTTCCTTAATTTCTGATCGTTTTGTTAGGGAAAGTAATATATTTAATTAAATAGCCATGAATTGTTATTACTCTTATGTATGGTTGATTGTTCACGCCATTTTTGGCAAAGAAATTTGTGATAAATACAATAAAGTAAACCAACATTATTAAGTCGTCACCCTCCTAATTAATCTATTGATTTATGATGATAAATTGATCATTCATTGGTGTTTTCGTATTGGTCAGGGTTACGCCACATATAAACACATAATATAAAGTGCTCTAGCAGCTTTAAACGTTGCCGTATTTGAATATCTCGCAGAATGGGAAATTTTCATCTCAAAATTTTATTCATTAGTTGATCAAGATTCCTTCATATCGTGCACACAACAGAATCTTTCGTGTGAGCCCACCTTATCAAAGACTCAAAAAGGAAAATTCATCATAGCTATACCCGCAAAAGACAACCTCATCATGTATCCTAATCAGTCTCAATCAACTAAGTTGGTTTCTTGCTCAACTTGTGAAATCTTATTACCGAAGCTTTTTTATATTTTAGATTTCAATGTTATGATTAACAAATCTCACCTAGATATGGTAGGTTTAAAGGACGAGTTTGCTTTTGATTTATAGCGCAATAAAGTTGACTTTCTTTGTTTCAACATATTAAATTTGAGTAATCCTTTGGTTATTTCATGGCCAAATTAATTTTAGTTAATTGAAAATAATAATCATTCTAGATTTTGATATATTATGAAAAAAAGAATTATGTACATACAATATAAAAATTTGTTGACTTTAAAATAATTATCTTAAAATAATTCAAATGGTGATTTGTGAGCAAATGATAGTGTAAAACTATTTAGTGCATATGCATTAAACTCTTTTTTGTTAAGATTTGTAATATATTAAGTAAATCATAAAAGTAGTTTTACTTGTGTTAATTGTAAGAAAAAAATATTTTTTGTCAATTTAAAAACATTTAAAATTGTTATAATATGCATAAAATTGTTATGATAATTAGGTAAATTATAAAAGTGTTTTAATATTTTCCTTAAAAGTTAAAAAAATGGAAGTTTTAATTGTATTTTCTTAAAAAGGTTTGATATTCTTTTATGATATTTATAATTCTTCCGAGGAAAAAAATATCACCAATTAAAAATAATAATATTTTCTCTTTTTATAGAGTTAACCATATCACCTTTTATTTTGTTGTCAATGATTATTCTTTTGCTCATTATTATTAATTATATACGTCAAGCATAAGCTTCTCTTCTCAAAACCATTATCCAGAGTGCAACTCACAGGGCTCAAATTAACATGTCATCCCATTCAAGGTGTTTGTGTGTGAGTAAATCAAGTTGTACTGCTTTTAATTTTACTTATCACGTTAAATCTTGGGAGATTTTCATTTTAAATAAAAAAATTCACTTGGAAAAGAATTATTATCTTATGTTTACTCAGTTAAACCTTTTTTTTAAGATCTTAGTGCGTGTTTTGGAATGTATTTAATTTAGACGCATATATCCTTTTATTTTCACGTCAAAACATTGTATTGATAGAGAAGTTAAGATTAGTTGCTTCATAAAATTCATGTCATGTTACATTGAGAATCGTTTCCAAACACGCTATTAATTAACCCAGATTAATGTTAGCTCAGAGATTTTGGTAATACCTCCTCTTGTAAAATCACGGAAACAAACAAGTGTAATGTGAACACCAAGTGTGATCCTAAACCACGAAAACGAAAGTGATAATCAAGGGGAAAAAAATAGACGAGGTGGGTCGAACAAACAAGTACAAATTGTAAAATTGACAGGGAAATTGTCAATATATACCCCCTTGCCTTGCACCCTGTTTCAGCGAGACAAAAAACACCTGTTTGCTTATTCCATGATTCCATCCCTTTGTTGGTATTCGGAATTGCACATGCCATGTTTCATTAGATCTTTGTTTGGACTAGAATTTTGGAGATGGTAAGATTCATTTATAGCCATTCAGAATAGTAAGATGGGATAAGTACCATTTGAATTTGAACTGAGACTTTTAAGCCACCAAAACAAAAATATATCCTTAATTGGAAAATGAAAATAAATGAAATAGTAGCATAATAATTCGATGTAGAGAAATTGCACCCTTTTGTATTTTCAGAGTTTGGTGTGTTTGTGTTTTTCTTAATGATATTCATAAACATGTGCTTTAAAGAATGTTGAAAAATAAGTTAACTCTTGACAAAACCTATTATCATTAGTATTTTTTATACTTATTTGATATTTCTTTTTAGTAACTTTTCTTGAAGGATATCTTCAAGTCAGTTGTCATGTCAAATATTGAATTTTTTTAAAGGCAAAAGGAAGGTGTGAGGAGGCAAAGCTACTAGGGAAGACTTCCCAACTATGTTGACATTTCCACCCCAACAACACCTAAACCACACCCATCATAATATCATTAATAAGAGTAATAACAAAACACTGAGGAGGATCAAATCTTACCCAAGAAAACAAAGTTATCTAAACCTATATAATGGGATCCCATTTCTATACAAAAGGAGTTTCCGAGAAATGAAAATAGGTGGAGAATCCCACCACGTATAACCTAAGTTAAAAGCTGCAAAAGATGCAAGCTTGCTTGCACATACATAATACATTACCCTCTCTATATATATGAGAGATCCTAAAGTTTATAGAATTAGTAGACTTCATACAATTTACCCAACAGTTATATATAGACCAATGGGCCACAGAGGATCAAAATAAGCATAAATAAGCATGGACCAATTGCTTGGAATCTGTTTCCAGCCAAATCCATGACCAGTTTTCAGAGATGGTATTTTCCACAACAATAATGGCTGCCGTACTCTCAGCCATGAAAGCACAATTAATGCCAATATTTGCAACAAAAGCTCCCAAGAATTGCATATTAGGGCTCATAAATAAACCGCCACTACATGCTCTCCCAGGATTCCCCCTGGCTGCCTCATCTGTATTGCTTTTTATCCAAGGAGATGGTGGAGCTTTCCAAGCCAATGTCTTTCTAAGATTGACATCTCCACTCCAAATAAAGTTTTTCATCCATTGGTCAATATCTTTCAAGAGATACTTAGGCCAAAGATTAACATGGAAGATGTATGTGAGCATGTTGTGGATAACCGATTTGAAGAGAAAAATTCTTCCCATGAAAGAAAGCAATTTCCCTTTCCAGGCTTAGAACTTGTTCTTGATGATGTTCGCAATAGGTTGAAGATGAATTTTCCTTGGCTTCCCTTGGAACAAAGGAATCCTTAAATAAATAAAAGGAAGATTCTCATGCTTGAATCCCAAAATATTAGATAACTCAGAAATATGGTGCTGAGATATTGAGCCAGAATAAAAAAGGGGATTTGGCTCTGTTTATGACCTGACCAGAAGCTTCAGCATACCTGTTAAAAAAAAGACATAAGGTTCCCTCTTGCGTTCTTCGTCTTCTTCCTGATAATGCTTTTTTGTTACCTTTAATTTTTTCTTCTTTTATTTTTTGTTACCTTTAATTTTTTCTTCTTTTACGACATGTGATTAGAAATTGAAATTGCAAATTTTGAGATTTTTGACATTTGGGGCTAGAGCTCTTGAATTTAAGTTGTGACTTTTTCCTTGTGTATTTATACTTGCTAAGATCAAGTAAATTTGTTGAGAAAATGTTGTTTTCTGAACTCCTATAATGAATATGCTCATGGACTTTTCAGAGAACTTTTCTTTAGCAGACATACATTAGCAATAGAGAGCTATGTTTCACTAGTGTCTCTCTTTAGAATATATGGGGCATTTAGAATATGAGACATTTAGGATGTACGAGTCATTTAGAATATATGAGACACTGTTCTATGAGAAATGTAATATATTGTGATATCTTGAAAATTTAGTTGAGTAATGTGGTTTATGTAAATGTATTTATTTATTCATTTGTATCAATAGTATTAAGATAATAATATGGTATTAAAAAATGAAATGGTCAAGGAAATGAGAAGTAAACAAAAAAATGAATTGAAAAGATGATGAAAAATAATGGTTAAAACTATATTTTAGCTAGTGTTGTAAAAACCAGTCCGGATCGGCCGATCGGACCGGTTGAACCGAGACCTGGTGGTCTAACCAAGGCGATTTCGTGTTCAGATCGGAAATGCAATTGACTCGGGTTGGCTCGGGTTGACCCGGTCTAACCCGGCCGGGTTTCCAATTGGACTAGTCCGACCTGGCCGGGTTTCCATTTTTTTTATTTTTTTTGGAAAAAAATATTTTGAAAAAATTTGGATTTTAAAGTATGGATGGATTTTTCTTACTCAACTAATGTTAGTTATATATTTATATATAATAGATACATATATAATTTTGAATTTGTAATATATACTGGGTCAAACCGGACCAATTATTGGTCCACCGATTGAACTACTGATCCATTGACTCACTATCTCGATTGGTTCAATGACTGGATCGGATTTCACAATTATGATTTTAGCATTTGTTGTAAGAAAAAATTCACAATAAAATATTATAATTTTTTAAAATATGAAATGTTGATATTTTGGTTAAAATCTATTGCAAATTGTTATTTTGTATAGTTGATGAAATTTGTAAACAAAAAAGTAAAGAAATAGATTTGTGTTGTGTTATCAAATATAATTCTGACTCTCCTAATAAAAACAAATTATGTTAACAAACTTAATTTTGATTTTCAGAATAAAAATAAAATGTGTTAACAAACCTAATTCTGATTCTCGGATAAAAAAATAATATTAATAAACCTAATTCTGATTCTCGGAACAACATTATATATTGTTACTGTTATTGTGCCAACTCATTGTGAGGCCATGAGTACCTAACACCCAACTAAGCTTTTGGGACTTAGAGTAGTTCCAGCGGTGGTAGCTTATATGCAATTCTTAGGAATTTTTTGTGGGCCCTTTAAGAAACGTTCTTTATATTAGATGCGGAGCTTAAATTTCAGCTTTATAGGTTTGCCAGCTGAATTACTCCAATGGAGAAGTTACACAAGAAATCGTTCCTTCCTTGGCCAACTCAGATAAGAAACGCAGAAGATACCACCGCTGGAGCTGCTCTTAGAGTTAATATATATATATATATGGACGCCAATTATGCTGGCATGGATGACATGATCATGATGACTATCATAGTGATCATAGTGATGGTTAATGATCTTGGTGGTGATTGCGGTGCCACTTATTATAATTATGATGGAAATATTATAATGGTGGTGGTTATGATGATGACATATTTGAGATATATATTTTAGGATATCATAGATTAAATATTTAAGATATTTGATTATTTTTCGTTTAATAAATCTTATAGAGATTTTATCGTTAAATGAAATTTGAATTTGAAATTGAAATATTTTAATTTTGACTTTTCATTTTAATTCAATAATTGAGATTAATCATTCTCATTCTTACATAAGATGATGTTACATGATATATGTACTTTTTATTTATTTATTTATTTATCTATATCTATATATGAGGTTCTTTGAATATTGATTTTATAAATATATAATTGTAATTTTCATGTGACATTACCATGTAACCATAATTCTTTTTTGATGTACAGTACACAATTAAATAAATCAATAAAATTCTTCTACCTCTCCATCGATTATTCTCCTTAACTCCAGCAAAAGTTCTCATTTTTATGATCATGTCCTTTGCAACAAGACCTAAGTTTTCTCAATTCTTAACAGAGTAATTTTTTTTTTCTGTTTGTAATTTAAGGAAAAGAAACATGGTGAGTGAATGCTGCTTCCACTTTGTCACTTGATGCCCTTCAAAGCAAAAATTATTCTTCAAAGTAATTTACAAGAGTACGCTTCTGAATAAATATAAGTAACAGTTCCTAAATGTAACAGGAATGTTCAATGCAAGCACAGGTAAACAAATTAAATTAAATCAACGCACGACGAAAAACTGTAAGAGAAAGTGAAAATAAGATTTGTCTTGGCTTGTTTATAACTTGTGGCATGTATTCACCTTACAAGCAACCATTCAAGATTTTTGTCAAAGAACAGTGAAATATGTTTTCCTTACGAGGATATAATAGCAATCTTTTTTGTACTTTTAACTCAGAAATATAATAGAAATAATGTATAGATAACCTCTCTTATATTTCAATTGATATATTATAGATAAGTTTTAATGGAAATCAACCTCTATGTATACAAAAAATAAAAAATGAAAATCAACCTCTCTGAAAAGATCTGTTCGTACGTACATGTAAAAGATAATAAAATATTATTTAGAGAGTAATACCACGTGAACTATATTTCATTTGTTCCATTTATTTATTGTGACTTGTGAGTGAATCCATATCTTTAATTTCGATTATTATAAGCGTCAAGCACAAATTGTGTATTTTGAAGTTAGTACTCTTATTTCATTGGATGCTGTTCTACGCCAATGACTCACCAGTTATTTTTCCCATTTCGTGAAAAACATTTATAGTATGCATTATCACTATAATTGTAGAGAAGAAAATCCACATGCTATAATAGTCATTGATATGAATTTTCTCCCAAGCAACGGACAAGCTAGGTTGCATAGCCAATTATTTAAGGTTTGAACTTTGGGACACCCTTTCCCAAATTAGTTATCTCTGCTTTCATCATCGTATATACGAAGCTCTACACCTTAAATTTAATCAAACAATGAATAAGAGAACAAGTAATTATCTTAAATCTCACACATACAATATGCCAAATTAATTTAATAAAAGATAAATTTTTAGTCCCTATTCTTTCTATCAAATATGCATGGTTAAAATCTATATATACTTTCATATGGTTGAATTTAATCCTCAAACTTTAAAAAATATAAATTTAATTTCTTTTAACTTGAAAAGTGATAAATTGTTAGAGAAGATGAATTAAATCCACATAAGTTTGAAAATCAAATTTATGAACATAAAAGTATAAAGATTTTGTGTTTGCCTAAAAAACATAAGACTAAAAATATATTAAGGTGTATAACTAAGACTGAAACTTGGATATTCGAAATTGGTGTATAACAATTTATCTTAAGGCGAGATTACTTCTTATGATTAAATTGGAAGATTCTGTAAAAGAAAGAGACTAATATGGTTGTGCTGGCATAGACAAGTAGTCCACTTCTATAAAAGTAAAAATTTGGCAGACATGTGCAAACCTAATTGATGTTTGGTCCTCCTCCCCCCAACTAATGTTCTCAAATTCGAAGAATTTGGATCCTCAATTCCTATATATTAAACATTAAAGAATGCCCAAAGAGATGAAGAAGAGGGTGTACTTTTAGCCATCCATTTATAAAAAAAACCGTTACAAACATTACGTTACTATACGAGGGAGAAAACATTATAGAAGCATATCTTTTTTTTTTTATACCTTGCGTTGGACTAAACATCCATTAAGCTTTACTCCAATGAAAAATCGAAGACACGTGAAGCTGCAAGCAGCTGCACATACGCACATATAAAAAAAAGAAAGATAAAGGAACAATTTAGAGTTTTCTTGTACATAAACTACATTTAAAAATGGGTAGAGAATAAAAAAATCGACGGCAATAAAATTGCGTTTCGCAATAGGCTTGAAAGTGTTTAAAACAAATGCAACGGACGAAATATTGTACCTTGTTTAAAACAGATTGGTTTTTTCAGAAATTGAATAATGAGATCCAAAATATAGCTCAATTCTAATTGAGTCCTTAATCCAATCTGCGATGACAAGAAATTACATATGAACAATTAGTTGAATAAATTATAAAATAATTTGATTTAAACAATGTGGGACCTGATAGAATTAATAAAATTTGTTTGTTGCATTCCCCTAAAAAAATGAAATTTGTTTGTTGCTGTTGTATATTTTTCACATCGTACGACGGAAATAAAATTTCATTCTATATTTTGTCAATTAAATCATGATTCCGTTAGAGCATTTTCAGAAAAACGAAAATTTAAAGCACACATGGGGTCTAAATAGCATATTTAGAGGTGAGAATAGCATCTCCCTAATAAGATCTGTTCATCTTTCGACTGAGGCCCTATATTGAAATTTAAGGCTCTTATGGGTGTACTTCTTTAAGAAAATAAAAGTATATGGGTAATTGAAAGGTGGAAGGGGGATATGAGGGTGTACTTAAGAAAAAATAAAGCGTAAATAGCACGAGCCTTTTGCCGACCCAATCTTCCCAGAAATCGAAACAAAATGGCCCAACTTCTTTGCCACTCAGGAACTCCACCCTCCCTAGTCTATCTCTAGTGCTAGAAGACCCAGAGTCAACCTTTTCTCCTACTTTCTCTTTCACTTGTTTTGTGTGCGTATTTAGATAGAAGGTGATAAAATTAATTTTATATAACTGATTATGATTAAAATTAATTATAGAGTAATTAGTAACATGAAATAATATAAGAAAGGTCAAAATAAAAAATAAAAAGTCAAAACATAATTTTAATATAAATAAATAATTTTTTCTTATATGTTACCAATTGAAAAGTTTTATCATAGTTTTACTGTTCTTGAAAAATAAATGAAAGTTTTTTTTCCTTAAAAATAAATAAATAAAATTTAATAAAAAAATGAAATATTATGATTTTTTTTTCATCAGCTATATGCCCCTTTCTTTGTAACGAGATTTTTTCACTTACAATGTACCAAAAGAAAGATACTAATTAGCGTCACAACTCAGAACCATGCAGTTAATTACATGAAAATCATAATTGTTCAACGTATTTCACACTAGATATCGTTGATAACAGTTACATGCAGAAATTGGTTTAGTCGTTTAAAGTGGCCATTCAAACTAGATTTTGTCTTTTATAATAAAATAATTAACGAAAATGTTCTTTAACGAATAACGGTTATATATGCATGGTTTATTGGATTCATAGCTGGATTTCATGCAAACTCGAAAATGAACGATAGGTTACCCGGTTCCATGCATTTAATATTTTTGTATTTGATAATACAAAATTTTAAATATTAAAGTTCGTTACAATTTTTTTCATAATAAAGTATTATGTACTGCATGATAATGATGAAATTACTTTATTTCTAAAATTGGTTAATAGTTAACATTAAAACACAGCAAAAAAATTCTCTCTAACTTCTAATGTTAATATTTTTGCATAAATGAACAAAATAAATTGAAGTTATTAAACTATATATCAAGTTTAATATATTTTTTAAAGAGATTCTAGTGATAAGAACGATACGTAAACCATAATAATAGAGTCTATATAAAAAAAAACCATAATAATAGAGATCGAATTAATTCTCAAGAAGAGTTGTTATGGAAAGCAAGATATATAAGAAATCAAGAGAAAGAAAGAGGTATTAAATTGATGTCTCCACCTTCTTCAAACGAAAAGAAATAAAGTAAGAAAAATACCAACAGTATCTTAATAATGTGCAAAGTCCTAAGAGGATTGAAGGGAAAAAGGTTGGTCCCATATTCAATTAAAGACAAAGACCAGCAAAAAGAGCTTCTTGACTTAAAAAGAAAATAAGAGAAAGACTAGAGAGAGTTTATTGAAGAGTACAAAACTAACCAGTTATTTAACTAAATAAGATATATAAACTTTTGGTTAAATTGCAAAGAAATTTACAATTTAGAAAATATTGTAAGAATTGCAGTCAAAAATAATTATTGTAAAAATAAAAATTAAATAGATAAAGAAGGGTGTAAGTTTAAATATAAAAAAAAATAAAAAACATACATACACTCTGTAGGTATATAATATAAGACATTTGGATATAAGTTAGGAGTATTTTTTAGAGTTTTTCTATTAAAAATATAATTTTTTTTAATAAAGAAATTTTAAAAAATACTTCTAACCTTATATTCAAACAAACTCATAATAATAGAGCACCTAGTCTAAGCAAAACGAGAACCACAAAAAAAAATCTAACCAGAACGAGCACCCAACAAACCTGAACTATCTTTTTATATTAATTTTCATTAATTAAAACCTGAAAATATAATATTAAGATGATTATATATATATATATATATATATATATATATGAATTTTCTAACTTATTTAAAATAATGTTTTTTTAATTTTAAAATTGTAAGGTATAGCTATAAAAATATAAAATAAAAAATAATTTATTAAAACATAAAAAGTCAAGAAGCATATATAACTGTTGACAAATAAGTGAATAAAAAATAAATGAAGAAATACATTAAAATATTTCAAATTATTTTTTAAAATAAAATTCCATTTGGAAGAACTTTAATTAATATTATAGTTAAATTATATTCATAAATATTGATTTTAATATCAATATATATATATATATATATATATATATATATATATATGTATAACGATTGACATTAATTGTTCCATATGAGAACTTTACGCGTGTTAGATGTCATCTATAGCTTCAATCACCTTATCAATATTGTCCAAAAAATTGGAACACCTGTGAGGAAAACAAGTAGACATTTTAAAGGCGTCTCTTTCAAACAAGAGAACAAATGTTAAAATTAAAGAGGAATATGCATGCTTTGTAGACTCCCATTAATTAATCTGCAATTTTCTATATACATATACTAGCTACTTGCAAGTGTTAATACTCTGGGCTTGGCTAAGAGAAGATATATGTTTGGAATGTCTTAACAAGTTAATTATCTTGTAATAAGCTTCCATGTGATGGATCTTGTAAAATCCCATTGAGGATGAGCATTTGTGCTAACTCGAAGTAAAGTTAAGGCTAAAACAAAACGAATATATTCTTAACTTGGAAATATTAGACTGAACCAAAACTACTTATTTGTTTCTTGAAGAAGCTATGGTCATTTATATAAGGAGCATGCAGTTAAACTAATAAAAAAAACTTCTTTATTGTTTGAAAGTTCTATACTATGCACAGATAAAAAAGAGATATATTATATATAGTTTTATCCTTATATATATAAAGAGGTGATTTTCAGATTCAAATTAATGACCAACAAGTCACAAATAACATGTAGTTAAACATTTCATTTTAATATTTTTACTATTAATAAGTTTTCCTGTCAAACCGATTAAATAATAAAGGTCCATTTTTTAGTAAAGAGGTTTACATATAATTTAACTTAATAAAACAAATTAAAAAATATAGACCTAACATTAATTTATCTTAAGTCTTTGGATTGAATTAATAAATTCACTATATATAAACTACTACCCCTTGACCTCTGATCTCACAGTCCATGTTCATAATAACCAATAATTTGATTGCTTTTGAAAAGGTAATTTAACTTTATAATTTGTTGGAAATTGCCATCATCATCCATTATGCAAATTAAACTGCAAGGACGGGACAATGATAGAACATGCTGTTGTGGCCCTCAATGAGGTTGCAATATGGAGAAATGGGACAATTTCTTTAGACAAATAACCAAAAAATAGAGGTTTAAAAATGTAAAGAAAACTTCTTAGATCCGTTTAAGGGGTAACGAAAAAGAAAGAAAAGGAGGGTGATTGATTTAGGAAAAAGAGTGAGGATAAGATCCAAATCCAATTAAAAGAAGTTTGATAATGATGCTTACTGTGGAATTGGGTACTGTTATAAGTAGCATTTTAATTTGTATTGTCATGGATAAATATGTATTTTTATATATATACTTAGAACTTGCATGTAATAAATAAATATTTAAAATGTATCAATTATATTATAAATTTATAATAAATAATTTAATTTGTAGTATTATATTATTTTTAAACTAAAATAGATAAACAATTAAGGAAAGCAAATATATAAGCAAAGGTATAAAAATATTTGAAAGAAATAATTTTTTAATCTATCGCAAATTAAAAGATAGTGTATGATACAGATAACAAGAAAAGGGAGTATTAAGAATATCAAATTGAGAAGAGGAGAGTTGCACACCTAAATTGAAAATTATTTTATGTAGATAATTATATATATTTACGTTAGAGCAAGATGGAAACAGTAAAACTATCATCATTAATTGGCGTGGCGAAAGAATGCACTGAACGATTTAACACTCCGTGAATTGTTATAAATTTTCTTGTATCAAAAATCGATTCTTACGCATTAAAAATAAAAGACTACCATTAATTAATGATTGACGGATATGGATTGTTACATACAATGCAACTATAGGCAGGTCTAATAATTTGATTGTAGCTACGTGGACAAGGTTCCTTGTCAATATATATAATTGTACCTAACAGCTTTGCATGTGTTTTGAAAATGAAGTGAGGGAGGAACACTTCTAGTATATTTTTTTTGACAGAAACACTTGTAGGTATACTTGTGAAATTTGATTCAAACTCGATCGAAATACTAATTAAGTTGGTAAATGATTCAATCAATGAGTCAATAATTAGTTTAATTTAATTTTATATATATTAAAAATTTAAAATTATATATGTATCTATTATATATTATTATGCAACTAATATTATTTGAGTAAGAAAAATTTATTCATACTCTAAAATTCAAATAAAAATAAATCTAATTAAAAAAAATCATGTTTTTTAAAAATCTTGTAAGGTCGAATTTGTCAAACTGAGATCTGGTGACCAACCCGACTGATCTTGACTGGATCAATTTGAGTCAATTGCATAACTGGTCAAAAAGTGAAACCGACTCGATTAATTACCAGGTCTCGGTTGAACCAGTTCGACTGGCCGATCAGATTTGATTACATTGCTTGCAGTATTAAGAAGAAGTTTTGATGCAATATAAACTTGTTATTTTTAATTAAAAATTTTAAATGAGAGGGCGTTTTATATTTTGAATATATGATATCATTCTCAAAATTGATTAATAGAAGCCATAAACTAATTTCGTTAGCACATGTAAATTGTTGGATTGAGCTTATTCTTCCAATGCTGGCCCAAACCCATTTGATGGTTCTAAAACCCCAAACCTAATTCCCCACTATAAATACATTAGTTGAGGGTGAAATTAGGTTAAGACTCAATAACACAAAAATTGAGAGAGAGCGTGAAATATTTCTTCGCTATTTGACATTTGACTGCGTGAGAGATTCCGCAGATTTGAGAGGCTCAAGTAATATTCTTGAGTGCACATTTGAGCAAGTTTCGTGCTTTGCATTTGAGAGATCTCTAGAGAGAGTTTGAGCGAAACACTCTAGGGAGTTTGATTATCACCATTGTTGGAGAGGTTGAGTGTACTACCACTTTGGTGTATTTGATTCATTGTAACCGATTATTGTTATAGTTGATATTTGATTATGGATCAGTGTCCCGTGAGTTTTTCCTCTCCATATTGAAGGAAAGTTTTCTCACGTTAAACAATTGATTGTGTGATATTCTCTATCTATACTCTCCTGCATTTTATTGTTTCTGCTTCCGTAAATTATATTTGAGGGTACGATTTTACCCAACATAAATTTATAATTATATATATATATATATATATATATATATATATATATATATATATATATATATATATATATAT
>CM023956.1:27636994-27655115 GCA_013407115.1 Glycine latifolia
GTATGTATGTATGCGCAAGTGATATAACAATGAACTTAGAGATTTAAAGAAAGGGGAACCAAATTAATCCGTTTGCATTTAAACCTGCGACTGAACTTTACTCACTGAGTCGTTGCATGAGTTAGGTGCTGCCTTTATTTGTTGGCGAGGTGTAATGGTGGTGTTGTTTTTCTTTTCTTTCCTCTTCTCTACTTTTCTGGAAGTATTGCTGTGGTGTTTTTGTCAAAGAATTAGGACGTGACGAATGAATGCACTTAATAATTTATTTAACATCCATTAAAAACATCAAAATTAAATTATCAAATTATTTTTGATTTATTACAAAATGATTGAAAAAAAGTTATATAGTTGATTCATCACTTATTTTATGGATTGATAATGAGTTTATCTTTCATATATTTTTTATGATAAGAATCATGAATAATAAATATATTAAGTCAGCCATTTGCTGAAAATTATTTTGGTTTGTTAAATTAATTTTTTTAATAAATTAACTTAACTCAGCCATTTGCTTTATCTCAAAAGTCATCCAATTACTGAAAATTATTTTTGTTTATTAAATTAATTTATTTTAATAAATTAACCAAGGTGTTTAAATTAATATAATGTTACATATATAATTTTCAAGTTCCTTTATCAATTTTTTGTTTATTTGCTTACTCAAATATCAATGTTTTATAAATACAATAATTAATTATTTCAAATGATAGATTTATCATGCGATTCAAGTTTATATATTAAAATATACTACCATATGAGATATATTTCTTAAGTTAATCTCAAGCAAATTGTAAATAAACTCTTAATTTTTCTAGATCATATTTTATTTTTCATTTTTACACTCAATTCCTTCATTTTTTTCATTTGATCTTCTTTTTTCATCCTCTATCTTCTTTAATGATACACTATTTATTTTAATAATATTATATTCTTAATATTATACTGTTTGTTTTCATTATTACATTTTTTTGTAGGGTAAGAAAAAAATAATTTATTATTATGTTTGATCTTTAATAAAATATTTACACTATTTATTATTATTTAAAAAACACTTTTGGCTACAAAAATACATATGAAAAGTCATAAATATGTTCTTTTATACATTTTAAATTTATTTCCTATGTCATTAACAAATTTTAACAATTTTCTATTCAATAATCTTATTTAACATGTTTTATTTATTTTAACTAAATTCTTTTTTTTCAGATTTTAGTTGTTTTATTGTCCAATTTTAACAACTAAACATAGTTTCACACTTAAAAATTAAAATAACATGAAAAAATCTATTAGAAAAGAGAAAAAAGAAGTGTTTGAATTTGTTTAGCATCGCAATTAATTCTTCAAGCATATTAAGAATTTTTTTTATTTATCATAGGAGCATACATAAAGATATTGGTAGAAAATTAAGACTCACTTGCTTGTCGGCTGTGTGTGCACACCAAAAATTCAAAAAGAATAAAGAGTTGTCGGGGTTAATTTTGTCATTTTAAATTTTCTTCCTTCTTATTCACAAAGTACTAATAAAAACTGAAAAAGAAAACCATACGTCTCATCTTTGTTCCTTTTATTTATTTCCTCTTGCCCTTTGTTAAACTTTGTTTAGAATGTCTTATGGAGAAGCTTTTTTTTATCAAATTCATTTTTCATATTTAGCTTGCTAACCATGCAAGTTCAGTACAAAATCTATCATCTCTTTGCTTTCAGAGAATCCCCATACATCACTCCAGTGATTAACTAAATCTATCAAAACACAAAAACAAAGTTTCAAATGAACACAGTATCCCCCAAGTCACCAATGAGTTGCCTCTTATAAAAGCACCGTCTAGCATCTACAAGACAAGAACTGCAATATTTTGTTAGCCTGAAGCCATGTTCAAGTCATGGAGCAAGAAGAACAAGATTAAAGCTGTATTCAAACTGCAATTTCAGGCAACTCAGGTAAAATGAAGTGAAATAAGTATTTATCCATTATATACTAAATGACAAAATGAGGTTTGGCCTAGTAGTTACAAAGTTACAATTGTAATTTTGTCATATTGCCAAGAAGTTTGAAATTTAATACAGAATCACTTATCACATTGTAGATTTAGGTAAGTGAGTTTGATAACTTACTTATTGTGGTGAATTTCATGCTTATGCATTATTTCATCAGGTGCCAATTATGAAAAAGTCTGTATTGATGGTAGCTTTGGTGCCGGATGATGTTGGGAAGCCAACGGTGAAACTAGAGAAAGTTGCTGTCCAGGATGGAACCTGTTTATGGGAGAATCCAATCTTTGAATCAGTTAAACTCGTTAAGGACACAAAATCAGGAAAACTTCATGAGAAAATCTACCATTTTGTTGTCTCAACTGTAAGCAGTAGTAGATTTAATTGCATACTATCTTTTACCTGTCTAGGATATGTTGCTGGAAAGTCTAATCTCTATAGGTTCTTGCAGGGATCTTCAAAATCTGGCTTTCTTGGAGAATCCTCAATTGACTTTGCGGATTTTGCTGCAGAAACTGAGCCACTGACTGTTTCCCTACCTCTGAAGTTTGCGAATTCAGGCGCAATTCTACATGTTGGTGCCTTCTATTTCCCTCCCCACCTAGTTTCTTGTCTCTCTCATATCATGCACATGATTACACATCTTTAAAAATATGAGTTTCATCAGAGCTTTTTCTTTCCATTCATATTCCATATTATTTAATATCATCAGATTACAAAAACCAAATATAATTCCTCAAATAACAAATGTTGAGACAGGTAACAATTCAGAATGTGGAAGGGGTACATAGAGATCAAAGGTGAAAATGAACCATGCAGCCAGCTAATTTATTTTAATCTCTACAAATTTCCATTGTTTCTTGATTTTACTTCTCTCCTTTTTACTTACCTGTTGCAGTAGTTTCAGAAATGCGGAAGATAATGGGAATGGAAGCTCAAGACACCTACTGAGCATTTGCAGTATAGATGAAGGTTCTCATAATGCTGATAAAGTAAGGTTTCACATGATACGGTGGCTTTATACAGCTAGCAATTTCTATTGTACAAAGTTGAACATTTCCTAAACAGAACCTTCTTAAGAGGATAAATTAAGAAACAAATAATCTATATTACAAAATTTCAGTAACTATTAATATTTTAAAGGATGAGAACCTGACCAAGACCATCATCTAATGGTGTCACTTCTGTGGCAACTTCATGGCAGGATTTTCCCCTGCTATTACCACCCTTGAGACAAAATTCAATGCCATCAAGAGGAACTATTGAAACCATTGCAACAAGAGCTCAAATGCATCATATGGGGTCACTGGGTTCAGCATCAGATAGGTGTTTAGGTGACTACCGGAGAGAAAGCCTGGAAGATACCCTTCCTCGAGAAAGATTACAAGAGCCTTCAGATAATGTCACTGAGAACCTCAAAAGTGAAGTTGCTTCTCTTAAGAGGAAAGTGGAAGAAACAGAACACGAGTTACAATCGCTTCAGAAGCTGATGGAGAAGGAATGCAGTCGAGGACAAAGTATGTCAAGACAAATAATCAGCCTCAGAGATGAGAGAAATATGATTAAAACTAAATATGAGCAACTCATGTCCCAGCAAAATGAGACCAAATCTTCAAAAGCCTTACAGACTGAGATTGCAGATGCTAGGCAGCAGATAGAAGCAACAAAGGAAGAGCTTGTTTATGAAAAAGAGTTTAGTTCTAATCTTCAGTTGCAACTTCAGAAGACACAAAACTCAAACTCTGAGCTGCTTTTGGCAGTGAGAGAACTTGAAGCAATGCTGGAACAAAAGAATAAGGAATTGTTGGAAAATGCTAAAGAGAATGAGGATGCCAAAGAATTAGGTCTCTTGAAGCAGAAAATTGCAGACCAGAATGGTGAAATAGACAATTATTGTAAGCAATGTGAAGAGCTAAATGGGCATCTAAAAGAGGTCAACTTTGAATGTGAGCTTCTGAAGAAAGAAAACCTGAGTATCTCTTTGAGATTAAAACAGGGAGAAGCACAACAAATTGTGTTGCAAAATAAACATTCAGCTTCTTTGGCAACTATAGAACAACTTGAATCACAAGTACAGAGATTAGAAGAAAAGATAAAGAATCAGGCAGATGATTTTTCAGAGACTTTGATTTACATCAATGAACTTGAAAATCAAGTCAGTGATTTGGATAGAGATCTGAAAACGCAAGCAGAAAAATTTGAAAAAGATTTCCATGACATGAAATGTGCTAAACTTGAGCAGGAAGAACGGGCCACCCAAGCAGAAGAGACATTGATAAAGACAAGACACAACAATGATCTCACATATCAGTGTTTGCAGGATGAATATAGAAGTCTTTCAGTTGAAATGACATTGAAAGTAGAAGAAAATGAAAAGAAGACCATGGAAGCTTATGCAGAAGCTGATGAATTGCGGAAGCAGAACAAACTTATGGAAAAAATGCTCCAGAAATGCAATCAAGAGCTCAGGCTTCTAACCAACCAGAATGAATCAAAACTGAAACAGCTTTTGAACCAAATAGATTCAAAACAAAAGGCAATAGAAATGATGTCAGAAGAACTAGAGATTAAGTCCAAACAACTTGAAGATGTACAAAGGCACAGGGATGAACAGGATGAGGCATTATCGAAGCAAATTCAATTGCTCAGAATTGAAATTAGAAAGCTGATGGCAGAGGAACATCCAGTGTCTAATACTGAGCCAAAAGAGCACATGGCTACGATGTTAATGCTAGAGAACAATGATGAGGAGATAAGGCTTGGCACCCTAATGTCAGAAGTAGAAATCCTCAAGACCCAGCACAATGAATTAAAACATAACTTGCACATGGAACAAGCTGAGAAAGAAAATATGAAGAAAAAAATATCTCAATTAGAAGGAGAGCTGAAGAAGAAGGAAGAAGAACTAAGTGCTGTAGAAAAGAGGCTCAAGAATAGCAAAGGACAGGCAACAGCCACAAATATGAATTTGGCTTCATGGCACTACGAGAGTGCTGCATCTTGTTCTTCCACTAAGGATCATAATAGTATGTCAAAATCAGAAATGCACAAGGTAATTTTCCAGCTCCTTTGCTTAGAATCATAATTAAGAACGTTAGTATCTCTGTTGCATATTAGGTCAGGTTTACAAGTACACTACATAGTAAAGAGAATTGAATAATCAAGTTAGGACCCAAGCAGATTGGCAAAATTTTCTGAAATGAAGTAATAATTAGAATTTTCAACAAACAAACGAACCATCATTTTCAGGGAATGTCATAAAATTTTAATACCTACTGTAAAGGGAACATTTGACATGAACACAACAAATACTTAAAGAAACTGTCTGTCTGAAAACACATTATAATCAGTTTGGTCATACTAACTTGGAGTGCTTCTCCTTAATGCTTTGGGGATGATAATGCCATTTTTTAGTCATTAATACAACCATAGAAAGTTAAGTCATATGCAAGCTGTTTGATGATCAATGCACTAGACTAAAATTTTGTGCTATCTGCCAATTGATAGTCAGCAAAGTTAACCGCAATACATTTTATGTTGTACATTGCTTGTGTTGCATGCAATAGAGTTAGCAAAATGAAAGAGTATGGATCATTAGTATTTTTCTCTCTTTTGTAATGTGAACACAATTTTGTCCCCTGGTTAAGTAGGTAACAAAAATTCAGGGTTCTGTGTTGTGCCTTGAGCTGTTTTTTCTAAAACTATTTTGAAAATCAAACAAATTACTATTTTTTTTGGTGCCATCCTATCTCTTATATTTAAGTAAATCAAATGAATCTTAAAACTTAAAACTCTGCTAAAAGAAATACACAAATTAGCCAATGAACTTGTAGCTCAATCGGCACTAGTCTTGGTCTTTAAGATTTGAATGTGATATTAATGTCAGAGGTTTGGTCCTCCACTAACTAATCTTTCCCTTCTCTTGCCCATGAGCTTGAATCGAATATTTAACCTAAAAAAGAGGAAAGAGAGACAATATCTAATTAAAGTTTACTTTGGTTTTGATTAGCACACATTAGTTGATGAATTGATTATATACATTAACTTATAATTTTGTTATATTGTTAACATAAAGGAAATGGATGATGCAAACACCCCTGTTGGCAAGTCTGAAATAGGAAGAACGATATGCACTTCAGCTGAGAACAAAGTTTATCTAGCATCACACACAAGGTAAAATCGAATTCCTTTTTTATCGTCTGAATCTGTAGTTCCCTTGAACACAACGCATTAGACTTCTTATCATCCATTAACATTGAAATAAAAAAATTGGTGCTTCGTCATGATTCACCTCATCCAGGATGTTATTTGTTTTAAATTTTATCTCTTCTTTATGCTGACAGTGAAGTGAAAACTTGCTTGGAGAATGAGGTTATCGTCTTCAATAATGATCATGTTGGTGAGTGTCATACAAAAAAATTGTTGAATGAAGTAGAAGTACTAAAGGAAAGGAATAAATATATGGAAACTCAGCTGAAAGAAATGGAAGACAGATATTCAGAGATTAGTCTTAAGTTTGCAGAGGTAGAGGGAGAAAGACAACAACTTGTTATGGCTCTACGTAATCTCAGGAATGGTAAGAACTAGAATTCTTTAAAGGCGTTATTGATCACGTACAAAATACACATGGGTTATGAAACAGACAGGATATCATGGTCATAATGGTCGAATACAAATCAAGCTTAACCATTTCACTTCAGTCGAATCTACATTTTCACCTCCTCCAATTTAAATTTACTGGGCTGCTTAGTTCAATATTTCTGGTCGAATGATGCATTGAATTGACACGGTAGCTATGGGTTGTGGCCTCAGATAGGCTATGTAGAAAATGGATTCTAATTTATCATCTATTTGAACAATTTTGGGGTACATATATTGCAAACATTATATTTATAGCCGATAAATATGGCCAATAATGCTCAGATTTTTGTTAATCAGCAAAAGACAATTCTTTTTTGGTGTTCAACGGGGCTAAAAAGCCCGGAAAAAGAAAGCTACACAGAAAGTAAAGGATGAGTCACAGCTGCCACCGAATCAAAAAGAAACAATTGGCTTAAAATTGTTCAAACATAAAAAAATTTCCCTAAGGTCTATACCCCAAATTAGCACAAGACAATTTGAATATATATAAACCGAGTAGCACCAGCAATGCCACTAAAAATTACATGATTTAAGGCATAGTTGCCCAATAATGTAGCTCACAGAGGTTAGGCGTATTTTAACTCATTATATGAGATAAAATAATTACTAACCAAAGAGAATACTCCAGCTAGCTAAAAATAACCAAAGCCACCCCTTATACATTTTATTGAAAATGTGAAAGATCAAAGAACAAGGCTACTGATTTTTGAAAACCTATCATCTAGCTGTGGTACTTGTGCTTTTCAAAAGCTGTTGGCTAATTTAGAAGCACCAATTTTAATTTTCTAAATAATTAAAAAGGGGTACTTGTTTTTGTTTTCTTTACAAAAAGCTAAATATAAAAGCAGTTTGACTGTTGATTATATATATATATATATATATATATATATATATATATTGTTGGAAAAAAAATCACCTGTATGTAATATTAAGATTTCTTTTTAATCATTTTGGGAATAGAAAAGCATTTCTGAATTTCTTATAATTTTGGTAAAATAATAAAAAAAGAAGCACTAACATTTTTTCGGTTAATTTTGTACCAAACATGCAAATTTTATTTTATAGATTTTCTTCCTTTTTAACCACAAACCAACTTTATATCTCTTACTTTCCACCATTAACATGGTGAAAAAAACAAACTAAAATTACTACCCTAAACAGGATCTTAGATCTTAAATGAATCATCATGTGAAATCCCCATTCGCTCCAAAGAATAAGATAGATTATCCAGTAGGGTATCTAACTTCCTGTTTTGATCTCGAACTCCATTTTCATCACCTGTCTGAGAATTACTCTCTAATTATGGTTTTAAACCAAAATACCTTTTACATGGTTAAAGCCACTGACGTATATAATATAAAATCTCCATTCTTTTCTTCAATGATGGATTATTGTGCCTGGTATGAGTTTTTTTTGTCACTACAGACTAGCCTTGTTTGGCCTCCACTTCCGTACCTCCCAAAGGTCAGTGTCTGCCAACGACCGAATGTTGATGAATAATAGGATAGAGGCAAAGTTGTATTCATGTTAACTAAATCTAGAAAGCACACGAAGTTAATTTAATTTGGTTTGCAAATCTAAAATATTAACATATCATAATTAATTAAAAAACAGCATATTTTAGATCTAATTATATAAATAAAATATAAAGCAGTACGAGTTAACCTAAATAGTTAAAGTGCCTAAAAAATCTAGACAAATGTTAAATATTGTCCTAAGGACATTGACTAAAGAATTTAAAGTATAAATATTTTACTAGGAGAAAATTATAATTATACATGATATTTTTTATACTTTTCTATATAATAAATATTTTTTTCTTTTAATTTTTTAATCAATACCTAAGGAGACTAATTAATAAGACCCAAACCTAGCTAACTAGTTAACAACCCAAAAAATTAGGCTGGACCGATTATTTTATAGTCCGCATAAACTAGCTGGTAATTAGGCCAAAAAACTCCTTAATACAATATTGATGACTAATAAGTAATAACTATCATTGCAGACTTGGATTCCCTACCATAAGAACAAGAAACATTAAATGACGTAGGACAATATGAGTCATTAGATGAATGAGTATAAATCTATCTAACGGTTTATATTTTGTCACGACCGTACTGTGAATGTGGGCGAAAACGTCCCACGTACGTATTGCACCTTTTATGCATTCATTAACACATTGGGAGCAAGATAAAACTAAAAATGAAGAATAATTCTACCCCCTTTTCTATCTAGCTACTTAATTATGGCTATATTGCTTATTGCGGTTAATGCATTGAAAAAAGTTATATAATTTGATTAAAATCATTTGACTAGTCTTTAAAGGATCTCCATATTTTCGATGAGTTGGTTGCTGGGTGACTACTATTATCAAATGACAATTTCCTTGCAATTTTATTCTTTCTCATCTGATCTTTCTCTGCCATCAAACTTTTGAAGTACATGGAATCAGGAATGGCAAAGTTTTTATCAAGTAAGGGGCTATCTGTCAAGTCCACCACCTCACCTCTAATGTCTTCATGCGCCAATTCACACCTTTGCCCATCAAATCAGTACCCACTTACCCAGTATTTCATTTTGAGCCAACTCTTTATTTTTCAAGGATAAACTGGGTTGTTTCAGTTTCTCTGATTTGTGGGGAGCTTTGAATTTTCCTGGTGAATAAGAGACTCCAGAAAGGTTTCTCTCATTGAGCTGCACTGGTGCTTTGCTTTTGACAGAAAAACTCACTAATGGAAAAACTCGCGTTTGCTAAGTCACTAGATCTCCCAGCATTTTTTGACTTACCAAAATCAAAAGGTTTTGGCAAGGTAGAGGAATCCGGAATAGCCTCAACTACTTGATTTAATGTCTCAAATTGCAACAATTCATCCAAACATAGTTCATCTATCTGATGACAACTTATAGGATTTTTTCTTTTTCTTTCATTTTCAACTTGATATAAACAACATCTATCTGAGTCCAGACCAGAAGATACTGAAGTGGAGCAATCTGTCATTATGGATTTTGAATCCTCCCGTTCCCCATATCTGCAGAAAACACTGAATAGAGAACTACTTTCTTCTGGAACATGATACTTTTCCAAAACATGCATCCTTTGCTCATGTGACCACGCAAGAAACTCATTAAGCATGACCCCTGAAGATAGTATAGAGTGTGCAGTTAAAGGATTTATTCCAGGAAATTCTGTAAGAAATGACTCAGCAAAAGTTACTGAGTTAGGCATTTTAGGATACAGACCCCTTGTCATATTGGTAGCACTCTTAATGCAGCTTACAATAACCTCATTTGTCAACTCAGGTGAGTAAGAGAAGAATATCTGCAAAACAATTCCCAGGCTTGTTGCTGCAGCATAAAGTCCATCTAAGGATTCCATTACAGTTGAAAGAAAGTTAAGCCTCCTTCAAACACCTGGAAAGAGAATATAAAATATTTAAACCAGCTCAATGTATAGGTAACTAACAACCACCATCGCAACAACTCTCATATCTTAATCATATTTACATTTATTATGATGCTTCGATTCCATCATATCTCAATATAATATGATTCAGAAAACTAATTTTATCAGCTACCATGTACTAAGAGTTTATATCTTCCAAGCATGTAATACAAAATGATGATGACTATGATTAAAATTCCTTAATTCCCCTTTCTGCAGGGGTTTATATAAGTTTTTATTCCGTGAGACATTAGTCATCCAAAGGGTCTAAAGGAAATCTCAAAAATAGAAAAGTTGAAGCCAAGTTCTGAGATTGACATTATTTCCCTCCAAAAGGCTTCTCAAATCTCAAATAACTCCTAACAAAACCAACTAGTCAATGTCAAGTACCTTCATAATTTTTCTAGAGCACTACTCGACATTGCAGTATTTTATAGAAACAGTTAAAATAAATAAATATCACACAAATGTAATTAATAAAAAAATTGAAATTACAAGAAAGCAACCACGGAAGTAAAAACAAAGCAATGTCAGAACATCTGTGGCAATATTCTCAATACATAAAGGCAAGCTTGAGGACGCTTCAGTCTCTGGAGTTGCTTTCTTCCCAAGGTTTCTACTATCGATCATACCATGCCAAGCAAATAGAAGAAATTAATATAATATCCACAGGCAAATCTAAATCACGTTCAACAACTTGATTTCCTTCTTTCTCCATTGCAAAAATTATTTGGTAAGAGCTTCTTCTAGACATTATCATTTCCTTATCTACATTTTGAGTATTTACGATCATAACTGTTCCAGTAAAAACCTCCATGCTTTTATGACCATGCTCAGTTTACACAGCAGGAATAAATGGCACATGATTATCTGCTTCAGGTGAAACCTTGGAAATTTTTTATCATAGCTTTGCTCCACAGGACAAAAGTTCAGTAGTCTCTCCAAGTTCTGGTTCATACTTTCCTTATGATCGAAAATGAGACAATCATTGTTAGTTGCATGAGTGAGTTCATAATATGTTTACAGGTTGATTGGTAGACAATATAAGGACAAGGAATTAAGAGTAAAAATCAATTGATGCAACTAATTCAGTAATTCCAATTAAAATAGGCAACAGATGAAAGCATTTTATTTCAAGACCAGTACCACAAAAATTCCAATTTCGTTACTATAAGATTTAGAAAATTGAAGTTGCAGTCATCTTCCACTGTGGAATAAACTTGTAATTTTGTTAAACATATAAGATTTAGAAGAACATCAAAACTGCTTTTGGTTCATAATTACCAGTCTAAGCCATTAACCCACAACTCCCCTTTAAATAAAAATTGTTTCACATGTCCGTATCTGTTCAAATATAGTATTCCTACTAAAGCCTTCTTTCTGGTCTACTTTACACTGGCACACATGCAGTGATATAGAAGCAAGAACATGTCACAAGTATGATACTGATACAGGCCAGTCCCTCAAGTCGTGAATAAGTAATACACCAAATTAGTTGATTAAATTACGAATATCGGTCAATTGAGTTCCTGAAATTACAAAGTCTTTAAAATTACCGACAACAATCATTTCAGAATTTAGTCTCTGACGTTATATAACAACGTCCATTTTAGTTCTTGATATTACAAAAATAAGGACTAGAATGGCTGACATTTGGTAATTTCAGGAATTAAAATCATACTTTTGTAATTTTAAGGATTAAATTGACTAGTTTCTGTAATTTTAGAATTTTGGGCTAATTATTTCTTTCATTTTTTTTTATCCTTTTGCTCTTGATGTCTTCTACTTTGTAAGGTACCACAAAAATCCACTTTGTGGAGAATCCTGAGTAGGGACACTGGGGAGTTAGTGATAGCCATAAGAGGTCAATGAAAGAGCTACAATTTGAAAACACAATATAGTTGTGTTTGAGCATTTCCTTCAATGGAGTAATGAATTATCTTAGCACCTGTTGTAATCGAAATCTCAAAACATGTTGATGTGTTTAGTTCTTGCTTCTCTGTAACAGCTTCAAACATTTATTTCCTCATAAATGAAGTATCTCTATTAGAGAGAAAACACTTCCCTATTATTGGTACAGCAGATTTGAAGTATAATTTTGGAAATTTTATCTGCAGGTTATCTTAGTATTATAAAACCCTATTCGTGTATGCCTGTACTTGTTTACATCCCAATAAATGAGATATTTTAAATTATACTATAACAGTTGAACTTGGCAGATAAAAATATATGGAATAAGGAACTTAGACAAATAATTTCTGAATTTATAGTATAATATAGATTCAATATATATTATCCATAGTCATAGAGGCCTACCATTAACATTTCAATGTTTGGGGGCATTTCAACACCTTTGCAGAGTGCTTTGAGAGCAGCAAGGCCATCCAATTCAACCCTCAAAAAGTGAAGATGAGGCAATTCAACCAAGTTTTGTGAAAGCTCAGATATCCTAGATGAGTCATATGGGCCTCCATATTCCAAGATAATGTCAAATTTGTTCAATGGAAACAAGGGAGAAACATGCCTTCAATCAAACAGAACACTTAGTTTTGTAGCAGAATAAGTATGATAAAAAAATGGCACCAAAATATTTATGGTCTGATTTGATGCTCACGATGTATGATTTGAACAACTAATTTGAGGAAATTGAAAGGAATTCGGTTTCATTAAAATAATGTAAGTACGGTCCTCATGTGCTCACCATTTTGGATTCTTGTTGCTCCATACCCAATATTCAAAAAGAAAATCCATGTGTCTAGAATTGGCAATTCGTAAACATGCTAAGCATATCTTGTACAAAAAATAAAGTGCAATTCTATGTATGCAATATAAATAAAAATATCCTCAAGCAAAAGCTTACTTGTGTGAACCCAACAAGCAGTCCGAAATCAGAAGTTCTTTCATTTTAGTATCTGTCTCCTTTGGCACAGCATTGGCATATGGCTGATTTCTATAAGAATCATTTAGTTCAACGAATGATAACCCACGGGAAAGGATGATATTTTTCAATGAATACCAGAATACTTCTTCAGCCACAATTAAAGTTTTTGAACTATTCTGTTTGAGGTATGATTGTAAAATCTCCTTGACAACTGTTAATGACGGGTGTGCCATAGTAACATTGTTGTCCACCTTCCCCTTTTCATCTTTGATCAAAGATTGGAGGAAGCCTAACTTTGATTTCAAATACTCCAAGTTTTGACATAATTTGTCTAAATACAAGAATGCTGGATGAAGACCATAGAAACACAAGTACCAAGCAGCCTGTTTAATAGCACATAACGCGACAAATGCCATATTGTTTCCATTTACATGGTATTTAATCAGCTTGTGCTTTTGAAGACACGGCAATTTTAAATAATCTGCATCTGAGTTATGCTTTTTTGTCATCTCTGTATCACTGAGCAGAA
Organism: Glycine latifolia; assembly: GCA_013407115.1. Classification (NCBI taxonomy): domain Eukaryota; kingdom Viridiplantae; phylum Streptophyta; class Magnoliopsida; order Fabales; family Fabaceae; genus Glycine; species Glycine latifolia. The sequence continues at coordinate 27,650,477 of CM023956.1, forward strand.
TGGCTAGATAGCTTTTTTCAAAATATCCAGCTAGGGCCACAATATTATCGGACAATTTAATTCTATGCAGAACAGTATGGAAACCCTTGTGACTGTGCACCAACCTTCAATTCATTGGATGAAACTTTTGGAATGCTAACGTTAGCATTAGTGGACTCTACTGCATAATTACAATTCCCCTTACCAGTCTCTTTTTTAGGGTTTAAGAAATAATCAAGATTGCTGATTTCTGACATAGATTTAAATAACAATGGAGCCCTCTAGGCCTTTCTTTCAGGTAATTGTTCTTGACTTCCTTGTTTAGAAGATACATGTTCTAAAATTTTGCCTGAAGCAACTTCTGCTGGATAATTGTCAACTAGGGGCATGACATTAGAAAGCAACTTCTTCAACTCTTCATTTTGTTTAATGTCATATTCATCTATGGTGTCATCATAGAAAACTATATCAAATACCAATTTTCCATCATCAAAAGATGTTCCTCCAAAATCTCGGTTGTTCAGATCTATCTTGGCCAAGATGTTCTGATACCAGTTAGAGATTTTGCAATTTCACTTATCTTCTTCGAGTAGATCCCAGTTTAAGTAAATTCCATCAGAGGCAGAGAGAGGCCGGGTCTTCAAGCTGGAAAATTGTTCTACAATGATATCATCATATAGAGTTATCATCTTTTTGTGATCAGAGATAACAGGTATGGGCAGTGATTTGAATGTGCATCTGTTAGTGCTATCTCATTACTAACAATCAATTCATCAAAACTCTTGAAGTTAAACTCTTTCCTAAACATCCACTCTTCTGTTACTAGATCATCCGAAGCTTTTGTGTCATGAAGGATTTTTGTTAATTGTCTTCTCATGAAGTATGAAGTTGTTTACTTCTTTTTTGGTTGGCCAAAGGAGCACTAAATGAAGTTATTTATTTATTATTAGTTTTTTTTGTTGGAAAATTGGTTAATGTGTATTAATTCAAATTATTATGGAAACCAAATTAAATATAAAATCAATTTTGGATACTTTTTTATTTGATTTTTTTTTCTCTTTCTAAATACTATCTGTTAGGAAAGAAAAAAGAAGAAAGTCAAACCTTCAAATGAAATGAGTAAGAGTACAGGAAATCGTAGGTTGAATTGGAATTTTGGTTTCCTTTAATTTTTTATATGTGATTTTGGTCTTGTTTTTACTCCATTAATGGTAGTTTTCAAATTTTAAAAAACTTTGTCATTTTTTTTCGTCTCATCTCAATGAACCGAGGAAAAAAAAAGGAAATAACTTGAACTTTCCTTGGCTTTTAAACCCCAAAGAATAGTCCATATTTCCATGCTGGGCGAAAAAGACAGTTTCCGTGTGTTTCCAAAGCATTGTATTGAGTATTAACAGATAGTAGCAACATTTATCTATTATCCATTTATCCTTTATTAATTATTGCATATCCAAGACGTAAGAACGGTTTGTTCCTACTTCAAAAGCTCTCGTGGTGTATGAGAATGAGCCACGTGTCTAAAGCTACTCAACACGTGGCAAGTGACAAAGATGTGTCGGTTATATATGTCACACGTGTCTCCAGTTTTGAGATGCCAGAGCCATGCAAAGGTGGCAAAACAGTGTCATGCATGTCCTTCTTTATAAACCTTTGTCAGGAAACATTCCTCACACCGAGTACAGTGTACAAACAGTTTCCTATTCATGCAAACATGGATTCAAGATCAGTTCAAACTCATGCGCATGAACATCACCATAATTCTCACAATGTTGGGTCACACGAAGGTACGAATCTCCATTTAATTTTAATTTGTAAGTTTGATTTGGTTTTACAAGAACTTTTGTTTGCTTCGTCTAGATACAAAAGATTTGTTTGATATTTTGCTTCAATATTTTGGATGTAGTGGCACATGGTGAAGAACACCACCACCATGACCATGAGAAGAAATCGGTTCTGAAGAAAGTCAAGCAAAAGGCTAAGAAAATTAAGGACACAATCACAAAGCATGGCCATCATGATCATGAACATGAACATGGTCATGAGTATCACCTTGATGATCAACATATCTCTGATGATCATGACTTGGAAGAGGAAGATGAGCTGGATGAATACCCAGAAGTCCATGGAGCACCGAGTAAGTTCTTTTCTAGCACATTAGAATTAATAGTTATATGTTCAACTCTTTCTGTGTAATTTTCTAAGTGTTGGAAACTCTCACATAGGTAGTTTAATTAGTTATCAATATGTCTTAAGACTGCTTATAAGGAAATTGGAGCCTTTAAAATGAAAAGAATCAAGAAAAAAAATTGATTTCTTGGGTTAGTTATAATAATATACATGATTGTTGTGCAGTTTATGACAGTGCCGCTGTTAGAGGTGCAGCACCAGGGCATGTCAATACTTTAGGGAGGCCTGGAGTTAATTCTGGAGGCACAACAGTTATGGGAGTAGAACCTCATCACGAGCCAAGAGTTGTAGTTGTTTCTCCAACTACTGGAATTAATCAAAACAGAACCACTGACCCAACTAGAACATTTGTTGAGGGAGAGAAAGCAGTGCATCCTAAGGTCAATTTGGAGAGACCAATGTACTTGGAGGAAGATCCACATGCGCCAAGAAGTACATCTCAAGCATATGCTCCAGCCAATTATCAAACCAAAGTCACTGATCCTACCGGGGCAGGTAAGTTGAACAGAGCTGCATATATAACTCAATTTCAATGACCTGTAGGTTATGAATTTGTTAATTTATTAAAGTTAATGTATCAATACACAATCTGGGGGTTATATTTGGTGAAATGGATACACAATAAAATTTTGTTGTTGTTTAGAATAGTTTGACAGTTGATTTTGTGAGGTTCTTAAGTGGTAGATACATAGTGTGGTCCAAAAGTTCAGTAACAGTCCAAAATAGAAAATTCACTAGCAATTCCATCATTTTAATTTAAGATGAACTATATTTGTGTACCATGAGATTTAACATTTTCACCGTGATTTCTGTTTTTACTTGGGTTGGGAGTAATTCATAGGATGTAGTGGTTTTTCTTAACAAGTAGAAACAATGCCTTGGGCTGATTCTTATGTATTGCCATGTCTTATGGCTAACAGGTGGGTCAGAAATTGACATTACCCCAGTTGAGAAATCTTTCTCCAGGATGGCTGTTCACAATGAGCCAAAACCTTACCCAGAACCAAAACTCTTTTCAACAGTTCCTGAAACTCACTACCCTTCTGCTGGAACCCACTCCCAATTTGCACCAGAGCTATCTTCTGCAACTAACTACCCATCTGCTCAAAGCTATGGTCAGTACAGGCCAGAACTATCTAGTGAAGTTAAAACTCAGTACCCCAAAAGCCATAATCAGTTTATGCCAGAGTTATCTACACCAACCAAAACTACCTACCCTTCCACTAATATCCATGACCAACACTTGCCACAACAATCTAGTGCAACAAAAACATATCCTTCATCTGGAAGCCATGATCAGTTTCTACCAGTGTCAGAGTTAACTACACCAACCAAACCTCAATCCGCTTCTACCAAAATCCATGACCAACCCTTGCCATTGCCACAACAAGCTAGTGCAACAAAAACTCAATACCCTTTATCTGGAAGTCATGACAAGTTTGCACCAGTGTTATCTTCTGAACCTAATATTCAGTACCCTTCAACCAAAATCCATGACCAACACTTGCCTCAGCAGTTTACTGCAACAAAAACTCAATACCCTTCATCTGGAAGCCATGATCAATTAACACCAGAATTATCTTTCTCTGCTGAACCTAACATTCAGTATCCTTCAACAAAAATCCATGACCAACACTTGCCACCACAATTTAGTACAAATGCAACACATACTCTATATCCTTCAGGTGGAAGTCATGATCAATTTCTACCAGAATATCCAAATCAAACCAAAACCCCACAAACCTATACCACCACCCAAGTTGAGGAACCACACTATGAACAATCAAACGAGAGCAGTTACACAGATAAAATCTCCTCAGCAACCACAACAATAGCTGACAAAGCCGTCGCTGCCAAAAATGTTGTAGCTTCAAAGCTCGGATATGGTGATGACACCACCGAAACAACTAAAACAAAGCATCAAGAGAACACAAGCAATGAAAAACCGTCAACAATCTCATCAGCAACCTCGGACAAAGCCATTGCAGCCAATAGCAATGTTCCTTCCAAGCTAGGATTTGGAGCTGACATTGAAACAACTCAATCAAGGGATCACCAAGAGAACACAGGCAGTGAAAAACCATCAATAATCTCTTCAGCAACCTCTGCAATAGCTGATAAAGCCATATCAGCCAAAAACACTGTAGCTTCAAAGCTCGGATATGGCGACACCGAAACAACTCAATCAAGGGATCACCAAGAGAGCACAGGCAGTGAAAAACCATCAACAATCTCTTCAGCAACCTCTGCAATAGCTGATAAAGCCATATCAGCTAAAAACAGAGTCACATCCAAGCTCGGATATGGTGACAACAACACTGAAACAACTCAAACAAGCCATCAAGAGAACAAACAACCATCAACAATCTCTTCAGCAACCTCTGCAATAGCTGATAAAGCCATATCAGCCAAAAACACAGTCACATCCAAGCTCGGATATGGTGACAACAACACTGAAACAACTCAAACAAGC
>CM023956.1:27655125-27676821 GCA_013407115.1 Glycine latifolia
AATCAAGAGAGAACACAACCATCAACAATCTCTTCAGCAACCTCTGCAATAGCTGATAAAGCCATATCAGCAAAAGACACGGTAGCTTCCAAGCTCGGATATGGCGACAACACTGAAACAAAAACAACTCAAACCACTCAAACAAGGAATCAATTAGAGAACACAGGCAATGAGAAACCCTCAACAATCTCATCAGCAACCTCTGCAATAGCTGATAAAGCTACCTCGGCCAAAAACACCGTAGCTTCGAAGCTTGGTTTTGGCGACACAGCAACAACAACACAACAAGAGAAGAGAACTGACCATGCTACTGCTCCTACAGAATATGGAAAGAGTGTTGCTCAGTCTCTGACAGAGAAACTAGCTCCAGTTTCTGGAAAAGTTGCTGGTGTAGGAAGTGGTGTGAAGTCCAAAGTTTCTGGAACTCAAACTAGTAGTGTGGGTGTGGAACAGGACAAGGGGGTTTCTGTGAAGGGCTATTTAGTGGACAAACTGAGGCCTGGTGATGAAGACAGGGCTCTCTCTGAAGTGATATCAGAGACTCTGCACAAGAAGGAACAGCCCCCAGTGGAAGTTACTGAAGAAGGTGTGAGAAAGGTGGTTTCTGATGCTGTGCATAAGAGAGAGGATGAGCCTGAGAGAAGAGTGGAACATCAAAGAATACTGGGGAAGGTAACTGAGTCAGAGGAAGTGAAGAGAAGGTTAGGAGGTGAAGATGTGGTGACAGAGAAAAAGTACCAAGAGATGTATGTGAATAGTCCAGGGAAAGGTATGGTTGATAAGCTTAAAGGTGTGGTTGGGACATGGTTTACCAACCCAGCAGAGAATCAATCTTCACAAGGTACATGACAATGAATAGTAGCTCTAGTTGTCTCCATGAGGTTTCTCTCGTTTGATCAATGCTTTTTGCAAATTTTACTTATTTCTAAATTAGTTGATCATATTCTTTTACCATACTTCTCTGACTAATTCTTTTGTTGCTCTTCCCATTCTGCTTGAGTTTTGCAGTTAGACAAACATATTTTGTATCGATATTAAAATTTATTTTTCTCTATTTGTTTATTATATCTGTCTTGTGACATTTTTCTCTGTTTTATCCCTCTTTCTTATCTTGAAAGAAGTCTTTTGAAAAACAAATGAAATTATGATTATGTATATTTCTGTTAGTCTTAAGACTTTAGTCCAAGATGAATCACAGTTATTTGTTTACTTATTTTAGGCATGCTTACATATTTTTCTATGTTTTTTATTTTATTTTGTAAGAACTGTTTCAAAAAAGTGGAATATTTTTTTTATAGTAGTTTTAGACTTTAGTCCTAGTTGAGTTACAGTTTTTTTTTTTTTTTACTTTATTTTTGGGCATGCTAGTTTTGATTGAAGTAAAGTACCACACTAATTTTGAATTTGTGGTTTGCATGGGTCGAAGATTCATCTATGAATTGTGAGGCAGGAAGGGCAGAAGTGGAACAAGTTAACCTAGGTGCAGCTGGTGAAAGAAGGCTGCAGGAGTCATCTAATTGAAGAAGTGCTTTGAAGGAGTCTTTGCTTTGGGTGTTTGTGTAGATTTTCTTAAGAGCTGTTTCTATAGCTGTGTCTCTTCTACTTTGTTGGAAGAAAAGTTTGGATGTTCAAGTCACAGTAAAATAAAAATTTGTATTTTTTTTAATGTTTATGTGAATATTCAATTTTATCCGTGTATTTTTATCTTTTAAATAAAAATATTTAAAATATGTTTGAGAAAAAAAAGAAAAATTATAAAAGATGTGGTATTTATAAAAAGACTTGGTTATTTGGATATCAAGTTCTTCTTGAATTATAAAAGAGATCCACTCCACCTCAAGGAGGGGGACAAATTAAGAAAAAAGGAGAATTCAGTCAAGGACACACAGAAAGATTGTGTTTTCAACAATTAATTGTTTCAAAAAGGTGATTATGATGCTATAAGATCATGTCCTTGTTTTCTTTTTCTTTTCTTTCATGCATTTGTTGTTGTTATGTTTGGTTTTTTCATTTAATTTTTGGTTTCATGAATTCGTGTATGTATGCGACCCAAATGTTGTTTCTTCACAATTGTTTCAAAAGGTGATTATGATGCTATAAGATCATCATCTTGTTTTATTTCTTTCTTTTTTCTCGTTCATTTGTTGTTATGTTTGGCTTCTTCATTTGATTTTCATGAATTCGTGTATGTATGCGACCCAAATGTTTGTTTATTTTCTGAATAAAATACGTATACACATTTTGACCACATGTTTATCTTCATATTGTGGGTTAAAAAGCACCATTATATTTCTTTTGTTATTTTAGGATTAGAATAGTAAAAGATGTTGTTTTGGTGGATAAAAAATGTTCAACTTTTATAAGATAAAGAAATAATGATACCTCTAGGATACAAGAGGCACGGAAGGTTTTTTTTATTCATTAAGTTTATTTTTACTTTTGTTATTTTATATTTTAAGTTAGAAATATTACAATAATAATAACAAAATGTAAGTTATGTCCTTTGTAATACATCATTCTTTGTATAGGTTAGTTTAGTGTTAAATTTCTTTCTTTGAAAAAGAACAAGAATAAAAGGTGGTTTAGTTTCAAGGACATGTATTTGTTTTATTCTATTTTTGTTTTGTTAGAAAGTGATGAATAATTTTGCTTGTAGTATAAAATTTCTAGTTTTACGTTTTTTCTTATTTTTTATTGCTTGTGTTTTTAAATACAAATAATGTTATTTTAACGCATATAATGGCTTATGACATTAATATAATAGCTCTCCTATTTTCTTATTTTTCTTAATCATTAACGTTTATTGAATAGTCATTTGTTATTTAAAAATTTTAGTGTTATTTTTTTTAAAAAAAATTCAAGTATCAATCAATAACATTAACAAATAGCAATTCTATCTTCAATGTTATTGGATTATGAGGGTCTAATGATTAGTCATTTTTCTATTGGATTATGAGGGTCTAATGATTAGTCATTTTGCTAGCTTAAATTTTTGTGCTATTTTTTTATTTTAATAAAAAATAAATAAAATTTCTTAAACAAAATCAAATGTGCTCTTTTAAAAAATAAATAAAAATAAAAAAGAAATTTTTGGTCTAAAATAAATATATATAAGATTATATAGATTTTGTGCATTTAATTATAGGTTTCGTTTTTTTTTCAACGGGCATTGTGGGGTGCTACACGTAATAAACCTTTTTTTTTTTTTGTTTTAAAGACCATTCATTTTTAATGATTTTTTCTAAGATAAAAATATTGATGATGACTCCATGTTTTAATAAATTCATCTGCCATTACTGTCATGACCGGTTGTGATAGAAGTATTTAATTTTGATATTAAATATATGCATGAAAAGTATTTTATTTAATAAATACGAGATTACATTTTAAATATTTAAATTATGTGATCGTATTCTCAAAAACATTTTCATTCTCTCTTCTTATTATACTTGTAGTGATGCAGATTCAATGACTTTTGAATTTAGCTTTTCCAAAAAGAAAAACTACAAGGCATTTACTATGTTGAGCCAATTCATTTCTCCCTCTTCAATCTCAGGCAGATCACAAACTTTGGTACAAACACAACATCAAAATATCTATCGCTAGTAGACCATAGACTTTGGTACTAATAAGAACTCACAGGTATTAGCTTATTATATAATTCGAATTCAGAAATAATAAATCTAAATTCAATTAAAGATTGCTTAAATATTAGATTTGTTCTTCTTCTTTTTTTCCATCAAGAATATCCTCCTATAAATGGTTGGAGACTCTAGAAGTGAATGTTTCTCCCAGCATAAGTCTTCTGCAAACACGTGGCCAAGAATTAGATTCCTGACTATATGTTTAAAGAACCTAACTATATATATATTTACCAATTTTGTTGGACATTATTGGTATTTGCTCTACAATTTGTATTTGGCCATTCCTTTTCCTATTTCCATTCTATGACGATATGCACCTATCACCCGTCCTCCAATTTGCATTTTCATCCCTTATTCTCTTTCTCCATAAGTTACTGCTCTGATTCATCTATTTTATAAATGGTTTCTGCATGTAATTCATTAAGCATTTTTCTTCCTTTTCTTTAGACACTTGTCAAATAGATAGATTAGATAATTTTTTTTATTTAGATTATAGTGGATGGATTATTAAAAGCAATCCGTTAATCATGTATGATCTATTAAAAATTCAATCCTTTTGATAGTGATTATTTTGTTTATCTTTTAATTTGAATACCATTCTGTTAAACAATCTGTTAATCAATTTAGCATCTATTAAAAATACTATTTCTGTTAACAGTTCACAAGAAAAAATGACTGGTTTATCTTTTATCCTTTCCATAAGATTAATTTATCTTTTAGAATAATTTATCATTTAGTTTATTTATTTTTAGATTAATTTATCTTTTAGTTTACGTTTTATTCGTGAACACACATATTCAAATAAATAAATAATAAACTATTCAACCTATTCTTAAAAAAGATAATATAAAAGATAAAAAATAACCTAAAGATTAATCATCAACAAATATGTATCCGTTGAATGAAATACTTCCGATTCATCTTATTTATAAGCCTTTCCCTTTACTTCCTCATCCTCATAACTCACATGCCACGATGGTATTCATCATTCCCTTCCTTTAATTATGCGATTCGTTACAATGCAAAGTATTTCTAGCTTTTCACTTTCTGATACTGCTATATATTGAAAACGGGATATTGGAAACGATCTTTGTTTTGGTTTTTCACCCATGATATATATTATATTAGTAGTGTTGCATGATTCGTATTCTATGGACCGAATAAAATGATAGAGTAGAGCTTAAATGTCACCTGCTATTGGGTTACAGAGTAGGTTGGGGTGTGGGTAAAGCGCGGTATGCCTAATATTATATGTTATGATGTAACCTTATTATTTATGTATAAGAAATAGAAAGAGTACTTTGTAGGTTCACTTGTCGAACCTTTTAAATCTTTTATGTTTGCATATGTGTTTCTCTCTAGTTGTTGTTATTGCTAAGAACAAGTAAATTCTTTTCTTCTTTTTAGACCATTATTTCTACTTTTTGGAACAAAAATTGTATGCCAAGTTATTGATATCAGTATTATCTAAAATAAAAAAATTGAAGCATTTGTACTTCTAACGTTTTTGTGGACAGGCACCAGGAGAAGGAAAAGAAACAGAGGCGGAATTGGTGGCGAGGACACAGTGGCAAAGTATAAGTAATACAAAAGATGATAGGGACAGGATCAGTGAGTTACCTATTCACGTTTTCCTTCGAATATTGGAATTTATGAACACAAAAGATGCTGTTCGGCTTTGTGCTTTGTCTAAAAGTTGGAAGGATTTTTGGAAACGTTTAACTACTCTCAGTTTTGATTCCTGGAAATCAAGTATTGTGAATTTCGACAAGTTTGTGTACGAGGTTCTGTCTGGTCGAGATGGTTCCATTCCTCTACTTAATCTTGAGATCATTCTCCGCACCGACCTCGGACAACTAGATGATATCCTGAAATATGCTGTGTCGCACAACATCCAGCAATTGAAAATCTTTCTTTTTGTGAACCATAGATTCCATTTTGTGTTTCCCTCTTTCATTTTTTCCTGTCAGACTTTGACATTTCTTCGCCTTTCTCCTTCTTTTTGGGGTCCTATTTGGAAACTTCCGAAACCTCTGCAGTTGCCGGCGTTAGAAAGTTTGCATCTCGAGAATGTTTATTTTTCTGCAAGTCTCGATGACTGTGCTGAACCCTTTTCGAGCTGCATCTCTTTGAAGTGTTTGATCCTTGGAGATTGTTCTTTGCATAAAAATGCTCAAGTCCTTTGCATTAATAATTCTAACCTTAATCGTGTTTCCCTTTGCCTATCGAGTGTTGATACTTACAAAATTGTGTTTTCAACTCCAAATCTTTGTTCTCTCACTATCAAGAATGTTGACTGCGATCACCAACTTTTCTCCACTTGCAATCTTTCATTTCTTGAAGTTGATGTTAATGCCTATGTTCATCCATATTCTCCATTCTTTATAAGCTTGCTGCAAGTGCTTGCTGATATCAACAAAATTACGTTGTCCTGGAACACCCTTTGGATGATGCAAGAGGTGAGTTAGTTTTGTATTTTTTTGTCCTTCTTTGGTATAGTATGTATTTTTATGTCAATTTTTCTCACTCTACAATCTTAAATTTATAAATTTCTATTTTAATATGTCCTCATTCACTTTAATTGTGTAGGTTCTACCTTATTGGGATTTAGTGGGAACTCGACCTCCTTGCTTTGCTAGATTGGAGTCGTTGAAAGTAAAAATAGATCCAAACAGTAAAATATCTGATGAAGAAGTAAATTGGGTAGTGAAATGTTTACTTCAGAACTCTCCTCTACCCAGAGTTGATATCATAAAGTGCTGAAAGTTATATTCCTATTTCAAAACTCTCCTCTATCATTTTTTTTATATCTGTTTCCCTTTTTCGATATGTAATGCTCTATGGTGTTATAGTGTGGGGAATGTGAAATTTAATTTTTTCTAAGTCGCATTTAAAGTTTCTCATGATTTATATATGTATTTTGTAATATTAATTCATGATCAAAATCTTGTCTAAATATCTGATAACTATTGGGAAAGGAAAAGTTATAAATCTTATGTAATTTATTTAAATGTATTTTTCTAAAAAAATTTAACAGTCTAACCCTTAATTTAATTTATGATATTATTTCGTATATAATATTTTTATAATAAAGACATATTTAATAAATTAATATTAAAATGTTTCTTATATAATTATTTAAAAATGATATTTAATCTTATTCTATAAATATTAATTCACAAAATTTTCGATTATAAAATTATTAAACAGATAGAAAAAATATTATTTTATAATAAATATATTAATTAAATAATTAAATTTTAGTATAAATTTTTTAACTATATAATGTAAATATTATTAAAAATAATATTATTTATAAAATCATTTATATGATTTCTAAGTAAAATTAATTTTATAGGATTTCAAATTAAAAATAAATAATAGATTTAATATTTGTGCGATACACAGATTTCATTAAATTATAAATTTTGAAATTTGTAGTTAATATTTTTTATTTAATATATATATATATATATAAATTTATTATTTTTTAAAATATTTAGTACCATATTCAATATAATTACATTAAATATCTTTATTATATATACTTGCTCTAATATTGATAAAATATATATTTTTTCTAATATTGTTTACTAGATTAATTTATTAGATATAATTAGATTATATTAATTTATTAGATTTGTTAGATAATATTTAAGTATAATTGATTAATTTAAAATTGATTAGATAATATTTTAGTAAATTTGATTAAATGAATTATCTGATGTAACAATTTAAGTCACATATTAGATGATTGAATAATACATAAGTAATTCATTTTTATATGATTTATTTTCAAGGTACCGAAATAACGATAATGAATATCTATAATAAGATGCATGAATGCGAAGCTAGATAAGAGGAAAAAATGCATACATTTCAAAAACATTTTAGTTTGGCGATGGCGTGGGTGTTTATATAAAATGATTTCGTAAGCCACCACTAAACACTATTGAAAAGAATATGCATGGCTGCCAGACTAGGATGCAAATCAATCAAAGCAGAAGTTTACATTTGGTTCTAATGGTTAAAAAAAACACTTCTACCTAGAAGTGATTTTAAGTTGTTTGGATGTGTGTGTGAAAATAAAAGACATGTTTGGATAAAAAAGAGTTTTTATGTGCAAGTTAAAAATTTAAAAATGTAATTCATAATTATATCATAATTATTTATTGAAAATTTAAAAATAGCGCAATTGAATAATTTTATGTATTGAAGATAAAAATAAATAAAAAAGAAGGAAAAGCAGCAAGATTATCTTAAATCAGAGACTGCATGAAGATAAAATATCACAGCATTATCATAGCAGAAAACATAAATTAAATATGTTTTTGTTTCTAAAATAAATCAATTTTTTTCACTTCATTCCCTATTATCATAGCAAGATCATCGTTTATTTTTAAAAAAAATATAATAAACTAACAGATAAACTATTCTGAAAGATAACTTTTTAAAAAAAAGATAAACTAAAAGATAAAAAGATAAAAAAATAAACTAAAAGATCTTTTGCTCCCTATATTGCTCCACAGATTTTAATCGTACAACAACAATCGGTCTGATTACCAAGCCACGATGGTATTATTTGCATAACTCCTCTCCTTTAATTATTTGTTGGGTTAATTAAGTTTTTAATTTTTAATTTTTAATTTTTTTAAAAATTTAATTTTTGGTTCCTAAATTTTTATTTAACCAGATAAGGTCCCTCAACCTTTTTATATTAATATGTATAAGTAAGTTTTACTTCATGTTTAGTTAGTTAGTACAAGTGTCATTTCTGTTGTTCTGTTAGTGCATTAACTACCTATAGTCAATTAGTTCAGTGTAATCACAATTGTTCTCTATATATTAAGATTTTTAGTTTCTAAATTTTTATTTAATTGATTAAAATCTCTTAACTTTTTATCATTAAGGTTTTTAATTTCAATTTGTTTAACTAATTAATGTCCCGTTTAATTTTTTCCATTAAGATTTTTAGTTCCAAAATAGTGGATTCAACTTTTAAAAAAGATAAACTAAAAGATAAAAAATAAACTAAAAGATCTTTTGTTCCCTATATTGCTCCTCAGATTTTAATGGTAAAACAACATTCAGTCTGATCACCAAGCCACGATGGTATTATTTGCATAACTCTTCTCCTTTGATTATTCGTTGGATTAACTAAGTTTTTAAACTTTTTTAAAATTTAATTTTTAATCCCTAAATTTTTGTTTAACTAGTTAAGTCCCTCAACCTTTTTATATTAACGTATAAGTAAGTTTTACTTCAGGTTTATTTAGGTAGTAAAAGTGTCATTTCTGTTATTCTGTTAATACAGTAACTACCAATAGTTAGTTAACTATAGTTAATGTCTTTTTAACTTATTTTCATTAAGATTTTTAATCTCAAAATAATGGGTTTAACTTTTTTTCTACAATTTTAAACTTCTTATTATCCATTCTAATAAAGCGCTGAAAGTTATATTCCTATTTCATGCTTAAATAATTTGGTAAATATTTCTTTTATTTCCCTTTCTTTCTGATGCTCTCTTGAAAGAAATTATAGGATTTTATATTGTGGGGAGTGTAAAACACAAACTTATATATTTTTTTGAACGTTTACTTAAAATTCTTAAGGTGGAGATTCTTTTAAATTGTTTAGTTTTTTTATTTCATTTTATTATTAACTTATTCCTTCTTTTTTTTTTGTCCAAGATTAACTTGTTCCCTTATGCTCTCTTACATCAGATTATATATTGTTATATTGAGAGTGCTCTGTTTGTTCTGTTTGTTATATATGTTGTTTTTAGTTGGCTTTTACGTAAGATGAAAGTTTTTAATTCCAAGAAACTATTATAGTGAATCAGGGGAACAAAAATCTGGTATTCATATTAAGAATTACAGTCTTTGGTGATGCGCAAACAATGTTTCAATTGCAAACCTTTGATGCCTCCAGCTTTATTGGCAACAATCTATGTGGTCCACCACTTCTCATAAACTGCAGCTCCAATGGGAAAACTCATAGTATCACTATTTAGTGTTGCTTAGAATACCCCGATGTTGTATCATTGTATTGCCAGGTTGATCAATTTGTAGCCATTCTATCTTTTTTTACTTTTTTCAAATTTTAGAGCCTTATGTAAATTTTGTTTTGGGATGTAAAGAATTGCATATTGAGCATAATATTACAGATGAATTCTAGTTAATTTTGCAATTTAGATCAACTAGTTGTAATTCTATGATATAAAAACATTTGCTAAATCCCGTAGATTAAAATTGAAATAGTTAGTAAGTACTCTTGGTTAAAACCAAGTCTTGAAACCAAATGCTAGGTCAGTTGCTTAAGTTAATATTGGGTGAGTTTTGTTTTTTAACTTTAAAAAAAGAAATTTTGAAACAATTTTGTTATATAAGCATTTTTTAAGAAGTAGATAGAATTTGTTTCTTAAAAGAAACAAAACTAGTTCATACAAACACATTAAAAAAAGTTACTTATTTTATTAAAATAATCATTTATTTTAATAAAAAGTTTGAACAAACTGATACATCATATTTCAATATTTATTAATGTGTTATATTTAATGGATAAGAGTTGTATTAATTGTGGGAATTCACTACAAAAAAAATCACTATTTCCGACGGAAAAAATCCGTCGCTAAACTCGAAAATTCGTGGAAAACAGAATTTCCGACGGACAGGAATCCATCGCTAAAATGGTCGTAGGAAATTTTAACTTACGGATTTTTTTGTCCGTCGGAAATTACCGACGGAAATATCCGTTGGTAATCACCTCGTGGGAAATTTCCGACGAATAAATCCATCGGAAATACACGTATCTTTGTACGTGAACATCTTTTAAGACGATTTTAAAAATAACCGTCTTAAAATGTCTTTTTTAAAATAAAAAAATTAAGGATTCTAAGACGGTTTTTTTCAGAACAGTGTTAGAATGTCTTTTAAAAAAAATTGTATTTTTTTCATGCTTACACACCAATTTAAAGCAGTTGCAATTTTTTTTTTACAAAAATAAGTATTGTCAAATGCTGTAGTTTTTGCTGTATAAAAAATAGTCTTTTATATAAATCTCTCATTAATATTGATTCCTTAATGCACATACGATAGAAAGTATAGTTTTATATAAAAAAAGAGATAAAAAAAAAACAGTAAAATGTGGATAAAATAAATGGTGACAAAAAAATATTGCATAAATTGTTATTAAAACTAATTAATGCATAAATAATATTGCTTTTTTCTCATAACTTTTGTTCATTAAGCAGTTAATAATACATGAATTGATACTAATTAATCTAGCTTTAGCTACCTACTTGATATCTCAAACATTACAACTTGAGAAGAATAAAAAAAACAATTAATACTATTATGGTATATGTAACAAATAAAAGAGAGAGAGGGCATGGCATTTTTCTTGTGCGTAAATGGATTTGTCTGGATGTCATAATAGCCACAAGTTTCTTATAGAAAGAAAAGAGAGGACACTGTCTCAGTACTTAAAAGGTAGCAACAGGTCTGAAATTGTGAAAAAACCCTTGATCATCAAAAAAATGACGCTTCACTGGAAAATCATGATGAACAGAATACACATACCTACTCTTGTTTCTAAATAAAAAATTTCTAAGGCCAAATTAACATTATTTTATTTTTATTTGTATAACTATTCTTCTTAACTAGCAATATCACTTTCAATTTATCCTCTATAATTATTATCTTATGGCATGATTCGTAATAGTTTATTAAATTTATTATAAATAATTAAAATAATATTATATCATCCTTTACTTTTAACATTTGATAAATTTTAACCAATATTCTAAAAGAATTAAAATTTTAATTTTTATTAGAACATGTAAATTTATATTATTTATGATTTTTTATATTTTCTTAGAATTTTTATAATAAATATTTTTAATTTCGTGACCAAAAACAACTATATGCCTTTATAAAGTCACAAGATTCCAGAAACTTCTTGTATTCCATTATATTTCGCTTTCGTTCCTCCTGTACCTTTGCTCGTTCCTGATACAAAATATAGAAGTAGATATTTACTAAAAGCATTTCAAAAGATTTGTAAGTTTTAATGCATTGACCACAGCCCAAAAAAATTCACTCATGGATTCATATCCAGTAACAAAGAAAACTTTGATATATAGTTGTTTTATTTTTAGGCAAATGACTCAAAAAGCTTCTAATTTAATTCATTTGAGTGTTGTTTGAAAATCTAGAAGATAATCTACATATCAAGTAACTTTACCTGGTTATATACCATAGATAATCACTTGTGTCTCTGGTAGTGCTGATCTGTTCTAATAGTCCAGAAGCTGTAATCTTGGAACTTTCGTCTAGCGAAGATACATCTTCATCATAGGTCTCCCATGATAACAACCTAGAATTGGTAGGCAACTTTTGTATCTGTGAAGTTTGAAACCTCACCTAAGTGAGTGATTGTTAGTACACTAATATTAATACTAATTATTATAGTTAGACCAATACACTATCAACCAGTATTTAGTATTTACACCAATTAATACTGTTGAATCTAATTTAAAAAAACATTTACAAGAATAGTACCTTATCTTTTATTCTTAACACTTTTCTTTTTGCACTTATATGTTCAAATACTATGAAATAGTTAATATTTATAATTTTTTAAAATTTGAAAATAACAAGTTACCTTATCATTATTTGACTTGAAGCTTAAAGAAAAGAACACAATGCAAACCTTTCTAATATCATATTATTATTATTCAAACTTTGGTGGGTGACAAAACCGCAAGCAAAAATGGCATCACCGCAATTCTTTAACAGTGGAACTTATCAGCTAAAAACATATTAAATTTATAGTAGTAAAGAAAAACATAGGGATAAAGAGGGATAAAGAGATAAGACAGACAAGATTAACAGAGTATTTTGGCTAAATTTAAATATATAGTAGTAAAGAAAAACACTTCCAAAATTATACCATAAGGCAATCATAATTCATAATAGAAAAGGTAATAGAATATTACAGTTGTTGCTCGAGCCTTTTCTAAATTCAATCCATGATCAACACCATGAGCACGGACAAAAGTCTTCACGTTTGGGAAGTGCTTGCTCCGAGCCCAAAGTGTTCTATAATTTGCTCCAGGGGAATCTAGAGTTACCGCAACAGCACTTGCCCTTTCAGCCCCAACCTTGTGTAGGACCTAGCACTAGCTATTAAGTATTACTATTATCACAAAATATGCTTACAAATATTGTATTAATTTCAGATTGGATATGGCCAGAGCTATGTTTCCGGTCAACCCACTAGAGGACAGGTTCCTGAAAAAATTGATTTATCACAAATTAAGTTAAAACTAGTACTCAAATGGATATATATAATTGATGAGTTGTTGATACAGGGCTTAATTTGTGGCAGACCAATGTACAAAGATGTGATTCTAGGTTTGTTGTGTCCATTGTAGCTGCAGTTGACACCCTTCCATATGTAAGTCTTAGGGCTACAAGGATCTCCTTGCCATTTTTGCTTGATGCCGTACGTTGACTTTATTTGCATGATGGCAGCAACTATATATATAAGTAATTAGTAGCATGGTTATACGTCATAATATTAAAAAGACAAGTTATAAGAAGTTGAAGAATATGGTTAATTATATTGTTTCTCTACTCAACATGAATAGAAAAGTAATAAAACAAGAGCACTTGAACATATTTCTAATTTCTATGCATTTGGTCTCTTTACAGTTTTGTTTTCCAATTTTAATTGTCTTTTAGTTCTTATAAATTGTAAACTTTTAATATCAGCAGTTCTAATAATAAAAATATTTATTTTAGTCTTTATTGTTTAGAAAATATCATAAGAGATCCAAATGTTTGAAACATATTTTCTGAATATTTTTTTGAACACATTCATTTTTAAATTATTAAAATAATTTTTTTTTATAGATCTCATGATGTCATATTTAATAAATTTTTTTCTTATCAATTTTGTTATTTTTAAAATATTTTAACTGATTTAAAAGATTACACTATGTTATAAATTAAGTATATTCTTAACACTTCTCGTGTCTTTTCCAATAAATGATTGTCACATCTTCATATATAGCAGGCTGGGCAGTAACTAAAATTATTAAATAAAATTTTATATCAAAATCATATTTTTTTTATAGAAAACTAAAATTACAAGTATTAGAAATGGGACGAACTATATATATTGTCTAACTTATGAATTTTGCATGCCAATACTAATTAAATAAACTACATTAAAACCATCAATTGATCTCAAATATTTATTCTATTTATTCTTTGGTGGATAATCTTTATTGTAACTAAACTTGAAAAGGCACCTAGCTAGAGTCTCTCATGTAATATGTGATACTTTGAGACAATAAGAATATGTTTAAATAACCAATATATAGCAAAAAATGAAGAATATGTAAGTACCATCATTTTGATATGTTTCTAGTAGATCGAGGCTCTTCCCTCCATAAACCTCAATGCCATTTAGAATAGGGGGCATAGTTGATTCATTTGTTCTGTTCATCCAAATTTGTATATTGGTTTCAGGATCAGAGGATAAATAAATCAAAGTACCGTGACCCAGGAAAGGCATAATGGTGTTTTTCTGCAGGAGCCCTCCATTCACATAAACATCGAATTCTCTAGTTTGATTTGCTAGAAGCTTCTCTATCTCGGCAAAGTACATGTACACATAAAATGTGATGGCATCACCTTACATTAATTGTCACCCATAAAGGAATATGATTAACACAAATTAAGAGACTTACCAAAAAGGCTACTCTTTTTCCGGTGCCTGCAGTTAGCTGTAAATAGCTTTCTATTTTATTTATTAATCACAAGACAACAACTAAGGGAGGAGAACAATCGAGCAAAAAACTTAAAATGAAAAAATCACAGATCCTTACCAAGATTGGAGAACTCCTCATGAAATTTCATTTGCATGAACTGCATACCATCTTTTGTGGAGTGAAGAGTATGCCTTAGCTCCTACAATATCATCAAGAACGGAAATATTTAACTAAAGTAGTAAAAAATTGCAAAGATTAAACATGATAAATATGAACTCATTCTCTACCTGAATTTCTCTTTGCTACTGGTCGAAGAGCATTTTTTGCTTCATAAGTTGCCTTTGTGATTCCTCATCAGCAACTTGATTTTTATGAATGTGGTACTCTTTTTTTGTTGTTGCCATAGTAGCAACTTGATTTTTACTAATGTAATCCTCTTTTTTGGTTGCCACATCAATCTTCTTCTCCCCCTAGTCACAAAATAGATGACTATAAGAATTGAAGCATTTTCAAGTTTCCTCAAGGTCCTGGAATATGTTAAACACAAGGCATGTTTCTAAGATCCTAAAATCAGACACCACTTCAGAAAGCACATCACTTTGGAAACTTCCTAGGTTATATGGTACCTCATATGAATATTGCATACATGTGAAGAATCCTAAAATTCAAACCGTAATGGGAGGCAATGTAAACCCAAAACCCAAAACCTAAATATGAAAAAAAACCCAAAACCCCTACCCAGAACAACACAATGTAAACACAAAACCCTCTGAATCAAATAATCAAAACTGCTGGGTAAATGAAATACCCTCACCTAACGGGAATCGAAGAGGAGACGAAACATAATGGAAGAAGCTCCAATCACTTATAGGGTGGAACCAAAGTATCGGGGCGTAACGCGGCGGCCATGGCGGGGTCGGGGA
This sequence comes from Glycine latifolia, assembly GCA_013407115.1. Taxonomy (NCBI): domain Eukaryota; kingdom Viridiplantae; phylum Streptophyta; class Magnoliopsida; order Fabales; family Fabaceae; genus Glycine; species Glycine latifolia. The sequence continues at coordinate 27,670,473 of CM023956.1, forward strand.
GGCGGCAGAGACGGCGAGTGACAGAGCGGAAGACCTGGAGGGCCTCGGCGGGACCGTTGCCGCGATCAGGGGAGGAGGCAAGGCGGGCAACGACGGCGGTCCAGGCCTTGACGTGGGGGAGGTAGCTGGAGCGGAGCATGGAGCGAAGGAGGGAGGCGGCATAGACAGTGTGGTTGGCCTTGGTAGCGGAGACGGCGAGGAGGCCGAGGCAGTTGGCGTCGAGGCGGTGGAGCTGGCGCTCATTGCAGAGGCACGTGACGATGGACTGGGCGCACGTAAGAGAAGAGAGTGTGTTCTGGTAAGAGAGCTAAGAGACCAAGCGACTGAGGCAGGTGGGGTTAGGGAGGTGCGTGCGACTCTGAGTGAACTTCTCCGACGACCCGGTGTTCACGGAAGTGGACATGCCAGGATTAATCTCTCTCGGGGGAAAGAGAGCGGCACCGAGGGCGAGTTCAGGGAGCTCCGGCGCATGCGACGGTCCATGTTTTGAGGAGTGCCATGACGGTAGCCATGTCGGCGATCTTGTGGGAGAGCGAAATGGTGAGGGCTGTGGCGCCGCAACGAAAGGAGGTGAAGCGGACGAGGAGCATGAAGGTATCGGCGGAGGGGAGGAGACATTGGAGGGTGTCGAAGTTAGGGGGTGTGAGGATGTCAGAGAGAGAGGCGTTGGTTCAGGATTCGATGAAGAGGGTGTCGTGGTCGTTGCAGTGGACGGTGGCGGCGTTATGGAGGCGTCCGGCGAAGGGGTAGAAGCGGGTCAAGGTTTGAAGGAGTTGGGATTTGGTGGAGAAGTCAAGTAGAGTAGTAGTGTTGGTGTGAGGGTAGAAGAGAGTCATGTTGCCATGAATGTTAGGGGAAAGCTGGTCTAGTAAAGAGAGTTTCAATGTTTTCAGCTGTGGGGGTGTGGGTGTGGAGGGCTTGATGCATTTTCTGTGTAAGGGAGAATGAGAGTAGGAGACGGTAAGGGAAAAGAAGACATAGTGAGACGCGACTAGGGTTGAGCTGATAAGTTTTGAGGAAAATGTAAATTTCCGATGGAATTAATATTCATGGGAATATTCCGTGGAAAAATATAAAAATTCCGACAGAAATTGAACGGTGGGAAAAGGTCCGTGGGAAGGATGCATTTTTTTTTTGTAGTGATTGTTATCATTGCATCTACATACACAAGTGTATATGTTTTATTTTTTAAGTTATGTTTCTTTCAAATTTATCCATATGTTTGAATCTCTCTTGAAATGAGATTTCAAATATTCACTTGTTGTTGGGTAATGAAATCCAAGGTCTGATTCCTGGTGGTATTCAAAACCTCACACTTCTACAAAATCTTAACTTGTCCGAAAATTCATTCTCATCTTCTATACTTATTGGTTATACGGTCTTCATCGTCTCAAGTATCTAGACCCAAGGTACAACAACTTGCATGAGACTATTTCTGATGTCATGGGAAATTTGACTTATCTTGTTGAACTTGATTTATCAATTAATCAACTTGAAGGAACCATTCTAACTTCTTTTTTGGGTAATCTCTGCAACTTAAGGGAAATTGATTTCTCATATCTCAAACTCATCAACCAACAGGTTAATGATATTTTAGAACTTCTAGCTCCTTGTATTTCAATTCTCATGGACTCTCAACACTTGCAGTTCGAAGATCACAACTTTCAGCAAATAATTTGTGAAGTTCGAGTTCGGAGTTCACCACACTTGCAGGTTGATCAAATTTGACTTCTCTTGTTGAATTTGATTTATCAAGTTCGGAGTTCAAAACTCCTTGAATTCTAATTTAAGCAATTCTATACGCTAAACTAAAAAAATAAAATGTTTCTTATTTTAGTATTTGGCACATGAATAAATTAAATTTCTTTCTAGATTATTTAAGTTATCGTATGAATTATTTTTTTAAAATATTATATTGAATGTGAGTATTTTTATGATTGCTTAAATTTAGCACTTAAAATTATTTAAAAAGTAAAATGGAAATTAAAATTATGTTGCTCCTATTATTTAAGTTGATAACTTGTAAAAAAACAAAAAAAAAACATGATACTAATTTTTATGATAAAAAATTAATATTCATCTTCAAATTAATTAGAAATAGACAATTAACCCAGACAGCCTTTCCAAATAATGATAATGAAAATTGAAAAATGTATTCATGAAGAATGTAAATCTTCATAAGTTAGATATTTCAATAAATTGTATATTTATTTTTCTCTTCTATCACTATTCTTAAAATATCACCACATAAGTAAATGAAATTCAGACAAAGACTTTAATATATGAATACTTGTGGTCTAACAATAAAATAGCTAGGACCATAGATAAATATTAATTTAAAAAACATGTCACACTTCTTTCTAGATCCTCTAATTTACTTTAAAAGTTAAATATGGCCTAAAATACATGGAGAAGTTTGGGCCAAGAAGATTTATAAAAGGAAAAATTATGATTGACCAAGTTAAACAAGCATTTTACACTTCTTTGTATCTCACTAATTAATTTTAATGAAAAATAAAATAATATCAAGGTTAAAATACAATTAGAAATAGACGACTCAACAATCTTTTCAATTGATGATAATGAAAATTAGTTTTTTTTTCATATATAAGAAGAATATTATTTTGTGAATTAAAAAATGAATCAAAATTAAATAGTTAGATTAGAACAAAATAGTCTTTTTTATATAGATTTTTTAACCGATATAGTCTTTAAATTATATCCTTTTTCTTATAATTGATGTATTCGTCATTTATAATTAATTTTTCCTTGCTTGACTTAACTCTAAACATTTGTTGTCAATGATTAGGAACTTGATATGAAGGTAATATAGTGACCTATGATTCAAGTTGAAGAAGTCTATGGCCGGACTTTGTGGAGTGTCATAAGGTTCAAGATGAAAAAATGGAGGATCTTGACAGGGACTTGATGGAGTAGCCTATGGTTCAAGTTGAAAAAGTGGGGACCTTGATATGTATTTGGTGGAGTGACCAGCGGTTTGTCTAGGAGACAATATGCAATTTTGTTTTCATTTCTTTTATTTTGAATAATAAAAAATTGATAATTTAAAATTAATTATAGGTTGAAATTGCATGTAATAGAATATTTGAATTTAATAATGCAAGACTTTTTGTTATTTACTTAACACAGGTGTAACAAAAGGATTGATTTAAATAATAGTTAAAAATTGAAGACTAATTAAGCCAAATTTAATTACCTTTTATGTAAACTACTCAAAGTTTAAAAATTATTAATATTTTCTTAAAATAAAATTTTCATTAATTTAAGAAATTCTATACGGTAACTAAAATGAAAAATGTTTCTTATTTTAGTATTTGACAAAAGAATAAATTATATTTCTTTGTAGATTATTTAAGTTATCGTATGAATATTTTTTAGAATATAATATTGAATGCGAGTAGTTTTATGATTGTTTAAATTTGGCACTTAAAATCATTTAAAAAATAAAATGGAAATTAAAATTATGTTTCTCCTATTATTTAAGTTGATAATTTGTAAAAAAAATACAAAATATGATACTAATTTTTATGAGAAAAAAAGTTAATATTCTTTTTCACACTTTTTTTTAACTCACTAATTAATTTTTCATGAAAAAGAAAATAATGTTCAGGTTCAATACAATTAGAAATAGACAACACAACAGACTTTCCAATTGATGACAATTAAAACTAGTCATTTTTCATATATAAGAGAATATTTTTTTGTGAATTAAAAAGTTGATCAAAATTAAATAACTAGATTAGAATGAAGTAGTCTTTTATTTTTTATTTTTTAGATTTTTTAACCGAAATAGTCTTTCAATTAAACCATTTTCTTATAATTGATGTATTCATCATTTTTTTTCCTTGCTTGACTTAACTCTAAACATTTGTTGTCGACCAATGATAGGGAACTTGATATGAAGGTAATGTAGTGACCTATGGTTCAACTTGAAGAAGTGGGGGTGACCTAGCTAGACATGAACTTGGTGGAGTGGCATATGGTTCAAGTTGAAGAAGTCAGACCTTAACATGGCTGGACTTTGTGGAGTGCCCAAAGGTTCATGATGAAAAAAATAAGGACCAATTGAGATGGACTTGATGGAGTGAGCTATGGTTTGTTTAGAAGACAATTTTGTTTTACATTATTTTTAGTTTGAATATGGAAAATTTGATAATTTAATATTAATTATGGGTTGGAATATCATGAAATAGAAGACTTGAAACTTTTAATAAGAAAATGTTGGACTTTTATGTTTACTTAACAAAAGTTATAAAGAAAGAATTGATTAAATAATAGTTAAAATTTGAAGTTCAATGACACTAAATTTTCATTTAAGCAGTTCTATAGGGTAAATTAAAATATAACGATTCTTATTTTTTTTTGTAAAAAAAACTGTACCAAAAAAAATGTTTCTTATTTTAGTATTCAACGCATGCAAGAATAAATCATATTTCTTTGTTATTAATTTTGATTTTTTTTTATGAATTTAGTGTATATAGGAATTTTAAAAAAGGAGATAGATAAAGTAAATACAAATTTTTTCCTATTCTAAGAATTAATTCTGGAGAATTGGATAATAAAGTCAATAATTTTTTTTAAAAAAAAACAATGAAGAAAGAAAGGCACTTGCGGCAGTATAAATAATAGAAAGAAGTAAGATTAATATGCAGAAGCAAGAAGCATTTATACAATTAAGTTGTTTCATTTCTTTTATTTTGAATAATAAAAATTGATAATTTAAAATTAATTATGGGTTCAAATTGTGTAATAGAAGATTTGAATATAATAATGCAAGACTTTTGTTGTTTACTTAACATAGGTGTAACAAAAGGATTTATTTAAATAATGGTTAAAATTTGAAGACTAATTATCAAGCCAAATTTAATTAACTTTCTTGTAAACTACTAAAAGTTTCTTAAAAAATATTGTTATTTACTTAAAATGAAATTTTCATTAATTTAAGCAATTCTATACATTAAACTAAAAAAAATTAAATAAAATGTTTCTTATTTTAGTATTTGGCACAAGAATAAATTATATTTCTTTGTAAATTATTTAAGTTATCGTATGAATTATTTTTTTAGAATATTATATTGAATGTTTATGATTGCTTAAATTTGGCACTTAAAATTATTTAAAAAGTAAAATGAAAATGAAAATTATGTTGTTCCTATTATTTAAGTTGATAACTTGTAAAAAAAACTTGATACTAATTTTTATGATAAAAAATTAATATTCATTTTCAAATTAATTAGAAATAGACAATTAACCCAAACAACCTATCCAAATAATGATATTGAAAGTTGAAAAACGTATGCATGAAGAATGTAAATCTTCATAAATTAGTTATTTCAATAAATTGTATATTTATTTTTCTCTTCTATCACTATTCTTAAAATATCACCACATAATTAAATGAAATTCAGACAAAAACTTTAATATATGAAGATTTGTGGTCTAACAATAAAATAGCTAGGACCATAGATAAATATTAATTTAAAAAACATGCCACCCTTCTTTCTAGATCCTCTAATTTACTTTTAAAGTTAAACATAACCTACAATACATGGAGAAGTTTGGACCAAGAAGACTTATAAAAGGAAAATTTATGATCTCAATAATTATGATAGACCAAGTTAAACAAGCCTTTTACACTTCTTTGTATCTCGTTAATTAGTTTTTAATGAAAAAGAAAATAATATCCAGTTTAAAATACAATTAGAAATGGACGATTCAACAATATTTCCAATTGATGATAATAAAAACTAGTTTTTTTTCACATATAAGAAGAATATTATTTTGTGAACTAAAAAATGAATCAAAATTAAATAGTTAGATTGGAATGAAATTGTCTTTTTTTAATAGATTTTTTAATCGAGATAATCTTTAAATTATATCCTTTTCCTATAATTAATGTATTCATCATCTCTAATTTTTTCCTTGCTTGACTTAACTCTAAACATTTGTTGTCAATGATTAGGAACTTGATATGAAGGTAATATAGTGACCTATGGTTCAAGTTGAAGAAGTGGGGGACATTGACATGAACTTGGTGGAGTGGCCTATGGGCTATGGATCAAGTTGAAGAAGGAGAGACCTTAGAGTGTTTCTTCCTACACCATTCACTTTTTTTAATACACCATTTTAAACAGTGTATTTCCGAAACTGCCCTTCATTTTTTTGCTGCTTTTGTACACAAATCCGTAAGAATCTTACGGATTCGTCAATCCGTAAGAATCTTACGGATTCGTCAATTCGTAAGTTTCTTACGGATTCGCCGATCCGTAAGATTTTTTTTTATATATACGGATTGGACAATCCGTAAGCCCAATCCGTACGTTTTTTT
>CM023956.1:27681821-27696087 GCA_013407115.1 Glycine latifolia
GAGTCCTCTGCGACAACCTTACATCCCACGTTCTACACCTTCACCTCAACACTTCACCTTATGCTTTCTATGAGTATGACTACGTTGGACTCGATGACGAAGCTTACGAGAGATTCCAGTTTGGTGGAGAGATAAGTCCTTGTTTGGCTGATTTAAAGCATTTGAATTACTTGGACTTGAGCGGCAATGAATTACTTGGAGAAGGTATGGCAATTCCTTCTTTCCTTGGGACAATGACTTCCTTGACTCACCTCGACCTCTATGAGACTGGATTCATGGGGAACATTCCATCTCAGATTGGGAATCTCTCCAATTTGGTCTACCTTGGCCTTGGAGGTAATTTTCTGTTTGGTGAAAATGTAGATTGGCTATCAAGTATGTCGAAGCTTGAATATCTTCATTTGAGTTATGCAAACCTATCCAAATCATTTCATTGGCTACACACTCTCCAATCTCTTCCTTCTTTGACGGACCTATATTTGTCATACTGTACGCTCCCTCGCTATAATGAACCATCCTTTGTCAACTTCTCATCTCTGCACACTCTCCATCTTTCCTCTGCTAGTTATTCCCCTGCCATTTCTTTTGTCCCCAAGTGGATATTCAAATTGAAGAAACTTCTTTCTCTTCAATTATCAGGTAATGATATCCATGGTCCAATTCCTGGTGGTCTTCGAAACCTCACACTTCTTCAAAATCTTGAATTGTCCTTTAATTCATTCTCATCTTCTATACCTGATTGGTTATACGGTCTTCATCATCTCAAGTTCCTCAACCTAATGTTCAACAACTTGCATGGGACTATTTCTGATGCCCTGGGAAATTTGACTTCTCTGGTTAGTCTTGATTTGTCAGATAATCAACTTGAAGGAACCATTCCAACTTCTTTGGCTAATCTCTGCAACTTAAGGGAGATTGATTTCTCAAACAACTCAATTGGCGGTGCTCTTCCTAGATCATTAGGAAACCTTTCATCATTAAGATATCTTGGTTTGTCTATTAATAAATTCAGTGGTAATCCATTTGAAAGTCTTGGATCACTCTCTAAATTGTCATATCTTAAAATTGATGGCAATAATTTTCATGGAGTTGTCAAGGACGATCATCTTGCAAATCTTACAAGCTTAAAGGAGTTTCATGCATCAGGGAACAATTTCACTTTAAAAGTGGGTCCCAATTGGATTCCTAATTTTCAGCTTACCTATTTGGATGTGAGATCATGGCAGTTAGGTCCCAGCTTTCCATCGTGGATTCAGTCACAAAACAAACTTCAATATGTTGATCTGTCTAACACGGGGATTTTAGATTCTATTTCCACACGGATGTGGGAAGCACTTTCTCAGGTTTTTTATTTAAACCTCTCTCATAATCATATCCATGGTGAGCTTGGGACAACGTTAAAGAATACAATATCTATCCCAACTGTTGTTGATCTAAGCTCAAATCACTTATGTGGTAAATTACCCTATCTTTCGAGTGATGTGATGCGGTTAGATCTTTCAAGCAATTCATTCTCGGAATCCATGAATGATATTTTATGTACAAATCAGCACAAGCCAATGCAATTAAGATTTCTGAATCTTGCATCAAATAATTTGTCAGGAGAAATACCTGATTGCTGGATGAATTGGCCATTGCTTGTGGATGTAAATTTACAAAGCAACCATTTTGTTGGGAACTTACCCCAATCCTTGGGTTCCCTGGCAAAGCTGCAGTCTTTACAAATTCGTAACAACACACTTTCAGGAATATTTCCTACCAGTTTGAAGAAGAATAACCAATTGATATCCTTGGACCTTGGGGAAAATAATCTTTCGGGAAGTATTCCAACATGGGTTGGAGAAAATCTCTTAAATATGAAAATCCTCCTCCTTCGATCAAACAATTTTGCAGGTCACATTCCAAATGAAATATGTCAGATGAGTTTTCTTCAGGTTTTAGACCTTGCACAAAACAATTTGTCTGGCAATATACCTAGCTGTTTCAGTAACTTGAGTGCCATGACACGAATGAACCAAAGTACATATCCTTTTATCTATTCTGAAGCAACAAATATTATTTCTAGAGTATACTCTTCCAGTTATAGTATAGTTAGTGTGCTACTTTGGCTGAAAGGAAGAGGAGATGAGTACAGAAACTTTCTGGGTTTGGTAACAAGCATTGATCTGTCAAAAAACAAATTATTAGGGGAAATACCAAGAGAAATCACAGATCTAAATGGATTGAATTTTTTAAACTTGTCCCACAACCAATTGATTGGTCATATTCCACAAGGTATTGGTAATATGGGATCATTGCAGTCCATTGATTTTTCGAGGAATCAACTTTCTGGTGAAATCCCTCCAACCATTTCAAATTTGAGCTTTCTCAGCATGTTAGACTTGTCTTGTAATCATTTGAAGGGAAAAATTCCAACAGGAACTCAATTGCAAACCTTTGATGCCTCCAGCTTTATTGGCAACAATCTATGTGGTCCACCACTGCCCATAAACTGCAGCTCCAATGGGAAAACTCGTAGTTATGAAGGAAGTGATGGGCATGGAGTGAATTGGTTTTTTGTCAGCACGACAATTGGATTTGTTGTGGGATTCTGGATAGTGATTGCTCCTTTGCTGATTTGTAGATCATGGCGGTATGCCTATTTTCATTTCCTTGATCATGTGTGGTTCAAACTTCAATCTTTTTGCTCATGTAGTATCACTGTTTAGTGTTGCTTAGAATACCCCGATGTTGTATTATTGTATAGCCAGGTTGATCCATTTGTAGCCATTCTATCTTTTTGTTGTACTTTTTTCAAATTTGAGAGCCTTATGTAAATTCTGTTTTGAGATGTAAAGAATTTCATATTGAGCATAATATTACAGATGAATTCTAGTTAATTTCGTAATTTATATCAACTAGTTGTAATTCTATGATAAAAAAAAATTGCTAAATCATGTAGATTAAAATTGAAATAGTTAGTAAGTACTCTTGATTAAAACCAAGTGTTGAAACCACATGTTAGCTTAGTTGCTTATGTATATTGGGTTAGTTTTTTGAAACTTTAGAAAAAGAAACTTTGAAATAAACGTTTTTTATATAAGCGGTTTTTTAAGAAGCAGATATAGAATTTGTTTCTTAATTAAAAGAAGCAAAACACAGTTTAGACAAACATAAAAAAAAAAGTTACAAATTTTATTAAAATAATCATTTATTTCAACAAATAAATTCAAACAAACTATCAATTATATTTCAATCTTTAGTAATGTGTTCAATTTAATGGATAAGAGTTATATTGTGGGAATTGTTATCATTGCATCTATAGACACGAGTGTAAATGTTTTTTTTTTCAGTTATGTTTCTTTGAAATTTATCCATATGCTTGAATCTCTCTTGAAATGAGATTTCAAGCAATTCATTCTCTGAATCCAATAATGACTTTTTATGTAACAATCAGGACAAGGCAATGCAACTAGAATTTCTGATCTTGCATCAAATAATTTGTCAGGAGAAATACCAAATTGTTGGATGATTTGGCCATTTCTAGTGGAAGTGAATTTACAAAGCAACCATTTTGTTGGGAACTTACCCCCATCCATGGGAATGACTACACAGATAGAAATGAGAACAAACTTTACTTTGTCTTGGTTCTGCATAATGAAGTTTTTTCGTATTATTTAGTTTTATTCACCATTTTTTGTTTCCTTATCTTTCTGATGCTATTTTAGACTCTTCTCAATCATCAAACTGACAGCCTAGACTTATTTATTTCAGCTTTGGTGGAAGTTAAATTTTAATGTAATGACGTATTATATCACTTTGTGGGATAATGTGCATGTGTGAAATGTACTGTCTTACTCTATTCCACTCAAATATCTTTATTGTTTTTCCTATTATTGACTTCATCACGAGCCAAGAGTTGTAGTAATAGTTTCTCCGACAAATGGAATTAATCCGAGAAGACCCACAAACCCAACTTGAACATTTTGTTGGGTCACAGGGTGAGAGCAAGCAGTGCATGCTAAAGTCAATTTTGAGGGAACAATGGACTTGGAAGAAGATCCTCATGCCCACGAAGTACTTATCAAGTATATATATATGCTCCAGCCAATTATCATGCAGTGGATCCTATGATTGACTCCCAAGTTAATTGAACACATTAAAGCTTCATAAATCAATTTTCAATGATCTGTTATTGCTTAATTATTTAGGCTATGGATTATTACTTGATTTATGTCTCATTACACAATTTTGGAAGATCAGTTGTTAAAAATGTATAATAAAATTTGTGTGGCTTAAAATAATGTGGTGTTTGATTGTGTGAGGTCCTTAAGTGGTAAATATATGATTTGATCCACGAGTTCTGTACCAATCCAAAATAGGAAGTTGAATTGCTTTAGGAATACTATCATCTTACAAGATTTAACATTATCAATCGATGATACTTTATTTTTTTACATGGGTGCCAATCATAGTATATGATGATTCTTGTTAACAAGTTGCATTTAGCAAGAATTTCTTGAGCTGCTTCTAATCAATTCTCATGCCATTTTATTCATGTCTTATGGCTAACAGTTGGGGCAAAAATTTACATTACCCCAATTGAGAAATATATCTCTAGGATGCTGAGTTCACAACACTTGCCTCAACACTTCAGTGCAACAAAAACTCAATATCCATCAGCTGGAAGGAACAATCAGTTTCTAATTCGATCAATCATAGTATATAGTGAGTTCGCTGCCTATTTTCCACAATGTCAGAATCTCCTATGCGGCCCCATGTTCAAACTAGATTAAAAGTAATGCCTTTGACATCTTTGACCACAAATGAAGAATAGTTGCAAAAATTTGGAAATGGAATCTTAAGGTTTGGGTTAAGGGTTTCTAAAATATAGGTATTTAATTTGCGACACAAATGTCATATTATATTGTATGAGAGGCCACACGAAGGCCACATAATCAAGAAAGTTAACTATTTAAGCTAACCTAAACTTGGTGAGAACCTATGGATTGCAAACAAGCAAGGAAGTATCAAGTGAGTTTTGTTTTCTTTTCACTTGAGAGTGAAAAATAAATATTGACCATTAGATTTCATCATTAATGGTCAAATTAAAATCTAAGACAAGTGTAAAATTACTTACATAAACCAATGAGATCTAGTTCAATTGATTGAATAGTATGAGTGAGTTATTGTAAAACTCTTTGATAACCGTCTTTGATTTTTATGAATAAAAAAATTACATAAACTTGTTTTTATTATCCATTTAAATTTTAAGTTCCATTGAATCAATATCAACCTGGATATATTCATAAAAGGTATAGATTTTTTTATTATCAGGGTATATGTATTGGAAGAAAGGAGTAAAGTTTTTTGGGCTTAATCTCTTAGGGGTAATATTTTCATTCTTTTTCTAAGATCGTGATCAAACAGTATTTTGGCTTTTCTTTGTATAGGTTTTTAGAATAAGAGCGTTTAGTGGCGGTAATTAATATTGAAATCACTAGATTTTATGTCCAATGATGTTTTTTAATAAGAAACTTTTTTAGGTGAAATGGATCCCAAAGACTAAGATCAGGTAGACTTCAAGGCTCTGAAAGCATCTACAAAAACTAAGATAACCTCAAGACTCAAAAAATATTTACAAAGATATTTGTAAATTACCCATCTCAAATGATAAATTACATATCCTTAAAAATCTTGTTTTTGTCTGAAATATTTTCATTTCATGGATGAAACAATTAAATCAATTTTTTTCAAAATTATTTAAATTATTTATGTAAGATCACAAATGGCAACTCATTTGTTTTTTAATTACACTATTAGAAGTTGGACTTACAGTCTAACTAAGTCGTACAAAACGGAATTGAAATCTGGGGCGTGTGTCAACCATGTAAGGACTAAATTCAATATATTAGTCATGTCTCTAGTCAATGTGTGATATCAACACTAATAAAACCTGCATTTATATTACTTGTACGAACATTGTTCAATGAATTTCACTCCTAATACTAGCTAAAACGATCTCAGCTCCTTCGCTTTCTGCTTGTGTTCAACGGACATGTCATTTTCTGAATCACTCAAATTAATCACTTCAATATGTTGGTCACTTGATTGCTGACATTTTGAGGAAAAATTGGATTTCTTAGGTGGGGAAGGGCTCAGAAGATCTATGATCTCATTTTTATCTATAATGGACACCACCTCACTGCTAGTATTCTGAATTAACCCAGTGTGTTCTATGTCATGTGATGGGGGCAACAAGTCTGTGGTATTCAGATCAGCCATATCAGTTGTAATCCTTGATATCCTTCCTGAAGAATCAGAGGCATTGAAGTTGGCTTCGTCTCTCAAATTGATATCAAGCAACAAATTCTGACGTTTTAGATCAAGCTCTGCCACAGATGAATTAGTTTCCTTTTTTTTTGGTTTTCTTTTCTGAAGATTTTGTTTCTTCCGTTGAGCTTTTCTTTCCTCGAACTCCAAAATCTTCTCAGGACAAGCACTGTATACCCACAAGCCTTATTGAATTTGAATTGTTCTAAAAGATACTTGGTATAGATGCAGCAATAAACCAAACAGCATACTAACTCAAGTTGCAAGCAAAAAATAAGCAAAATATACATTTGATAAGAATCAGATAAAACATTTCCTTTCTGTGTTTTAGGGAGTAAAATAAGTTCATCAATTATGTATTTACATTATCTTTCTATAAGATCTGCAGGTGCTATCGAAGTTTCAAGTCCATCCATTCCTTCCCAAGAAACCTTGTAGCATTCTCTCCCTTGAACTCTTCGGCTCTTAATGATTTCTGACACAGAACACTTCACAGGGATCTGTGATCGGATATAATATAAATAAGATTCTTGTATATATCCTGGTTCAAAAATAAGGAGCCTGTACATAAAATTTATGTTCACTAATAATAGTAATGGCATTACAGAAACTCAATGAAAGGAAGATTTCCGTGTTTATTGATGATAAACTGAATGCAGTAAAGCTACTGTAAATCAATGATCATCGAAGAATTGAACCATTGTTATAAATTACCAAAATAGAAAATCTGTAGCATACTTACATTACTTAATCAAATGGACAGCTTTGATATTAAATAATGAACATGTGAGAGAGAACATCAGTTATCAAAATGCCACGTGATTCTAAGCATGAGAAATCACTCTTTTATATTTAGTTTAAAATAATAATGTTTAAATATTAAAACCTTTCACATGAGCTCAGACAGTAATGTGGAAAGGGTTATCTGTAACTGTTTTAAATGGACTTCATATCAGTTTTCAGAAATTAACATTTATACCTGATCAGTAATCAGTAAAGACATGACCTTTCTTAGCTAGAAAGAGAATGAGACGCGTTAAAAATACCATTGGTTAATTGACTAAGTTTTCACATGTTCGGATTAGTGAGTATATTGAATATATTTCAATCAGGTATGCATCTTTGACCTATGCATCTTTGACCTCCCATTTGACATGTGCTTCCTAGTGCATAGATTTGTCAGGAGCAGAATCAGTTACGTAAACATGATCCCAAAGCTCCTTTCCTTTGACAAAGATATGGAATTGAAATGTCCACGTATAGTAGTTTTTTCCATTAAGATGAACAAAGAGGACATCATGTTTTTCAGTAGACATGATGCTGAGAAAAATCATAGGAAGAGAAAAAACAAGAAACTGGAGAAATTGAGAGTAGAACCAGGATCAACTTGAACAGTAACCATGCTGTGAACAGTCATGTTTTTGAACAATACCGCACAAAAGATTAGAATTGAAAACTCAGAGACTGGGAGCGCAATGAAGAAAAAAAAACTAGGTTGAGATCGAAACTTAGACTGATACCATGTTAAACTCAGAGAAATTGGGGTAAAAACTCTGTGGTTACTCTAGAGAATTTTCATTTAAATAGTATGTTGCAATATGATTTCTAGCCTTCAAGTTTGCTAAAAAGCTATAAATGGTAACCTACAGCTGAACTAACTAATTAAGGATATAATTACACAATTATAATTATAAAATCATGCAAGATATACTTGTTTAAAGGGCCAACAAATCTGCACAAATTATGCAAAATAATCTGTCTATCAATTCTATTTAAAGTTAGGTCTCAACATTCCATCATGGATTCAATCACAAAACAAACTTCAATATTTAGACATGTCTAACACGTGAATTTTAGATTCTATTCCCACTTGGTTCTGAGAAGCCTTTTCTCAGGTAGAATATTTAAACCTCTCTCATAATCATATCTACGGTGACCATGGGACTACATTATGATATCCAATATCAACCAGTTTTTTCCTTAAAAGGCATGAAATCGAGTTAAAATGGTTTTAGTTTTCTTTTTATAATTTTGTTTTAAGTTTTTAAATTTTAGATAAATTTTTTATTACATTAAAGAATTAAAAAATTATTAAAATACATATGGAGATAAGAAGTTCAGATATTTTTTTACAATTTTTTGTCTTTCTTTTGTTGACATAACACACATGCCAATAAGGATGTAAGTGATTCACATTAGGTTGAGTTTAATCTATTTTTTAATCCAAACTAATTAAACTTAACTCTATTAGGTTTACTTTTTACTTTTTAACGATTCAATCCAACTTTAATTGGGATGCATTGGATTGAATCATTGGGTTGACTCATTAAAAAAAATTATCACTACTTTTTTAAACAAGGAACTCTAGTTTCATGGAATTCCCTCATACACAAAAGCTTTATTATCAGATACTGGTTTTCCTGCACACCTATATCATCAATGTGACTGTGTGTGTGAGAGAGAGAGGGACAGTTTTATTGCAGAAACACACAGACGAACTTCCCAATTTACAGAATAGAACAGTCACATGTAAGTTCTTTGAGGGACTGAACCTCCCAAGCCATTAGCCATAATTCTCTCACAAATGACAAGATACTCCTCTCCCTCCACCTCTCCTCTTTTTTTAAGCAATCCGCGCACGCCTTACTTCTCTACTAAATCTCAACAAAGTACCAGATATCAACAATTAACTAACTAACGAACTCACTACTAGTAACTCTAAATACTAGAAGATATTCTTTATACATATTAGATGGAATCTTATTACTAATACCTTTAACGACTACGAGTAATTACTAATGCCATGTTGCAAAAGAACAAAAGCACAAATTTATTTATCTATTCTAATGCATCTATCTGACTTGTTTTGGGGATACGATACAATCCGTATACGCTCCTTTGGATATTAATTCTCCCATTTCAATAGTTAATTGTAAAAATGAAAAGATAGAGCGGAAAATTAATGTAAAGTGATAAATTATTAAATGTTAGTTTCTTCCCCCCAAACACCTAAGGTAACGTTATGTCTATTTCAACCTTTTTAATTATATATTAATACAAAGTAAAAATGTTTATTATTTTTTAGTGACTAATTATATTTTACTGTTTAGATTTTCTATAGTAATCAATCTATGTATCTCTCTAATTTATTTACTCAAAATATAAAAAAATACTCAATAAACATTACTAAATTAAGACACTAGATAACGCTAGATATATATCATGAAATTATAAGAAAATTAAAATAAATGAAAAAGAAAGAAAAATGGAAAAATAGAAGAAAAATGCAAGTATTAAACTATAGAATGTATTAGTTTAAAAGTTTAAAAAAGTTGATTGTAATTATATTTTACAAAATTAGCGTGAAAGCTAATTGGAAGATGAAGAACTAACTAATAGTTGAAAACTAGATGTAAGCTAAAAATCTATCTTTTTAAATTATAAGTATTTAGTAAAATTATCTTTAGAAATAACTAGAAATATAAAATTACATAGAGAATAAAAATAATAAAATTTTTCCTTGTATAAAAATATTAAAAAGAATTCAATAAATATTCAAGGATAAATTGTTTAAGGGTGAATCACTTATGAAAGTTGTCTGGTCCACCTTAGTCGTGGATATTCTCTTTTTACAAAGTAATCTTTAAAAATTAAATTATATATTTATCATTGCGTGTTGAATGTTCCCTCTTTCACAACAGTAGTAGTCAGCTTAAACAATTTGAAATTTAATAAACATTTGCTGCTTTTTCTGTCAGATGACAATCACTAGAGACTTAGTATTGGAATTTAAAATTTTGGAGGTGAAAGGAAGAAAACTGCAATGTGAAAGTTGTTAGAAGTTTACTAGGTTGTTACACAGAAAGTATGGTAAAATGAAAAGTAAGTTTAAAAAGCACAAACCCCGCGTGAGCCTCACTAATTAAAGTTAAGTGAAAACTCCAATACGTTTTGCCGTCTGCACAGAGATTGCGTGCATCCCAAGTGAGAGAATAACCCACAAACTTTTATTATTATTCTAATTGTGGAGTGGCCTTTGGTACAAGTTGAAGAAGGAAGACCTTGTCATAGACTTAGTGGAGTGACCTATGGTCTATCTAAAAGCCATTCTTATTTTAAATATATTTTTATTTTTTACAGCTGAAATTATTTTTGGAAATAATGAAAATTTGAGAATTTAAAATGAATTATATATGGGTTGAGATTGTATAATATACCTGACTTAAACTTATTATTGGATCACTTTTGTTATACTTTACACACGTTTATCGAAAGGATTGATTAAACTAGTTAGGCTAAAATATATTTAGATCCCAGATAAATTACTAGTGGATATAAAAGACTACTTTTTTTCATGATGGCAAGGTTGAAGCTCTTTGTGAACACTTAAATTTGAATGTGGCGTTTTTTAATTTCATCTCTCTGTTTTTCAAAAAATGATAACACAGAGTGCAGTGGATTATGGTTTGAGCTAATTGGTCATTATTCAAGCCGCATGTTATAACCACTTCTTCAAGCTCATGCAACCGCTAGAAGTCAGTGCCACCCTTGCGCCAATGTTCCTCTGTTCTGCCCTTTGTGTCACTTATACTCACTGAAAGGAATGTGACATCCATTCTGTTTTTTTTTTTAAAAAAGAAAAAATTAAGCAACTAACTTGCCTTCAAATTAGAATGCAAAAGCATGTATCAGCTTAATGGTAGTCTCACATATGATAATCAATAATTTCAACCAGTACTGCATGTTGATCTAAGCACTAATCACTTGTGTGGTAAATTACCCTATCTTTCAACTGATATGCATTGGTTTGATCTTTCAAGTAATTCGTTCTCCCTATCCTTGGATGGTTTTCTGTGTGAAAATCTGGACTTGCCAATGCAATTAGAACTTCTCAATCTTGCATCAAATTATTTATCAGGGAAAATATCTGATATATTGTTGGATAAAGTGGCCAAATTTAATAGTTCTATATTTACAAAACAACCATTTTGTTGGGAACTTGCCCCTATCTATGGGCTCTTTAGCTTTGCTACAGTATTTGAACATGTTATTATAACCACTTCCTCAAGCTCATGCAACCGCTACAAGTTCAGTGCCACCCTTGCGCCAATGTTTAAGCTTAATGGCATTTTTATCTCTACTCTTCTTCTTACGTGGCTATTTCATTGTTAGGATACTTGATCAGCATCATTTGATGATTTAAGGAAGATGATTAGTCTATTAATTTATTTTCTGCAACTGATATGCATTTTTATTAATTTATTTTGTGTGTTCGGCAGATGTAATAAGAACTTATGAAGCTCTTGTTTTTGTTCCATATGTGGTTTCAGTTTATGTTGTCGACTTGTATATATGGCTTAATTAACCTAAACATCTTTCAGCTTTGTTTTGATAATTATCTGTCCTGTTTCGATGTTGTTTTGATGATTTAATCGTATTATTTAGTTTCAACTTTCTTTGAACACAATAACCACAGAAGGGAACACAAGACAAAATTAATGAAGCTGGTAAGTTTGTTGTCTTAACAGAAAGATTTATATTTGTAAGTTTGATAAACTTGGGGAAGCCTTAATTTGGTCGCATCCCTTCTGATTTGGAGTGGATAATTGAATATAATAGATGCTGCGGTTGTAGGAGCAATATACAGCCAACTTGTTACACATTTTATTCGAGGCTTAATTAATTTTTTAATTTTTGACAAATTTTATCTCCAACAAATTACTTTGACACATTTTATTACTCCAAATTTTTTAGAAATTTGATAATTTTATCCTTTTCTATTTCATTTCTAACATAATTGTACCATTTTTTTTTTTGCAAGTTTTACTCTGAATTTTTGTGTTTATTAATAGATAAATGACTGTAGGTAAATTTCATAAGTTTCATAGAAGTTATTGATAAATTCACCAAAAATTAAAAAATTGAGGATAAAATTATAATTAAGTCATTATTTTAAAAAAATTATTTTATTCCAAAAACTTCCAATACTAGTACTAGAATGAAGCAAACATGGAAGAGGGACGGAAATTTTGATGTAGTAATTCAACAACATTGTCGTTATGGTTGTGAATAGTACAGTGAGTATATTTTTCTTTGTCATTATGCCGAGAACCTAAATATTAATTGACAACGCTTGTGCAAATATTATTGTTTGGTTTTCTCAATATTAATTAACTCTCTCTGTTTAATGATAGGTGAAATAGTTTTTTTTTAAGCCAGGCGAAATAGTTTTTAAAATATTAGTCAATGTGGATAAAGAAACAAAACTTTCGGTTTTATGGAATTTGGCTCTTAGCAGTAAATAACTAAAAATACATAACTATTTTATCAGTCCTGCATTTTAATTCTCCCATTTCAATAGTTAATTGTAAAAAGGAAAAGATAGAGAGGAGAATTAATGTAAAGCAATAAATTTTTAATCCTGTTAGTTTCTTCCCCAAACACCTAATAAGGTTATGTCTATTTCAACCTTTTAATTTTATATTAATCCAAAGTAAAAATATTTATTATTTTCTTATGAATAATTATTTTTTTAATGTTTATATTTTCTATAGAAAATATATTTTTAAGTTTTTTTTATATATTTTCTATAGTAATCAAATTATGTATCGTTCGATAATTTATTTACTATAAATACGATAAAAAATTACGTAATAAACATGACTAAATAAAGATACTTGATAACACTAGATGTCATAAAATTAAATAAAAATAAATGAAAAAGAAAGAAAAATGTTAATTTAAAAGTTAAAAAATGTGGCTTATTGCTATATATGTTTATTAAAACTAGTTTATCTTTTTGAATCATAAGTGTTTGGTAAAATTATTTGTTGAATTAATTGAAAAAATACAAAATTAGATAAGAAATAAAAATAATAAAATTTTATCTTATATAAAAAATATTTAAAAGAAAATATAATAAATATTTAAGGACAAAAAAGAGAATAAAAAATATAAAAAACTAAAAGTTAACATTTTAAAAAATACTACTTCAAGTAATATTTTAAAAAAATATTAAAAATTACTAAAAAAATTGTTTACCAAATAGTCATATTTTTCAGCTAATAAAAAATTAACTTAAAAATCTTATCAAATATATTTTATGTCATCAGAATAGTCCGAGTTAAAAAAAAAATACACAAAGCTGAACCGTCATAATTTGTTTGTTCGGATTTGAAATAGAAATAATCAATTAACTGAATCAATTTAATTAGATTGATTTGTATTATCATGTTGATCGATCAAGTCAATCCAATTGCATGAATACGAATAAATTTATGAAAAAAAGAGAGGGATACATAGAGAGAAATCTTTTATATAGAAGAGCGTTACTCTGTTGTTGAAATAATTTGAAAATTTATAAACATTTGCTGCTTTTTTCTGTCAATCACTAGAAACTTAATTAGGATTAGAATTTCAAAATTTGGAGGTGAAAGGAAGAAAACTGCAATGTGAAAGTTGTTAGCAGTTCACTAGGTCGTTACAGAGAAAATATGGTAATATGAAAAGAAAATTTAAAAAGCACAAACCCCGAGTGAACCTCACAAATTAAAGTTAATGGTATAAAAAGTAGTGGGAGTGGGTGGAGGTGGAGGGAATTGACATGAAGTTGGTGGAGTGGCCTTAGCCCTTGGGTACAAGTTGAAGAAGGAAGACCTTGACATAGACTTAATGGAGTAACCTATGGTTTATCTAAAAGCCATTTTTATTTTAAATTATTTTTCATTTTTTACTGCTGCAATTATTTTTGCTTAGAATAATGAAAAATTGAGAATTTAAAATTAACTATATATGGATTAAGCTTTTTTTTTTTTGAGAATATATGGGTTGAGATTGTATAACATAGCTGACTTAAATTTATTATTGGAGCACTTGTATTATTTACATACATTATTTACATACTTTATACAAGTTTATCGAAATGATTGATTAAATTAATTAGACTATAATATGA